>CM035422.1:178932226-179359726 GCA_020310875.1 Ceratopteris richardii | reverse complement strand
TTGCTTGCGCAATGGAAAGCAAGCATTTGGAAAGAGCATATCTAAAGATCATTAGTTGGAGGCTTAGAATGTGAAGGAAACACAAGCCTTGGAAATGAAACCTAATGCCTTCATGGAAGTAAGATGAAGAAGGAGAAGAAGACCTAAAGGAATTATTGAGAACATAACCTCTCGCATGACTCCAAAAACAAACCTAGGGGGAATGGATCACAAGGACTATCACAATGATGGAGAAACCCTTGAGGATTCCAAGTGCAAGGAAAGCAACCAAGAAGGAGACAACACTAGCAAAGAGGTTGGGTTCACTAGCAACGATGACCATAACTAGGATAGTGAAAGCTCAATAACTGGATCCACACTCCTTGAAAGGATAATGGTAGACAAAGTCTTAGGTCTTCATAGGCTAGTGTCAATCATACTGCTAGGTCTTGGGCCCAGCAGTTGAGCCATTATTCACATTACCCTAGCTCTAAGACTAGTGAATCAGAGATGTCTCAAGGAATGGAGAGACCTACAGGGAGTTTAGGTGTGCCATACTTGCAAAGGGTTGAAGGCCCTTACAAGACTCAGTTGGAATACCTTAGGACCAACCGATTAGGTGCCTACATCTATGAGGACGGCCCAGGAAGATCAGTAGTCCAAATTAAAAACTCTGACCAACCCATTGGGATTGAACATCCAACTGTCAAATTTGAAAATGGAGCATACTTGGACAAAGAAGGAACCATATACGTAGTCACCAGCCACCCAGATAGGACAGATGAATTTGGTAATGTGATCCCAGAAATGGATATAGGTGACCTAGAGCAAGGAAACTTAGGTGGAGAGCCTAAAACCCCTCGAGGCAAACCTGTTCTTACTAGAATCCTCACATCGGAGTGGATTCCCTAGGACAACAAGAGCATAGATCTACTCTTGAATCGAGAAACTGACGAAGCCTTTTGGAGGTATAAGTGTGATCAGCCAAATGAGATAGGAACGATCACAATCTATGAGTTCAAAGATCATGATAGCCCAGGCAAGGTGACCTATCTAGATCACACTTCAGAAAGGATGTGTGTGGTCACAGAGCATGGTAGGCATGCTTACACTTGGAAGGGTGAATTTATTTTCCCCCAGCCAAGGTCTAATGTGTCTTTTGGCCACCAAGGAGCTGGAACTTCCCAAGCTCATGGAGCCCAAAGGGACAGAAGCAGAGACAGGCCAGAGGTAAGTTTTGCCAACCCCTTGGGTCGAGAAAGGATGAGAACAGAGATGGATAGAGTGGAAACTGAGAGACCTAGAGCCACAAGAAACCAAAGAAATGCTGATGAATTCCCTCTACCAAGACCTAGGGAACACACGAGGAATTTGAGACCTACACAACTGGTTAAATCCATGAAAAACTACTTCGATGGCACAGGAGACCCATATGATCATGTGGCCGAATTTAGGCAAGTCTTGAGAGCTGAACAAGTTGAGGACCTGTTCACACAATACAATGCATTTGGTCTGACCCTAAGGAACACAGCCCTTATGTGGTTTCAACCATTAAAGGAGAGACACTTTAGGAACATAGACCAACTTCTAGAGGCATTCATTATTGAATTCTCTAAGAGTGGCATAAGGCATAATACATCCTCATTGATCCAAAGCTTCAAGTAGACACCTCAAGAGACTGTGAGACTTGCAGGAAGAAGATTTAGGCAATACTTAGAGAGATGCCCTATTCTTGAGTTACCCACACCAGCCAAACACGTGGCTTTATTTCTAGATGGATTGCTAAGTACCAAATTGAGATCATACGTGTACTTGAAGGACCCTAGGACCATAGAAGAGTGTGTACGCATGTGCATCGACATTGAGGATAACCTAGGGGAGGAACTAGAGCTTTCAAAAATCTACAAGGATTCAGATAGCTCTAGTAGCCTCACTTCTAGACAATCCACATCTATCGAGGAACTTGCAGAGAAGGTAGCTCAAAAACTAGGTGTCTCTAACAAACAAATCCCAAGATTTGCCCCAGTTAAGCGGTGCTATACGTGTGGAGGTGACCATATGGCGAACGTCTCTCCCATCATGGCTCAACCCCAAGTGAATCCTAGTAGCCAGTACTGCACGATAGAGAGAAGATACACCAACCATACTGCACAAGACTGCCCCTATAACAAACAAACCGTGAGACAAAATTACCCTCAACCATATCCACAACAGGGCAGATACCAGAACCAGTATCCACCCCAGTAGTACGGTAGGCCCCAGCAACCCTACCAACCTTACTATCAGTCCCTAGCAAAGACCTCAGCTGATATTAGCTCAACAACGTCCAGCTCCAGCCAATGTGATCCCAGTAAAGTATGCAGCTGCAGAAGAGAACCTGAATAGAGCCATAGTGCCAGTAACACCATTGCTTTCAAAAAGTGACCCTAGTGACCATAGCTTTGATTCTACACATATTGATAGCCCCTAGGCTTACTACATGCAGTCTCCTGAACATGGTGAGACCTACTACAGTGAAGAACCGAGTGAACCTAGTTGGGATCCAGAGTATGCAAGCATCATGTACACAAATCCCAACCCTAGACCTCAACCCAGGCAAGTAAGACCCCCATTCCCTAGAGGACCATGCTACAGATGTCAGGGAGATCACCTCATTCGTGATTGTCCATTGCCTGCCCCTACACAACCCCAACCAGTGATAATTCAGGGCTTCTGTCAAGATTGCGGAAAGGCGCATCTCTTACGAGATTGCCCAAAGAACCCCACTTATATGCCAAAAATCACCCCTATCAATGTTATTGGGCTAGTAGTAGACTCTATAGGAAGTGTAACTTCCACTGCACCAGTGCAGGTAGTCACTAGAGCTCAGGCTTTGCAGCAGAACCAAGGTTTAGGCCAAGAAAAGGGTGCCAAGGTTAGTGAAACTAAGAGTTAGCCAAGAAACAAACGAGAGCATGGAAAGATAGCCGAGAAAGGATGAAAAGACAATGGGCTAAGAAGATGAGCGACTTAGAAGAAAGCATAAGAGAAGCAAAAGCCAAAATTGTTGAGCTCACCTCTCAAACAAACTCTCACATACCACCACCTTCTTCATCCCTATCACCATCTAACCCACCACCTTTCAACCCACCTCATACAATCCCACCACCCCCTAGAGTAGGATCAGTCTTAGCTGACCCCACTCCTGAAGACATAGACATGATGCTTAAGGCGTATCAGGCTAGAATCCAAGAAGGGCCAAATGTGACGGATCATGACAAGTGCTACCCTAGAGCTGACCTAGAGATAGAAAGAACCAAGCTTTGTGCGAAAATGGTAGCATTGGCTCAGACCATGTTTGAAGCCAGTCGTCTCTTCAACTACTCTTGCTCAGCTAAGGCACAATTGCACTTGGATGGACTATTAGAGAAGTTAGAGAGCATAATTGCAAGATCTACCAAGGAAGAAAACTCTCAAGGGAGAGATGAGGCAAGTAAAAGAATAAGCATTCCTCCCCAGGAAGTGTATGTGCCTAATTCCACTAAACCAGACACATCTTCTTCAATGAATTGATACTCACCAAAATTTCTACGAGAGATTCAGGAAGAGAAATGGGCTAAAGAAAGTGAGGTCCCTCCTCCCATTGTTCTTGTGGATGACGTGCATGATCAATTCCCACAAGACATCCCATCCATTTATGAGGAGCAGGAGAGCACCCAATCTCAAGAAAGATTAGACTTTGAGTCTAATTCTTTACATGAATTACCCCACTTCACAGGCCCATGGGAAGCTAAATCTACCTGTATGAGAGCACCCGCGGTCATGGTAAGAAACGAAGACTCAGTCATACCTAGGAACACAGAGGTTGTAAAGAACACTAAAGTGCAGTGCAATCTCACTTTAGAAGAGCTACTCAAGGTTAGGCTAGAATTGTGGAAACATGTAGCCAAAGAAGTACCCAAGGTAGCTAAACCGTGTTCCCAAGTAGGATCCCATAGAACAGTGCCTGAAATACCCTTGGAAAAGATAGGAGACATAAGCGAAGGAGAAGAGGGAAACACCTATCTTCCCATTACCCATCAAGGATATACAACCAAGGCCATTCTAGACTCAGGTGCAGGAGTTGCAATTGCTACCACTTCCCTATGGAAGCGTTGGGGCAAGCCAATACTCAGGCCAACAAGAATGAAATTGTAGATGGCCGATGGTCATATTGAAAGACACTTAGGGTTGCTAGAAGGAATAACTCTCACTACATGTGGTGTAGAGTTCGAGCATACATTTGCTATCTGTGACTTTAGCAAGAACCAGGCCTATGAGATGATTTTGGGAAGACCATTTATGCGACAGTTGCAAGTGGTACAGGATTGGGGAACCAATTCCTTGTACTTGCAACACTTAGGTGTCACGACCAAGGTTAATCTCAAAGATTACTCTCATAGAGATGTCCCTCCCATCCAATGGAATCCCATCCATAGAGCCAAGGATGATACTGAGTCGGTGCATTCCATAGGATCAGAATCCTCATGGATGCATGAAGACACCCACTTATGGATGTGCAAAGTGGCCGTTGAAGAAGAGAAGAGAGAAAAAGCCAGAGAGGTAGGTGCGAAAGAAACACATAGATCAATTCAAGACCCAGCCTATGCACCTGTAGTATTTCCTAATGAAGAATTTGAACCTCACGGTTGGGTAGAAATTTTAGCAACAATGGATGTAGCCATCAATGAAGAACAATGGACACCCCACTGTGATGAGGATGGCTATGACATTTCAGTGTCTTCTCCATAGAACCAATCATGGGAGACTCAATTCTAGAAGAATGCGAACCTAGCCCTGATGCATTTGAGGATGCAAGTGACTCCGATCTAGAGTCAATCATTATGGACCCACCTTTTGCATCAGATGAAGAATACTTCTATGAAGTAGAAGCTTACCCTCAGAGACATGGAGAAATCATGAGTGATGTGAGGTTAACCTCCCAAGTGAACCCCAAGAGCGAAGTTAAGAAAAGGAAGAAGAGAGAAGTCACACCAGAAGAAGAAGAATCTTTGTTTGAGGTCCTTGACAATTTTAAGAAGTATGAGATAGATGACAGGAGGGTCATGATAAGAATGCCTAAACACGAGGCACAGTCAGGAGAGGCCTATGATAACAAAGAAACCACCAAGAAAATAGTGGTAGCCATAGAAGAAGGAGAAGAGAGATGCACTTACATAGGACATGACCTAACGAAAGAAGAAGAGCAAGAGTTGATAGCCTTGCTGAGGGAGTACAGAGATGTATTCGCTTGGAGTTACAAGGACTTAAAAGGTGTGGACCCTGACATATGCTCACACACTATCCCCATGACCTCAGATGCCAAACCCTCTAAGCAAAAGCCATACACATATAATGATAATTACGCTACCAAGATCAAAGAAGAGATAGATCGCTTGGTTGAAGCTTGATTCATCTACGAAATTGAGCACACTGAGTGGGTATCCCCCATTGTAGTGGTGCCCAAAAAGAATGGAAAATTATGTGTATGTATTAACTTGAAGAAGGTTAATGCGGCCACTATTCGAGATAACTATCCGCTTCCAATCACTGAGCATCTATTAGAAAGAGTAGCAGGCAAGGAAGTGTACAACTTCCTTGATGGATTCTCGGGGTACAATCAAGTGGCCATAGCTCCAGAAGATCAGCATAAGAAAGCGTTTGCCACAGAATGGGGCATATTCGCCTTTAGGGTAATGCCATTTGGACTCACCAATGCGCCTGCCACCTTTCAAAGATTGATGTGCCATGTATTCAAAGAGTTCCTGAGGAAGAACTTGGAAGTCTATGTTGACGACCTTTGTGCTCATTCCAACATGAGACAAACACACATACCTAAACTTAGGAAAATCTTTGACAAATGTAGAGAATATCAAGTCTGTTTGAACCCAGAAAAGTGTGTTTTCAGGGTCAGGTAGGGTAAGATTCTAGGACACATAGTGTCAAAGAATGGCATATCCACTGAGGAAGAGAAAGTTAGAGCTATTGCGGAGCTACCTAGGCCAAGATATGTCAAGGAAGTACAAGCTTTCATGGGGCAGTGTGGTTATTACCGACGGTTTATACACATGGATGCCATCATAGCAAAGCCTCTGTATGGACTTTTAACCAATTTCAAGTGGACTGAAGAGTGTGAGAACTCCTTCAATGAGCTTAAATGACGATTATGTTCAACACCAATCTTGACCACACCAGATTGGAATAAGCCCTTTCATGTTCACGTGGATGCATCCAATTATGCTATTGGATGTGTACTCGCACAACCTACTCGTGAGGGTAATATGGATCTCCCAATTGCTTATGCTAGTAGACAATTGAATGTAGCTGCACGAAATTATACCACCACCAAACGAGAAGGATTAGGCATGGTGTATGCGGTTAAAAAGTTTAGACACTATTTGCTTGCAAATAAGTTCAAATTTTTTACCAATCATCAAGCACTGTTGTACCTGGTAAACAAGCCATGCAATACAAGTAGATTGGTGAGATGGTTTATATTGCTAATGTGGTGAGGAAATGCAAGACTCACTTGAGAGCAGACCATCTCTCGAGGCTCACATCTGGAGAGGCCCCACAAGGAGTATCAGATGATCTTCTTGATGCATACTTGTTTAATTTGGAAGTCGTACCTCAGTGGGCTAAGCCATTAGTGCTAGTATTGACATACGGGCCTAACCACCCTGTCATAAACACTCAAGATAGGGAGATAGTAAAAGCCCAAAGATACCAGATCATGGGAGGAAGTATGTACAAGCATACAGACCAAGGAATATTAGCCTGTTGTGTGGAAGAGGATGAGTACGCAAAATGGTTGCAATTAGCACATGTAGGTGCATTAGAGCAACACCATTCAAGGCAAAGGACATTACAGACACTAAGGAGATTCGGAGTGCATTGGCCGACTATGGAGGCTGATGTCCATAAGTTGTGCAAGGAATGCCCGATCTGCTGCACTAAACCACCTGTGGAACATGCCACTCTTTATCAAGTGTCCATAGTGCCAGATTGGAGTGAACCACTAGTAGCCTTCTTGAGGACAAAAACATTCCCACAAGACATGAATTTGGCTAGGAAAAGAAGTTTAGAACAAGAAGGCCTAGATTAATCACTCATTGGTGACAATCTATACAAGCGTGGTAAAGATGGTTACCTCAGGTTATGTGTCCATGAGAGAGAATACCTCAAGATATTGGAAACTGCTCACCAGGGTGTAGGAGGAGGACACTTTGGACCAGATCGGGTGATCAAGGCAATACTATTTGCATGTCTTTGGTGGCCAACCCTTCACATGGATGCACATACCTATGTGAAGAGGTGTGATGTCTGTCAGCGAACTCAGTATCCTATACGCAAAGATGAGATGTCGTTGAAGCCTATGATGGGTGGACGTGGATTCTCTAAGTGGGGAATAGACTTTGTAGGTCCTATTAATCCCCCAGCTAAGGGTTCACATGCTGAATATATCATTGTGGCCACAGACTATTTAACCAAGTGGGTAGAAGTGAAAGCCACAACCAAGAACGATGCTCAAACGACAGCTAAGTTCTTGTTTGAGAATGTGTTCACTAGATATGGGCTACCTATAGAGCTAGTTAGTGATAGAGGCACTCACTTCTTGAATGAAGTTATTGAAAACCTCCTTCAAGAGTTCCTGGTAGTACACAAGAAGTCTGCTCCCTATCACCCACAAGCTAATGGGCAAGCTGAGAGCACAAACAAGATTCTATGCAATGTGCTCACCGAATTAGTGAATAATAAACGCTCTGATTGGGACAAACAGCTACACCATGCTGTTTGGGCATACCAAGTTGCATATAAAACGGTACTCCAAGCCACACCCTTTCAGATTGTATTTGGCCAAAATACAGTGCTACCATTGGACTTCTTGATACCCACATTGAGAGTAGCACAAGAGCATGAGTGGACAGACCATGAGCTCTCCTCTAGAATCTTTGATCTTGAACGATTGGGTGAAACACGATTAAGAGCTGCGGCAGGAGTATATGTAGCTAAAAAAAGACAAAAAGCATATTTTGACGCACATGTGAAGGATAAGGGCTTGAAGGCAGGAGACCTAGTTTTAGTCTACACTTTGAAGCAACATGCACGAAAACTAGAGAAGAGAGGTTATGGACCTATGATCATAAATAGGATCTCAACTAGTGAAGCAATCCAATTAGCTACACTCAAAGGTGATGCTCTCCCTAGTTACATAAGTGGATGCAGAGTCAAACTATATCATGAACCCCTCACTGAGGAAATGCTCAATCGACTCAACACCGCCAAGAAACATAAAGAAGAGGAAAAATGAATTCGAGAAGAAGCACAGGTAGAAGCATTGGAACGCATCCGAAGGATGAAGTTGAGAAGACAAGGTAGAGATCAGCATAGGACAGAGGCATATGCAGATCAAGGGTATCATATGGCAATGTGTGAAGTTTCAAGTATTAGCTCTCATAGAATAATTGATCGACGTCCTTTTGTGACCTTAGAGATAGGACAAGGAATGAGTGCAAGGACTGTAAGAACCTTGATTGACTCAGGTGCAGCCACTAGTGCTGTTAAACTTTTGTACTGTCAAAAGTTGAACTTAAGTGTCAATCCTATAGAAGCCTATCTCATAGGATTGGGAGGTGTGGAAACCCGTTGCATGGGTGAGGTGGAACTTCCCCTCTACATTCAAGATGTTTTAATGACAGTTAAAGTGCTAGTGTGTCAAGATGAGGATCTCATTGAGCCTCTTGTCTTGGGTCAAGACTGGATGTATGATCACGCAGTCAACCTAAACCTAAGAAGTGGACTTCTTCAGGTATGGGTAAATCAGAGTCGAATTACAGTTGAGTTAGACAATGGAGCACTCAAGGAACTAGGAAAGGCACACACTACTGGTCCTTCTAGGAGTAAACATGAAGATGACCAGGCTATTCTTGTCCAAAATTATGTGATGCAAAGGGATGATTATCTCAACAAAGAAGTCGAGGATACGATGGAAATCCCTTCTTTTCCAAAGACCATCCGGATGAAGCAACCAGAGGAAGAAGAAATATAGCAGAAGCAGACTACCTAGACTCGAAGCCAAAAGAAAGTACGAAGCAAGGTGTCCCAGCCACCGAAACAAATATGGGTGTGGAAAGGCGAGCATCCTATTGCGGTCAAGCCACAACAACTGGCTCAACGTCCTATTAGTGACCAACAACGTGACAATAATAAGAAGTCTTCCAAAAATTCGTCTCTGAAAGTAAAGTCTATTTGGGTACCCAAGAAGTCAATGAAGGCTGACCCACAATCAAGACAAATTTGGGTGCCTAAGACTTGCTTGCGGGCTCAAATAGCTACACACAGATCACACCATGTAGAGAAAATTCTATTTGGGTACCCAAGAAGTCGATGAAGGCTGACCCACAATCAAGACAAATTTGGGTGCCTAAGACTTGCTTGCGGGCTCAAATAGCTACACACAGATCACACCATGTAGAGAATGATTCATTGACTCGAACAGCCGATGCCCACTCTTATTCGATACACACAAACACATGTTTGCCCATGAGAACTAGTAGACTCACTTGTAAATGGGTCCCTAAAAAGCCTCATTTCCAAGTAGACACCCTAATAAAGCCCTCCAGAGTCTCCACAAAACCAAAACCGAACGCCACCCACTGTGTTTGGCAGCCTACAGCTTGTAATAAACCCCCTGACCCCATTTGTAAATTCATCCCCACCTACTAACTGCATCATTCTCACACTGCATCTTTTCACTTAGCTCATAGGACTACTTGTTCACTAACAACACACACAATCATCGAGCACTCACTGACCTACTAACCCATCACTCACCTCATTTTAATGTTGTAACGGGGCAAAAATTGTTCTATCTTGTCCATTACGATGTTAACGCATGATTCTATATTCTCACAGAACCAGCAAGCAAGCAGTAACATGGCAGAAGCAGGAGGCACGAGTTCCCAGGAAGGGTCCAGCACCCAGATTGTGGACATTGAAACCCTCCTCCTTGAACCACAACTCACCGAGAGGCCTCAAGAACTTTGAGTTGTGCATGTGCTTCCTATTCAGGACCCTCCACAGGGACACACTTCTCAAGTGGGAAAACACGCTCATTGGTTCAGTGATATCGCAGGACCATTGGGAGACGATACCTACTTCTGCGAGGCAGAACTTGAATTTAATGGAAAATGGGGACGCTACCATTTCTTCACCCGTGAATTCGAGCAGTACCAGAATGCAGAAGTAATGCGATCGATATGGACCAAAGCGGGCTTGAATAGCTTTTTCTGGGCACATTTGCCTAAGCCAGACTTCCTACGTTGCTCCTACTTTATCAGTACCATCACCCATAGCAGAGCTAAGGGCGGCGATAGTACTTTCGTGCTACCCTCACTGACTCCACGCCACGAGCTCAAAAGATTCAAGCTGACCCTCAACCTAGTTCGGGAAGCATTAAACATGCAAGGTATGCATATTCCCATTGAGAAAGAAACAATGATTCCCGACAGGATGAAGCACAAGGATCTCAACAAGTAGAAGGACATGGTAGCAATGACCCCAACCATCACCCTCCACCTACGAACAGTAATGCAACACTTTGCCTTCCTTGCCCAAGAACGCTTCACGATGCCACAAAAAAGAATCTGGTTCAGCTTGTACTTAGCGGAGACAGAGGATCTCACAATCAATTTACCACACTAGATTCTAGATCAGATCCACCTAGCCCATCAACGATGGAATAAGAAATAGAAGAACATGCTTCATGGGTGTTGTGCGCTGACAAAAATAATTTACAGGTGCTTAGCTTATGACGTGCCCATCCAAAGAGCACTAGTGTGGTCCCGAGCTCAAGAGTTCCAGAGACGACTATCCACAACGGGTCCTCCCTCAAAGAAAATGAGAGGTACAGTCCAATTACCGTGTGCCCAAGCAAGGGGAGCCACCACCACACCAGGAGTAACCCCTCCACAAATGCGACGTGTTTGTCCGTTTACAATTCGCTTGCCCAGACAGAGTGCAAAAGGACCTAATCTAGTTTTCGCTCCAATCCCTTCTGACCTGGAGTTTCCAGAGGGCTACACCCTGAATGATCTCACTGATGAAGAAATCGCTAGGCTGATCAATGAATCTAACCTCGAGACAAAAGCAGATCAGACCCAAGGACCACAACCCACTACAACAACTTTAGCCCTGACCCAATCGGAAGTAGTAGAAGTAGAAGAGGATGAAGAAGAGACTGAAGAAGAAGAAGTAGATGAGGAGCATGATCAAGAATATGAAGAAACTTCAGAACTAGCGAGTGCCCCAACATATTCGACGCAAATAAAAAGATTATATGAAACCATGAAGCGAGTCCAGGAACAGCACAAACTGTCGCTCGAAACAAGGAAGATGCTTATGAGCCAAATAAAGAGGAAGGCATGGATGAAATGTTTATTGAATCCATGAACCTGCATGCGGACACAGTGGGCTTGGATGAAGCCATTCATTCAGCTATGGCTTATATTCATCGCTTTGAGAAACGGGTGCCTACGCGTCCCATGCGCTCCGACAAGCAGATTCACATGAATGTATCAGCACCAGGAGACACTACACAAACAGAGGAACATCACGAGGCACCACCATCACCACCCTCACCACCTATCACTACACACTTCACTTCACCACACGACACTACCACCCCAACTTCAACACTCACAACATATGTCATGGGGATTCCTATCTCACCAGGCACCCAATTTGGAGGAATCACAATGCCCACATTTACAACAATATTCATGAACATCACATCCACCCCATCCACGGTGCCCCTCTACACATTCACCCACACTTTTGACACTATGGAAACATCACCAGCCACAGCACCCTCCCTCCCCCTACTCTACCACCATCTCCCATACCCCCTCCACCCACATCACCTCTCGTGTCCACTTCATTCACTATCCCTTTCCCCCTCCCCATTCCCCCTGCATTCCCCACCTTCCCTGCATTCATAAATGTAAATAATATGTTTTATACATTATATCAGTGTGTACACCAGTTGTAGATAGAATACCAAACCTTGGAAGACCGACATCGCCAAATAACGATGGATCATGAGCAACTATAGAAGAGGCTTGCAGCTTTGGAAGCAGAAAATAATGAACTTAATCAACGCTACACTTCACTCGAGCACGCTCACCAGACCCTTTTGGAAGCTCCCCAGTCATCTGAATCCGGTGAAGTTAAAAAACTAACGGCTCTACTGGAACTTTGTCAGTCAGAACACGTTAAAAGCCATCGCAACTTGACCTTACTCTGAAAGCACATGGCAACTACCCTCGAAGAGAACAAGCGCCTGCAAAGGTAGAATGAAGAAAATTTGGAAGCTTCCATGGAGGGTTCCCCTCAGGAGATTGACCCTGAACAATTCAAAGCTGTTCCATCTGACACTATGAAGACAATTTTAGAAAGCTATGCAGATCTATTGGAAGTGCATGATGAGCTGGGCAAAGAACGGGATACTCTCCGTCAACAGCTAACGATGCAGGAAGCCCAACTCAAGATCACCGATTCTACCACCACTACAGAAGAGGTAAAGGCACTAAGAGAACAGGTCACATAGTTGCAAAGTAAGTTACTCCAATATGAAAGACAACCCTCCCCAGTCATCGAGCCAGAACTAGAAGAATTGGTACCCATTGATGTGGATGAGTCCTATGAAGAGCCATATGTTCCTATGCCAATGCCAGGTGGTCAACAAACCACTGAGGGATTGGACACACTAGAGGTAGAAGCCCCAAAATGGATGTAGAAACTCGAAAAAACAGCCAATACACATGATGATCGAGTAGCAGTCCAGATTGAGTCCATGAGTAAGATTGAGGACACCATTATCAAATCCAAATATTTCTGAAGTATGTCTCATCACAGATGGATAGGCACCAACAATGATCAGTATGTGCCGTATTGTGTACTCTTGGCAGATTACAATGCAGAGATTCAACAACGATGTGGCAAGGCTCCAAACTAAAGTTGAAGACTACTCCATCTGCGTACACCTACAGGGTAGAGTTGGCTGATGGGAAGGGATCTAAGATTTGGGATTGATGAGTTGTCAGATTACCAGTCCAAATATAGACTTATATTGATGAGCTAGATTTTGAGATTGCCAGATTGGCTAGATTTGATCTCGTCCTTAGTAAACAGTGGCATGCAAGTAAGAAGCCAACTATTGATTTTCAGACTCACATATATCGATTCAATCATAATGGTCGCCGCATTATTATCCATGGAGAGCGGGACGTCAAGGTGTATAGATGAGCATCTACCTCTGCGATGGTAAAAGTAGAGTGTAAGTATTTGTATTTCTTATATTTGGAGCATAAAGAGTTGTTAAGTTTATATATTCAAACTAGTATGGAGGCTCAGCTAGCTTCTAGAATGAAAACTGAATTCCACCACTTGTTTCTTTCAGAGTTACCTTCAGGTCTTCCGCCTCGCAGAAAAGTGGAGCATAGGATTGAGCTACTACCAGGAGCTCATCCACCGGCCAGACAGCCGTATCGAATGAGTCTGCAAGAGGAGGTAGAAGTACGTCGTACTCTCGAGGAGTTGTTGGAGTTAGACGTCTACAGAAGCACGCGAACAGCACAAGGAAGAAGAAGAAGCTTGGAGCACAAACACACAATACTGAATGTATTACTAGAGAATGTAGAAAGATAAGTAGCCCATTAGGGCAATAGGTGTATATACAAGCCGAGGGAAAAAAACCTCCTAAAGAGGGAAAAAAGTGCCCCGGCGGTCCTAGTGTGTTCACACACATCACTACCTAAATACATCAACAAATCCCCCCTAGGAGTGATGCGGTGAACAAGTAGCTGGCACTCATGTATAAAGAAGTGCCAAGCTATGTGGAAATCACTCCACAAAAGGAAGTAAGCCCAAAGCTTTGCGGAAAGCTTCAAACTTCTCCCTAGGCAGAGCCTTCGTGAAAAGGTCTGCAATATTCTCCTGCGTGGGCACATATGCCAAGCTGATCTCCCCAGCAAAGAACCTCTCCCTGACATAGTGATAATGCACCTCAATGTGCTTAGTGCGAGCATGGAACACAAGGTTCCTCGCATCTGCCAATGCGCTCTGACTGTCAATGAAGATGGTGGTGGTAGAAGACTGGCCAACACCCAAATCAGCCATAAGGCGTCTGAGCCACACACACACTCAACAGTCGCTATGAAAGCTGCCCTATACTTAGCCTCACAACTGGAAGTGGCCACAGTAGGCTGCTTCTTGCTCAACCAAGATATACATGAGCTACCAAGCATGAAGCAAAAACCACTGGTGGACACACGAGTGTCATAGCAACCAGCCCAATCTGAGTCAGAAAATGGCGGTAATGATCCCCCCTTGGGATAAAACAACCCAAGTAGCCGAGTACCACTCAAGTAGCGAAAGATGTGCTTAACCGCCTTCCAATGCGTGACTCCTGGGCAATGCATAAACCTGCTCATCTGTGAGACAGCAAACTGAATATCTGGCTGAGTAATGCATAAGTAAATCAAGCATCCAATAGCCTACTGATAGAGAACAACATCAAATGCATCTCCAGCATCATGAAGACTCAATCATAAACCTGTCTCCATAGGAGTGGCAATAGGCTTACAATCTTCAAGGATAAAACACTGCAATAATGTGTCAATATATTTCGTTTGACACAAAGCCATTCCACCATCAACTTGCATAAACTGAATGCCCAAATAGTGATGCAAATGCCCCAAATCAGACATCTCAAATGAGGCATGCAAATCAGCCTTGAAATCAGCAATATGCTTCTCAATAGGACTAGTGAGCAGCATGTCATCAACGTACACAACAATGATCAGAAGCACATCACTAGCACGCTTAACATATAAGGTGCTTTCAGTTGCTGTTCACAAAACCATGTGCAACCAGATAGGCATGTATCTTCTCATACCAAGCACGTGGTGCTTGCTTTAAACCATATAATGCCTTCTTTAACCTGCACACCTGATTTTCATGCCCTTTCTGCACAAAGCCACGGGGCTGAAAAACATACACTTCTTCATGCAAGTCACCATTCAGAAATGTTGTTTTAATGTCCAACTGATGTACATTCCAACCATGATGGGCTGCAAGTGCACAAATGCTCCGAACAGTAGTCATACGGCATGTAGGTGCAAAGGTCTCATCAAAATCAATGCCTCTTTCCTGCGCATAACCCTTTGCAACAAGCCTAGCCTTATACCTGTCAACTGTACCATCAGGTTTACGCTTCAGCTTGTATACCCACTTAGTGCCAATGGCCTTCTTGCCAGGACGCAAGTCACATAAAGACCATGTACCATTCTTCATTATAGCATCATATTCAGATTGCATGGTAGCCATCCAATTTTCTGAATTCTATGCTTCATCAAAAGAAACAGGTTCATTCTCATCACAGAGACTAGACGCAGCCATAGCATAGCAATCTGATGCAAAGGAGGCACTATGAGAGCCTGAACGAGTACGATATGACAAAGGTGCATCTAATTTGCTGTCACGCAAAGTCTGCACCAGCCATTTTGGCATAGTTTTTGCCTGCTCAATATCAGCTCTCTCATCAACAAGTGCATCATGTAAATCTGCATCAGAAATAGAATGATCTGCATCATCATATGAAACCTGCAAAGGCTGAGAAGTTGCCTCATTAGGACCAGCACTAGACTGTCCACCTGTAAAAAGAGGCATCAATGTATCATACATGTCTTTGGAGTTAACAGATGTCTCCTTAGTACATGAAAGCAATGGCTGAACAGCATCTTCCACAAAGACAACATCACGGCTAACCAGAATGCGTTTAGTCTGTGGATGATACAGACGATAGCCTTTACTTTCAGAATTGTACCCAACAAAAATACATTTTACTACCTTATCATCCAATTTTCTGTGATGTTGTTCAGGCACTAATGCATATGCCAAACAACCAAAAACACGCAGATGAGCAACAAATGGCTTGCGGTCATGCCAAGCCTCATATGGAGTGATAGGCTGCAGCGCTTTAGTGGGAAACCTGTTCAGTACATATGCTGCACACATGACAACCTCAAGCCAGAAACTATGTGGTAAAGCCTGACTCTTGACCATGCACCTCACCATCTCCATGAGTGACCTGTTCTTTCGTTCAGCAACTCCATTCTGTTGAGGTGTATACGGCACTGTACACTGGTGTTTTATCCCACATTCAGCTAGAAATGCATTAAAATCAGAAGACATATATTCCCCCCCTCGATCAGAACGGAGGGTGCCCATTTTACATGCTGACAGATTTTCAGCCAGAACCAAAAACTGTTAAAGCACATGAACACTTCAGACTTTGCTTTGAGTGGATATACCCATGCATGCCTGGAAAAATCATCAATGGAAGTCATGAAGTAAAGGTAATTCCCAAAAGAGGGTGTCTGCATAGGACCACAAACATCACTATGTACAAGCTGCAATTTCTGCGTAGCCCGAACTGAACCATCTTTTGGAAAGGAGGAACGCTGCATTTTTCCCAAAATACAGCCTTCACATACATGTTTTCTAGGTGCCTCAAGTTTGGGCAAAGAAGACACCATATCAGATTTCTGCAGGCGTAGCAAACTAGCAAAATTCAGATGACCAAAGCGTGCATGCCAAAGCTTTGCATCTGACATAGCCTGAGAATCATGAACTGCACATGCCGAATCATTCACAGATCTTTCATAGTCTATGAGCTTATACAACCCATGACACAAAATGCCAGAAGCAATAATCACATCGCCATTTGATAGATCATGAATTGTACACCTGTCATCAATGAATTTCACAACCAAGCCAATCTTGACTAATGCAGAAACTGATAGCAGATTCTTCTTGATCCCTGGCACAAATAAAGCATCTGACAAGGTGAAAGAACTACCATCAGCAGTAGTCAGAATGATCTTACCAACTCCCATAACAGGATAAGAGGAGTTGTTGGCACATGTGAGAGTATTCCCTATAGGGGCAGGCTCGAGTGAAGAGAAGAAACTGCGTTGCGAGGTAATATGTTTGGTCGCCCCAGTGTCAAAGTACCAAACATCTGAGTCCACTGCAGACATGCACTACTCATGAGAAGATGGGTCAAAACTGCAAATAGTAGTAAACACCCATTCTTCTTCCTGCACAAGATTAGCAGACTCAGTTTTTGGTGTAGAGGCTTCTGCAACAACCATTCCAGCCTCCTTTTTCTTTGCCTCTTTTGCAGCCAGTTTTGGACAGTTCTTTATGATATGATCATTCCCTTTACAGTACTTGCAAAACAATTTGTGCTTTTCTGATTTCTTCTCATCTTTATCCTGGTTCTTCGAATGTACAACATTTGAAGATTTCTGCTTACTAGTAGAAGAGCTCCATTTTCCTTTACCCTTCTGACTAGCCAGGAAAGCTTGATTTGCAACACGCATAATGGACCTGTTCTGCCTGGACTGATCTTCTTGCAACAGAACAGAGACTAACTCCTCAAATGATAAGGCATTCGGATTGCCTTTCATCATCAACCGAAGAGTAGAAGCAAAACTCTGATATGAATCAGGAAGACCATTCAGAACGGTCTGCACAAGTGAGTTATCAGGTATAACCTCATCAGCAGAAATCAACTGCTCCTTCAAATCTTTGATCTTCGTTAGGAAACTGTCCATAGAATCACCTTCATTCATGTGCTCACTCTCCAACTGTTTTCGGAGGTAAGCAACACGAGCCTCATTCCTAGCTTGGTACAATGTGGTAAGTGTATCCCAAGCATCCCTAGCTGTTCTGCAAGAGCGAATATGAGGAATAATGGCACGTTTGATAGACAAAGCTATCAATGCATGTGCCTGGGCCTCTCTGCCATCCCAACAAATTTGCTCTGCAGTACATGCAACAGAAACAGTAGCACGAATAGGAATCTGCGAAATATCATCTTCGACACCATCTTCATTAGCTCCAGCACCTGTATTTGTAGTACCTGTCATTACAGGTGTAACAAGACGTCTTTCAACACCCTGCACAATGTTCCACAATCCTTTTGCAACCAAAACATGTCGCATCATATAAGCAACACGAGCCTCATTCCTAGCTTGGTACAATGTGGTAAGTGTATCCCAAGCATCCCTAGCTATTCTGCAAGAGCGAATATGAGGAATAATGGCACGTTTGACAGACAAAGCTATCAATGCATGTGCCTGGGCCTCTCTGCCATCCCAACAAATTTGCTCTGCAGTACGTGCAACAGAAACAGTAGCACGAATAGGAATCTGCGAAATATCATCTTCGACACCATCTTCATCAGCTCCAGCACCTATATTTGCAGTACCTGTCATTACAGGTGTAACAAGACGTCTTTCAACACCCTGCATAATGTTCCACAATCCTTTTGCAACCAAAACATGTCGCATCATATAAGCCCATAATGGGTAGTTGGTACCATCCAACTTATCCTCAACAGCCAACATACGGAATACATCACTGCTTTTAGCCATGGCCGGTGACTAAAATACCTTGATGCAGAAAATTGACTGTATCTCAAAAAGTTGAACAAAGCTGCCCAGACGAGTTCTGCTAGACCTGTAGTAGACTTTGAGACGCTTAAATTGGCAAATAGAAACTGGTATATACCTTTGGCACAAAAAGATGAAATAGCCTGCACAAGCGCTGCGATAGTGCGTTCGGAGGCCGAAACGAGCTTAGATCGCGATTTTGGCACCACAGAGCGAAGATGTTTTGATCTCGAAAACACGCTGAGTATGCTCACCAAAATTCGTGCGATTCTGAGACTACAAACGGAGTGTCGACGGCGCCCTAGATGAAGCGACGACCTGCTCTGATACCAATTGTTGGAGTTAGACGTCTGCAGAAGCACGCAAACAGCACAAGGAAGAAGAAGAAGCTTGGAGCACAAACACACAATACTGAATGTATTACTAGAGAATGTACAAAGATAAGTAGCCCATTAGGGCAATAGGCGTATATACAAGCCGGGGGAAAAAAACCTCCTAAAGAGGGAAAAAAGTGCCCCGGTGGTCCTAGTGTGTTCACACACATCACTACCTAAATATATCAACAGGAGTATCTTGACAAAGGACTTATCAGATCTAGTTATTCACCTTTTGCAGCCCCAGTGCTTTTGGTTTGCAAAAAGGATGGATCTTTCAAGATGTGTATAGATTTTAGAGCATTAAATAAAGTTACAATAAAACACAGATATCCGATGCCTCACATTGATGATATTCTGGATGCACTAGGAAGTGCTATTGTATATAGTAAAATAGACTTAAAAAATGGTTATCATCAAATAACAATCAAGTATGATGTACATAAAAAAGCTTTTTGTACTAGATTTGGTCATTATGAGTATCTTGTAATGCCTTTTGGTTTAACTAATGCACCAACTACTTTTATGATGCTCATGAATGATATTTTTCATCCTTTTATTGGTCAGTTTGTGGTTGATTTTGTAGATGATCTGTTGGTTTATAGTAAAAGCTTGGAAGAACATGAATATCATTTGCGTATAGTATTTCAAATGTTGGATGACAATACTTTGTATGTCAATCCAGAGATGACACAGCTATGTTTATCTGAGGTTGAGTACTTAGGACATAAAATTTCTGCAAATGGAATTAGAATGGATCCACAAAAAGTTTCTGTGATCCTTGGTTGGCCGATTCCTCAGAATGAATGCTAGTTGCAATCATTCTTAGGATTATCGGGCTTCTATAGGAAATTCATTGCCAGCTATTCGCACATAGCTGCGCCATTGACGGATGTGTTACAGAATAATTTAAAATTTGTTTGGAGTAGTGCACAATAGAAAGCTTTTGACACATTGAAACAAGTAGTTTCAAGTGCCCCAATTTTATTGGTGTAGATCCCCAAAAGCCTTTTGACATAGAAACCAATGCTAGTGGTATCGCAGTTGGTGCAGTTTTGATTCAAGATGGCAGACCAGTAGCTTTTGAAAGTAAGAAACTTTCTCCAGCTCAGAGGAACTGGCCTATCCATGAACAAGAATTATATGCAATAGTTCATGCTTTGAAGATTTGGAGACATTATCTATATGGTGCAACTTCTAAAGTATACACAGATCATCACACATTGAAGTATTTCTGTTCCCAGCCTGATCTTCGGGGGAGACAGGCTGGATGGGCTGAGTTGATGCAAGAATTTCATATGGAAATTCTATATAGAAAAGGAAAAATGAATACAATTGCAGATGCATTATCTCGTATTTTGCATGAGATAAGCTTCACAGTTCTTGATAGTGATTTGATCCAAGAAATCAAAGATTCATAGATTGAAGATGATTATTGTCAGTCTATAATCAACAAGTTATCACAAAATGATAAAGATCAAGCATTCTCAAATTTTCAAGTGGAGCAAGGTTTGCTCAAAAGAAAGGGAAAGATTTGTGTGCCTAAATCCCAAGAAGGGAAGTTTAGAAAAGAGGTTATTTTCGAGAACCACGATGTACCTTGTGAAGGACATCCTGGTATTTAGAAAACTTTGCAGTTGATCAGACGTACTTTTTGGTGGCCAAAGATGGTCATAGATGTAAAAAATTATGTAAGTCAATGTTTTAAATGTGAAGTGAATAAAGCAGAGAGGATTAGTTCTCGAGGTCTGCTACAGCCATTGGAGATACCACAATATTGTTGGGATAGTATTTCCATGGACTTCATAATGGGTTTACCTAGGACACCATGACAGAAGAATGCTATTCTTGTAGTGGTTGATCGTCTGAGCAAAATGGCACACTTTATTCCTACAAAGGAATCAGTGGAGGCTCCACAAGTCGCGGAACTATTTATTTAGAATATTTTTAGACTACATGGTCTATTTAGATATATAGTTTCAGATAGGGATCCCAGGTTCACAGGAAATTTTTGGAAACATGTGTTCAATAAGCTTCAAGTTCAACTCAAGATGAGTAGTGGAGAGCATCCACAGACAGACGGTCAAATCGAAAGAGTTAATCAGATACTGGAAGATATGCTATGGGCATATGTTTCAGAAAAGCAAACAGATTGGGATAGTTTTCTCCCATTAGTTGAATTTTCTTATAATAGTTGGAAGCACAAGACAAGCAACTTTTGAGGTGATCTATGGATTTATTCCACATAGTCCAGCTACCATTGGGTTACCTAGGAAATCTCCCAGTGCTTCACAGTTTTTCATAGATATGCAAGCTAACTTAAAAATAGCCCAATTCAATCTCCAACAAGCTGCTGAAAGGATGAAAGCATTTGTAGATCAACATCGAACACCACGAACGTTTCAGGAGGGAGATCGTGTGTCTTTACAGGTTCCACTTGGTTCATCATTGACAGTGGGTCAGAAACCCAAGTTATCCCCTAGATTTTGTGGACCTTGGACAGTAATCAAGAAGATTAGTGATATCACATATAAATTGCAATTGCCAGATAATTGCAAAGTTCACCCAGTTTTCCATGTTAGCAAGTTGAGACCATACATTTCTCGAGATGAGAATTGTGTAGATGGTTTAGTTGCTTTAGAAAATAGAGCATCTCAGCCGGATGTTCCATTTCAGTTTCTTGATAAGAGGGAGCGAAAGTTAAGAAATCGCTCCATTCCAGAGTATTTAGTAGCATGGACTAGCCGTCCACTCACAGATGCTACTTGGGAATCATAAGCTCTAATTCGCAAACACTTCCCTTCCTTGATCACTAAGGACAGTGATCTCTAGAAGGGGAAGAGAGTGTTAGATTTATTTAGACCTCCATGGCCTACCATTGGTCTACCTGCATTTGGTCGAGGACCCTAGCCGGGTCAAGGACCAGAGCTCGGAGGAGCCAAGGCTCTTGCATGGATCTTCGAGGTTATTCCATCTCCTCAGAGTGGCCATATGAGGAGTGTTTGGACCTTAGAGAAGATTCTAGAGGTGCCAAGGGCAAGGGCTATTTAAGGTTGGGAGGAGAGTGGCACGTAGCTAATTGGGATCTTTCATTTCCGTTGAACCTCTTCCTCTAATCTTAGTCTTCCCCTAATTTTCAAAAGACCTTGTTGGCATTGTAAGTTACCTTTGTTCACCTCTTCTTCAAGGTGTGAGAGCCTCCGGTACACCGTTTCTCTTCTTTTTTCCGGATATCTCTTATAGCCTTTTGAGTCCTGATTAGAATTTTTCGAGTCCTTTCCACCACGATTCTCCAGCACTTAGCCGGTTCATTATAGTATGCAAAGGCTTCCTCCCACACTGCAGAAATTTCTTGGTGGATAGAGGGGAGGGAAAACGATGTCTAACAAGCATGAAACCAAGGGGCTTTCTGGAGCATGGGAATCGGTTTGAAAGACAAAGTCATCGGGTAGTGGTCTGAGATAGTCAGGTCCATGTGTTGGGAAATCGAAGGAATACCCCACTGGAGGAAGTTGTCTTGATCGATGTAACATCTGTCAAATCTTGCTTTCCTCACCCCTTCATGTCTTTCACCTCGACCAAGTCGAGATGGAGCTTGATTTTATCCCATATCTCTTTCTCCAGGCCGTCAATAATTTTTCTTTTGTTATTCCATCGGTCGTCAGGAAACTCAACCATGTTGAAGTCCCCACAAATCAAAACATTATGTGAGAGGGAGTCAAGGGAAGCCCAAGTATCAATTCTATCCCCTTCTCCATTAGGGGCATAAATTGAGACCAGAGTGAACTGAAAAGAGAACCCGATAGAGGCAGCAATCCAACGATGATTCCGACCTTCAAAAGGCGAGGTCACGCTGCGAGACAAGGAGTGACTAATACCGATCGCAGCACCCCCTGCCCCCCTAGGGTGAGAAGTGGAGAATCAAAGGTAGTTCACAGAAATGCATTTAAGCCATTTCTAGAGATCCTCTCCGTCGATTTTAATTTCTTGTAAGCAGATAAAGTCAGGGTTGAGGCACTTGTCTTTGAACCACTGGCCAAGGATCGCTGCTGTTGATGGGTCAGACAAACCCCTGATGTTTAGTGATGTGAATTTCATTATTGATAGTTGCCCTCTTTGAGGGGAGGGACCCGATATTTTTTCTTCTTATGATCTTCTGTTTTCCTCCCAGCTTCTTGACTTAGGATCCTACTCTTGAGGGGGCTCTTCCATGGCATGCCCGTTGATTGTTTTCCTTTAAGCTTTGACTTTTGTTGCAGTAATCTTGGAATGCATACTGGAAGGGTAGGACCAAGGAAGGAGCTTTCACTATCTGGGTTGTCTTCATTGCTAGTAGTGAAGCCTTCCTCTTTACTCGTCGTGTAACCTTCTTGGTTGTCTTCTTTGCTGGTAGAGCACCCAAGGGTATTATCACTGGGGTCTTCTTCATAATGGTTGTCCCTTGGGAAGCCGACCTCATTAATCTCCTTTTCTAGGTTACAGTACACATTAGGGGAAAAAATGAACCCTGAGTGGGCCTTTTAGATTAAGGAGTGATTAGTGATGGACCAATCAGAAGAGGGTGCTAGCCACAGTCTATGCCCTATTAAATACTAGGCTGAAGGGTGGAGAGGGGACATATTTCTCCCTTATTTAATGAGGTTCCTCTAGAGAGAGAATGAATCTCGTAACTCAGTTGGGCCCAAAAATTCAAAATTTCTAAAAAGTTAAAAAACTCATCATAACACCTGAAAATGGACCCCCCATTACTTTTTAGGGTCAAAAGTACTCTTTTTGACCCCAAATTCAAAATCCGTGCATGTTTTGAGCTGAAAAAATGAGTTTTTTCAAAAACACTCAAAAAAGAGTTATTTCCCTCCTAAACCTCACATTTTCATACCCAGGTCCCAAAAAGTCATCTTTTCCCACTACTTTCACTCTGTAGCACACCATTGAAGCTTCTGATTATACACTCCAACCTACCTGCATCTCCTATCTCGAATTACTGTTGTAGCTTGAAGACCTTTAGCTTCAATGGCAACATCTAAAGCTTCTAGGCGACCAAAAGATGAAATCCTCACATTAAGATGTCACAATATCAAAGCCATAGATGGACAATGGCTATCACATGAGTACTCCAAAGGTGCATGGGTGTACATGCAACCCTCTAGAGTTGGGCCTCATCGAGTTAGAGATCGTGGAAACTTAGATCTTCATTGGAAGGGAAAGTTACTTGGCTTCAAGAAGCACAGAGACAATGGGATGGTTGCTATTGTACAACATGTTTTTACAATGGCAACTATGAAACTTGAAAACTCTAGTAGTATGAGATATCCTGTGAACTGTAAGTATTACTCTACAATATTTTATGTTTTCTTGTGTCGGATATATTTCTGAACTATTTAGATATGTTTTTGTTTGTTTCAGATATATTTCCTTCTACTTTGGTGGAAGAGCAACCACTTCATAGTCTTACAGGTACTTTCTAGGCATTGCATGCAGATGTTAGTGCACTAGTCTGTCCAAATATATCTCCTGCTCAACTTTACCATGATAGAGTTTTCTTTTACACACATAGATATGTTGTACCCTCTACAACGAATGGTTTTGGAAGGTTAGAGAGAATTGAAGTACATTCTCTTCTTAGCTTGGAGTGGCCAAAACCTGATATATGGTCCGTATCATCTTTGAAGCAAAAGATGGTAATGGATATACATAAATTGAAATTCACAAAAGTGTCTAGGTCTCTAGGTTTGCACTGGTCTTTTCCCATTCATTGTTTTGTATATTTATTCCAAGGATTCTCATTCCAAGAGACTTCCACCATGTTCATGTGTAAAGATATCACATATGAGCAAGTCGAAAGTCTTCTTGGTGAAAATTGGGGTTTGATGGAAGGAATTGCAAAAGGTGATAAATATCTCTATAAAATAGGTGGAACAGGTACAGCATTTTGATATTTGAAACAACGTACTTCATTATACATCAGATTCTACTATGATCGTTGGATGTGCAAACTTGGCAAATGGATACCATTTCAAAGTCAGAGGGATCTTTGCATTCATTTGAAATAAAGCTTAGATTGCCCAACAATGAAACAGAAACTATTTTAGTGAATAATCATTGGACCTTGGCTAATCTGAGAGAACACTTGATGATTATGGGGTTTGAAGGACTAAATCAATCCATCTTCAAAATTCAAGGACATAAGGTGAGAAATGTTTCATGTTTTTGTTAAAGTAATCTTTTCGTTATTGTTTATTTTACTTTAATGACTTCAATTTCTTGCAAATTGATTACAGGTGGGCAGAAGAATGGAATACAAAATGAAAGTCCCTGTAGATTGGAGCAAAGATGGAACAGAGCTCTCATTGTCATAGTTCTTTTGCAACCTGATAATGTCACTTCTTGGGCCCTAGTCATTGTATCTCATGGTTTTTGCACTTTCAAGAACCTTGTAAAAAGTAGGACAATTGATTCATGTTAGATATTGTATATACCTTATTCTCTGCAATGGTAATTTCAAAACTTTTGGAATGTCAAAAATTTTGTTCACTACTTTGAAATGTGGTTGCTCATGTTTTTTTCTGTGCATTATTTTATCATCAGAAACTCATTTTTTGAAATTGCACTTCTTTAGTCTATACTTTTAAAAGTGGGCCCAATCAATTTAAAAATTGAAACTGCTATAAAAATGGTTCTATGTGCTCATTTCTCACATTTGCACTCTCAAAGAGCTAGAAAGCACAAACTACAAGCCTCTAGAAATCTCGCATGCAAGCAATGGCTGCTAGCACTTCCACTCCCATGAAATCTCCTCGAGATCTATTCATGGAGTTTTTGGATACTACAGACTACAATGGTCGTACGGATTTGTATGACCTAGTCTGTAGAGTCCCTAATCTTGAAGGGACAATCGCCATGAATTCCGATGTGATCGATGAGATCACAGATTTTATGGAATTCTATATATTAAGATATGCCATAGATATTCCAGCATATGAGTGTAAATGGGTCCCCTGTGACCTGCTTTTTTACATTCATAAAGGAGATGAGGCATTTGCGAAGCGCTTAAAGCGTTTCATGGCTATTGCTGAGGCTTTAGGGCACCTGTTAGATGACACAGTGCCCTTAATTAAACAATTAAATAAGAAAAGGAAAATGGGAAGAAAATATATTTCCTACATAGAAACAACAATCTTTTTTGTCATTGGTGTGTGAAGAGATTTTGAGCCATGCCAACCAAGATGCCATTGAAGAAGATCTAGCCACAACAAGGGAAAGAATTTTGAAGAAGAAGATTCCAACATCCCCTGTTGTGGAGCAAAGTGGCATGGCCCATTCATCAATTCCACTAGATGCAATGGGAAGAGGAGAGGATGAAGACAGGCTTCAAGATGTAAGTCTCTACTGACATTTATGGTTGTCTCATATTCATACAAGATGTATCTATTTAATTTTATGATTGTCTATGTGTAGGAAACAATTGAAGTTGATAAATTTGCAGCAAGGAGTGGTGGTGACCGTGTTTCCCGGGGCCATGGCTCTTCCTTGGCACAATACATTGGAAAATTGCCAAAGGAAGATTTTGTAATAATCCACAAGGACTTTTCCCCTCAAGGACACTTCATGACTTCGTGTATGAAGGCCTTGAGTAAAGTTTTGTGCCTATCTACAATAATGCAAGGGACCAATTGCATATTTCTAGTTAGGAAGTCCCTTGCCCTTACTACCCTAGGAGTTAACTTTAGAGGAAAAATATTAGGTCAAATAGGAATAGCTTTGGGTCTTGGATTGACAGACCCTCAATTAATATCCCAATCAGTTTTGACTTACCAATTGCCTCTATCTTTTCAGAGAAGAAAGAATGTAGTGGAGAGGCTCAAGGCCAAGAGCCAATTGTAAAAAACTTTATAATACCAATGTTTTGTTTTTCCAATTTCCATGTGCATTGAATCTATTATATCTTTATGGTTTTGACAATCTCATAACTTTTGGACAGTTTAATCAATCTTTTTCCATTATTTCTTGTAATTTGTGTTGCCCAAAATGCATGCAATAGCTTAGGAATGCAAAAAAAAGGCCTGCCACAGAAACGCGGGGATGGGCCCTGCAAAAATTTTGCAGGGCCTATCCCCGCGTTTCTGTGGCAGGCCTTTTTTTTGCATTCCTAGGCCATCCTATGCTAGGTTACCTGTATTGCAAGTCTATCTCCCTCAATTAGCACTTCACTTGGGGAAATGTGGAACACTCTTCTTATGTGCAATAATTAGAGAAAGTTAAGACTCCTCTGGGTGCACATAAGCATGCAGCAGTAAATAAGTACATGTATGTTCATAAACATTGCTTAGCTATTGGTCAGGGGGTTAGCATGCAGTGCACTCTAGCCAAGGCCAATCATATGCCCCAATGTGCATGGCATGTGTTTTCATGGCTTGGAAATGCCAAAAAAAGGGCTGCCATAGAAACGCAGGGATAGGCCCTGCAAAACTTTTGCAGGGCCCATCCCCCCGTTTTTGTGGCAGGCCTTTTTTTGGCATTTCTTGGCCATGAAATGCATTAAATAGCATTACCACTTACAACAAGTACAGAAAAAAGAATGATACAACTATGAAAAACACTTCAAAGAGGTACTGGAAAAACACACCTACAAACATAGGAGAAATAAACTTCAAAACATTTAGACTAAGAGATAATCACTTGGGAGAGCAAATATGAGAAGAAAAAGATTATATTCTTCATTTGGGATTTACAAAATATTCATCATATGGGATGTACAAAAGGTTCTCCAAACAAGGGAGTACAAATTACGGTTAATGGTTATTCCCTCTAATTCTCCTAGCTAGCTGCAAATCTTTAGGTTGTATTGTCACTCTCTTTGCATGGATGGCACATAGGTTAGAGTCCTCCAACATTGATATAAGATACGCCTCTGTAGCTTCTTGGAGAGCTTCAATGGCTATCCCTTGGATACGAAGTCCAGCACAATAGCGTTGGATCTCTTCCTTCACAACTCTTGCAAATGACCTTCGTGGAATAAGAAGCTCCACAGACTTTTGATAGTGTCGAATCTTCGCAAAGGCTCTGGTTTGCTTTCTGCGCCTTTGTGGTGCTCTTGCATTTGGGGGAATGTTGGGTTGTGGTCGTTGTGGTCTACGATGTGGTTGATAGTTCTTCTTTCTTCTTGGAGGACGCCTAGATGGTCCTGCCTCATCATTTACTTCCTCTGCCGGACCTTGCTCTCTTTCTTCATCGATTGGTCTTTGTCCTTGTCCTGGGGGGAGTGTCTTGCCTCCTTGTGTTACTCGATGGTTCACGGGGATATCATCATTGTTCCATGGTGGCTCATTTATACTTTCTTCATCTGAGGAACTCGATAAATTTGATGTCTCAGTCACAACTCGTCTATGTCCTCGTTGTTTGGGCCTTGCCTTGATTGGTGTCCTGATTGGGGGCTCCTCATCAGATGCGGAAGGGGAATAATTTATTTCTTGGGATACATCTCTCTCTGGTGAAGCTTCATCCCCCCATGATGCAATGCTACCGGACTGTGTCCCTGCACCCAAGTTTCGTCTTGAAGAGTGGCTTGTGGTTCGACGCTTCTTGTGGGGTGTCATCCATGTTGGGTGCTGAGTACCTTGCACATGGCTAGGGTAGACGACATGATCCTTCCTAGCAGTCTGCTTTGTGCATGCCATTCTCTTAGGTTTTAAAGTGGTAAAATGAGAAAGGACACCTCTATTTATAGGCTTTCACTTAAGAATTGTCCTGTTCACATTTAAATGGATAAAAATTAGTTTTAAGACATTAAAAGTATATTCAGAAAAATAGTAGAATTTTATTTGAAGTGAAAGGGGTTATAAAAACCTTGAAAAGAATAATGCATTTTAAGAGTTTGGAAACTATTTCCAAGAAGAACCCTTGCAGACTCTTTGTGCATGCCATTGGGCATGATGTACGCGTCCTCACGATGACATCCACTTCTCTCTTGCAATATCATGTTGTAGCTTTCGTGTAATCTTTGCTATTCGTGACTCACATGCCTTTTCCATTACATATTTTCTAGCAAATGTCGCACGAAAAAATCAATTGAACATTTCTTCTAAATAGTTTGATTGGAGTAGACCACCCCCGGGACGAGTGTTTTTAAAGTAAACACCTCTAGCCCTGTAATGTGACTTCTCCATTCCTTGTGTACTAAAAATGTCCAGTGACCCATATCGATTCATAAAATATGCTCCATGTGCAAAAAGAATATGCTATGATCTGGTCAATAAGATATACACATAGTGTTTAAGACCAAATAAAAAAATGTAAGCGAAACTTACTATGTAATGTGTAATGTTGCTTTCTCCCCAAGATAAGATGAATGACTGTGTAAACTCCTTCAAAGTCACTTGGAATAATTCTCGTTGTGAAGCATTAGTGGAAACCAAACACATCAAATGTAACAATTGATCGAACGATGACCAAACCTTCTTTCGCTTGTTAATGAGATCAACCTGACTATCATTGTTTGTTGTAAGTGAACAGAGGTCCTTCCAAAGCTCCCATTTCCCATCATCTTGACTATTCACATCTCTTCTAAAGAAACGTTGTGCCTTCTTCCTAGTCATTGAAACTTGTTGTAAAATCTCTTGAGACTCACCATACTTCTTAACAACTAAAGATACGTGGCCAACATGACAACCTATAGAATTCAAAAGATCTTCTATTTTTTGGATTGCTATTGTAGAACTCTCTAGTGGTTTCATTGCAAATGCATATTCAACATGGAGCTTCAAAAGCCTATCAAAGATCCTCATGAATGCATGCAAAGTACAAAAGTGAACATTGACTAATGGAAATGGGATAATGGGGTTCCAATCATTGCTTATTTTATCACGAGTCGGTTCCTGTAACATTGGACACCTCAAAAGTGATATCTCCCATTCCCTGTGATTTGATGAGTCTGTTTCATCAATTTCTTCATAGTCATCAACTCTCGTCAATGCCCTTGCATGTTTAGACTCTCTCTTAGATCCTTTGTAACCTTGTGTACAATATGGGCAAGGATAGAGAGAAGATGCTCCTTATTTACAACCTAACATGCATTTTATACTCTTAAGGTCTCCACCCAAATGCCATTCTACCTCAAAATCACCTATATCATCTACAAAAAGCTTTTGCCCATGTATTTGAGAAGAGATTACTTCTGTAATCCACGGAGTCCTACTAAAAATTCATGAAATAACATTATTTGTTTCTTTGGGAACTTCTATAGCACCTAACCACCAGATATCTCTCTCTGATTGCACACTGTAAGTCAAATGGTCCCTCCCTCCTAAAGTTTCATCACTCATTGCATGGTCCATAATTTCGTTCATTAGCGTCACACTCAACCTTTCTAGTTGCCGACCCTTTATGATTTGACACTCATCAAGCTTCAGTATGAACTTTAACTTAACATTACAGTCTGCACAAAAGAGAAAACATTATCTTAATATGACACTTGAATGCAATAAAACTTCAACACCAAATAAAATGTAGTAGGGGTACCTTTGATTGTTGAACTATAAAAGTGAATCATTGCTTGTTGAAGCTTCTGAAGATCCACAAATATATTGTTGAATTTAGTGTAAGTAAATCCTTGTGTAGATAGGATTTTTGATTGCTTCTTGGGAATATTTTGATGATAAACAGAGGCAGGCATAGTTTCTTCTATGAATAAATATTGTCCAATAGTACGAGTCACATCCTCATTTGAAGTTTTTTATTGATGGACACTTTATATGGGCATGGAAATATACTTTGAGAAATACCTTGTGATTGTAAGGCTTGCCTGAGAAGGGTGTACATTGCAGTATACCCATTTCAACTGATGCCCGCTTCGTCACATATTGCTTGCACATCTTGCACTGTGATAAGATTTTTTAACTTCTTTGAAAACTCAGCTTCAACAACAACTCTAATACACTTTCCTATGCGTGAGTCTAAAGCAGAAGTGATTTCTTTGGTGTTTATACAGCTATTCATCAGCTTGAATTGGTCATGTGTTGTTGATGAAGCAGTTATGTCTTGAATAAACAACCTACACAATGAAAGATTCCATTACAAATCTTCATTAAAACATATAAAAGTAAAACAAACACTCACGTTGTTGCATATATACGTCGTTTGCGTGCTCCACCACCTTTTGAAAGAGCTTCAAAGGATGACAATGCTCTTTTCCTATGTCTCATACCAAGTGGAGTCTCTTTCAGCTGCTGGAGATTGGCTGTTAACTTTGAAATTGTGCTTTGTTTTGCTTCAATATCCTGTTCCAAATCTGCAAGTTGTTTTTGTAAAGATATGATTGTGCTTTCTAAAGTGACCACCCTCATATGATGGATGTGATATTGTTGGAACCAATACTTAGCAGTAGTAAGTGAATGTGTAGATAATCGCTTGCAGTAACCTAATAGTCCAGCTTCACCCGCACCAATGAACTGAAGTAAAGTTGAGAGGTTATGGAATGTTGGATGGTAAGAAGATATTGGATCAAGAGGATATAGTGAACCATGAGCCCAAAGATCAATACTTTTTTCTCTAGCTGCACGACGTTCATTTTGAGAATTGGCATCATTGTTGCATCGTGTATTTGGAGCAAACTCTCTAGGCACACGAACATGGATACTTGTTGATGCAGGAGCATGAGGACGTTCTACTGTGAAGTTTGTGATACATGTCAACACCATCTTTGCTTATGACCAACAATATCAAAAACAAAGATGAAAAACCGGTTGGAAGGGAGTCTAAAGCATATGTTTTGCTCAAAAAATGTGTTTTCTTGTATGTGTATGGGTTAAAGTGTATTTTTCCACTGAGTATGGCTGAAAATGATGAAATTTGAAAAAAGTCATTTTTTGGGGGAAGCATAGTCACGGATTTGATGATGTGGCACTTACTTTTGGAGGGAGTTTGAAAATTATACTTTTTCTAAAAGAAACTTTAGAAAATGGGCCCAAAAAAGTGACTTCTGACATATATATTAAAAAATAGGCTCTTTTGAGTTAATATACACTGAAAATGAGACTTTTTAAAAAAATTCAGTTTTTTATTCAAATACATGTACGAGTTTGATGATGTGGAAAGTAGATTCTCTTTCTCTCTCTCTAGAATAAGAAAGAGAGAGGCCTATTGAAGCCTAAAAAAAGCCTACTCCAGCCTACTAAAAAGTGCCCTATTAAATGCACTTTGTCCCCTTAAACAAGAACAGAATTAAGCTTAATCCCTAAAAATTAGGGATCCTTACAAGGCCCATGCAGGGTTCATTTTTTCCCCTAATGATGTTATTCGAAGGAGCAATTGCCGTAGTGTTCCTTGCTGTTGATCTTCGAGGGCTAACTTTCCTCCTGCATCTTACTTCAGTGAATCCTTCTGAATCCGTCTCAGCAACACGAGTTCCCTCTTCTCCCTCCATCGGAGTGGGATGACCCCGAGTGTCAACTTGAGGGAAAAGATCCAGGGTCCCATCTGGTTTAAGCTTGTTTTTATTGGTACGTTTCTTCAAGGGGCAATCTTTGATCCTATGACCTTGGTGTTCGCAATGGAAGCACGCGTTTGGCAAATTCTTGTAAGTAACCTCCTATGTCCAAGTCTTACCATCTCCATAGTTTATGGAGATTTTTGAGGGAAGGACTTGATTCAGGTCTGTCTCAACACAGATCTATGGGTGCCATATTGCATTGAAAGAGTGTTAAGCACCATCGTAGATTAACCCCCCAACATCCTCTCTTGAGGCCATCGGATGACCGATCAGTGAAACGATTTCTCGAAGAAATCCATACAGAAAGTACGGTAGATTGGGAAGCTCCACCCAAAGCGGGGAATGAAGAGGTGTTGATCTGTTCGGAACAAAGTCTGGGGTCCACTTAAATAGGCAAAGGGTGGACCGGCCCACTTGCCACGAGCTGGCTTGCACGGCTTGGAAGGCCATCTCTTCATTCTCAAACACTAGAAGCAGGTGATTCGCCGGCAAGAATTGACATTTGCACACATATAGGCCATGCGGGAACCACTCCTTGCGAAGCCAAATTCTCACAATTTCTAGCAGGGGCGTAGGGCCAAAAACTTGACCGATCAGACAAGTTTTCATTAGTTCTTCTTTCTTTGCCACCACATATTCTTTACACAAAGATACCGCCGCAGTGTCGACGTCCGATGAGGCACAATCCATCCCGAGGGGGCACTGGGACTCTGGTGGGGCCACGTTTCTCAAGTCCAGCGACGGAATAAATGTCGACATTAGAGAGAAAGGTCTTGATGAAACAAGAAATAAAAAGGATCTCGAAACAAGAATTCACCAATCCAACACGAGGTTCAACCTTAAAATTGCTATCGAAGGCAAAAAGCGGATTTCTTTTTTAGGATCCTTCATTAAAAAAAAAACGGGAGATCGCTAGACTTATTCCCTCTTTTGTTCTTAAATGTTCCTTTTAATCCACCTCGAGTCAATGGACCCCTCTGTAGTTGTCACGCGATAGATCCCTTCTTCGAGCTATGGGCCCAAGGGACCCACGACGAGAAACCCGCGATAGACCCCCTTGGCGATAGACGCCCTTGGCAATAAACGTGCCCGATGGACTAAAGTCCACGATAGACACCCTGCCCGTGAAAGATGGACGAAAGGCCCAAGAAGTGGGAATTGAAAAGAATATGGAAAGGAGTTGAAAAGGAATTGATATTAACCCTCTCTCAGTCGCGCAAGGCCCGCAGTTGTGTCAATCGCGGCAAACCTCTCGATGGACACACGTGTGTCAGTCGTGCCTAACTCCCACAATGGTCAGCCTCCGCGATGGACAGACTCCCCCTCCCTGTGATGAACAGACACCGCACTTGTGTCAATCGTGGCAAGCTTCATGATGGACACACGTGTGTGAGTCGTGCCAAACCTCTAGGATGGTTAGCATCCGTGATGGACATACTCCCGCCTCCCCGCGATGGACAAGAAGATTTTTGTTTCTTGACATGAATTTGTTTCAAGATCCATCACGGCCGCAGCATGCATGTATTAACTATAGACTTTCGTCGTTCCAATCGATCGCAAGGCGGCCGTTCTCAGAATGGCAAGTTGCAAGATAGTGCGAGATGGAGCTCGACACTCCAACAAGGCCCTGAACGCTGATGACAATCCCTTGAACTGCACGGCGACAGATGCCATCGCGATGGACTGGGCGTCAGAGGATTGACGGACGTGATCACCTTGTTCTTAGCTTTAATTTTAACTCTCTTGTGAGCTCTAATGGCAATGGACATGTTCTAGTGTGTTGACTACTTCTTGCGTACGTTATAGCCTTGAACTTTCAAACACACACAATTTAGGAAAAAGAAGTTTGCTTTGAGTCACATCAACGTGGAGTGAAAGAAACAAAAGGAGAGAAGTGCAAGTTGGTCGCCCTCTGTTATCAGATGAGTTGGGTAATAATACACATGCCGCTCATAGATTTGTTCTACGATTGGGTTGCTTTCTTCGCCGTTCGTTAGCAGAATAATGCCTCATGTGCGCTTTTCACTGTACACCTTCCAGAAAGCTGCCTTTAAAAGCCTGCAGGTTGCAGTGACTTACGGAAAGCTAGACTTAAAACCTAGTACTTGTACTGACTCAAAAAAAGCCGAGATTCTTGATCACAGAGGTGGCCTGCTTTTCCGCTACAAGTTTGCAAGTTGCAAACCTGCAAGTGAATGTATACGATAAGCTCTCGCTGTCTGTGTGTATCCAATGCTTTCTGTGTCGTTGAAAAGTGATGTATATGAAAAGCCCATCTGCGTCACGGAAAGCTGCTTTCTGTGGCAAGCTTCTTTTCGGGATGTCGTTGGTAAGACGTTAAGAAAGGCAATTCTTTTTTTAAACTTGAGGCTCAGCCGAAGCTTATTTCCTTGAGCTTTAACTTTCAAAGTGCCACTGTAAAATGTACAAGTGAAGGATATAGTACTTGCACGACCTCTCGTATCTTACAACGCAGGGGTTAGACAAGGTTACAATAGTATAACTGGTTTAACTGGCCAAAGTCATATATGTCATAGCCCAGGGATTGAACCCTAGACCTCCACCTCAAAAGGTCAAAACTTGACCAACTGCCCTACGGGGCGTGGATAGAAAGGCAATTCTTGGAAGGGAGTATCGCGAAGTGGGTGAAAACTGAGAAGAAAAAGTGCTCCCTGAGACTCGAGAGGGATGCCTTCATTCCCATGACATGGTAGAGATTACTCGTTACGTCATGGGTCGCTTACTGCCTTTCCGACTCTGCTCCAAGCCCTCTTCCAAACATCTTATGTATATTCTCCAAGCTCGCGTAGCCTAATGCTTTGACACTTTGAATCTTTGAAAGGAAATCCTGAGTTCAAGTTTTGGCTGGACATATCTTGAGTTTCTCAAAGATGAATGCCTCTACCTTACTAGGTCGGGTGTATGAGTGTGTTTCCAATTCATGGTACTCTAAAAAAAAAGGGACTCATTGATGTGAAAGTGAGCAATATAGACATGAAGGTCAACGACACAACATCCATATGCATTGCTCTTTTCATACATAAAACCACAGAATCGCTTATCGTTATCTTATAGAATTGATAAATTTGTACTAGTTTACTATTATGTGGAGTTGATGACAGAAAGTGAGGTTTCGTTTTTTTTGTCTCAAAACCACTTCTTAGGGTGTTTGGCGTTGTGGCTAAGGTTTTTTCGTGGTGTCTTTTCATGCTCCCTTCATGCACGTATAGTCTTCTTTCATTGTCCACTCTGTATTAGCTCGAAGGACTCATCAGTGCCATCCTCCTTTCGTGGTGGAGGTACCTTGTTCTCCCCCTCACGGGGGGAGATATGGGCTCATTAGGCGACCTAACAATGCCTTCGGGTTTTGAAGCTATAGGACAGAATGTTATTTGGCATCTGTCACAAGTCCCTAGCACTCCAATCATATCGGACCACAGTTTCTTTTCTTCTTCGATTATCAATGATGTTGCTCCCAGTGATGCTCGTATTTTGTTGTCTGGAGAGGGCACCCCGTTCTATCCCACTATTGATCACCTTCGTTCACTTTCCAGTAACAGTGGCTCCTTTGGGTTTCTCAACCCGCCAGGTATGCCGTGCTTCCCAAATGATTTCAAGGGCAAGGCATCGCTAGGTATTATTCTTGATTGTTATGTTAAGGAAAACAATAGCAAAGGTAGTTTCGTAGACGATTCCACCCTAATAATAGATAGCTTTGCGTTTAAACAATGGCAAAGTTAGCTCTCTGATAGGGTTGTCATAGCCCTGAGCCATGGACCGAGACCTTCCTTAGAAACTCTTAGGTATTGGATTAAAAACAACTCGAAAAATCAAGGTTTATATGTGAAAAAGATTCAATACCTTTCCAATGGATATTTCCTTTTTTTTTTTGACAATTCAAAGAGTGCACTGAGAGTCATAACTGAGGGGCAATGGATTATCAAATCCACCCCAATCTCGTTCTTCAGGTGGTACCCCGGATTTAATCCGAGGGGCCCTAAGACTACCAAAGTCCTTGTCTGGGTAGAATTCCCCGACCTCCTGGTGGAATTCTACCCTTTGACAGATGGGCTATGCTCCCTATTGGGTAAAGTCCTTGGTAAGAAGTCTCGAGGTATTATTAACCAGAAATGGGACCTCACGTTCTCTCTGAAATTTTAAGAGATGTTCTAATAAACCTATTAGAACATCTCTTAAAATTCAAGATTCTGATGGTATTTGCTTGCATGAACAAAAGGTAATCTATCATGACCTCCCCAATGCCTGCTACAAGTGCTAGCGTTAAGGGCAGTGGATTAGAGATTGCCCTCTTCTTAAGGAAGAGACTCATGCCTCTGATCCTAAGTCTCAAGACCAATAACAAGGGGTAAAAGGTGTCATCCCTATTAGCAACTAGAAAAAACTTCATGTCAAGAAAAAGAAAAAGCTAAAAATTGGTGTAATGCTTTTGATGCTTTGTTGGAGGATGTCTTCAATCCCCGTGCAGGTGAGTCAACAATTAATGAGGGACATCCCATTAATCAAGATTGTGTCGAGAAGTCTCCTTAGTCTCCAAAAGACATAAGAGAAAATGTTGTTAAATTGGGTTGGTTATTAACAGGGAAGAAAATGTTCCTACTCACCAATGGAACATGGTTACTTGAAATATTAATCCCTTCTTTTGTACTAATGCTCTCCCTTCCTCTGATGACAACAGATTTGCTAATGAACTCTCTAACTTTGATGAATTCGAAATTCATTCTTTTATAGCAGGCTGGACTTACAGGTGAGGAGTTGCTATTTAATCAAAAGGAAAATGTTGCCCCATCAGGTCAACATGTTTCCAAAGCCAAGAGAAAGGAAAGTTTCTCTAAACTCAGGAGAAAGGACATTTTGAGAAACTCTATTTCTCTAAACAAGCTAACCAAAAATATTAGAAAATGATGCTGCTTTTGATTAACGTTTTTATTTTATGTCTCACCATGTCTAAAGACATCAATCTGCTTTCTTATAATATCAAAGGTTTGTTTGACCCTGTTCCGGCCAAGTGTTTCTCCAAGTGGCTTTATGATTCGTCCCTTCTGCCTGACATTATTTTTCTTCAAGAATTGAAAGTCTCAAATTTTAAACTTAAGACCCATCTTAATTTAGTGTCCAAGAACCATGCTTGGCTCTCTACCTAGCACCCTCAAGGTCGTGGGGATGCTACTATTGGTTTTGCTCACTCCATTTCCAACTTGTTCCACAAAACTAAGCTTAGCCCATCCCATCAATGGATTGGTGTGACAATCAAGAAACCTTTTGATTGCACCTTTATTTGCTTGTATGCCTCCAACGTTTCCTCCGTTAGAGCTAAATGCTGCGAGGAGCTTAGTAGTATGGATGGTCCCATCTATTTTGTGGGAGATTTGAACATGGTTACCTCCCTTAGTGATAGGTTTAACAAAAAAGGGAGTGTTCTCTTTGGTCAACAATGGCTTTCTTGGCGAAACTTGGTTTCTACCCATGACTTGCTTGATCTTTCTACCCAGTCCGGTTTCACTTGGAACAACAAGTAGAGGGCATCTAACTTCCTAGGTGCTTGGTTCGACAGATGCCACTTGAACATCCAGTATTCCCAACAGTTTTGGGAACCCCTGGTTAAGAAAAATCATTCCATTAGTATCTCTGACCACTTTCCTTTGATTAATAACCTCAAGCATGATGTTCACTACTTCAGATTAGGATGGCATCATCTTGACACTTCTCTTCTACACATGCCTTGTGTTGTTGACAAAGTCAAAGCCATATTCAAGCACTTCTTTGCTTCTTGCAGAAGCCCGACTATGGCTTGGTCTAGGTCTATTAGGGGAGTTCAAGCCCTCTTCACCTATTATAGAGACCTTAAGAGAAACTTAGGAGCTAGAAGAAGACACTCCATCGCTAGAGAGCTTGATACGCTTCAGTCTTCCCAAGATCCTAATAAAATGAATAATATTTTATCTCTTCAGAACAAATTGAAATATGAGGAGTACCTTGAGGCTAGTGGTATTCTCTCTGCTTCAAGAGAATTTTGGGCGAGAGACCTAATAAGCACATGTTATCTATGCTAAAAAAGAAGAAGAGTAAGGACTTCATTCCTTTGTTGATGAAAAAGTTAGGTGGTTATGCTATCAGTGTTGAGGAGAGTTTGCAGGAGGCCACTTGCTTCTTTGCTGATGTTTTCTCTAGTTCTTCCAAGTGGGGGGAGGATATCCGTAGTGCCAGAGCCACTATCACTCTTAAAAGGACTAAAACTATTCCTACGAGCCTGGCTGCCTTGCTCGACCTACCCCTCACTATTAGTGAGATTAAAGAAACCATAGGTAAATTGAAACCCTGCAAAACTCTTGGCCTTGATGGCCTTCCAAATGAGTTTTTCATTTCTGTTGATGACTTTCTCACTCCCTTCATTCTCTCGATTTGGAAAGAATCTTTTAGTAAAGGCACTCTTCCTATTGAAATCAACACTAGGGTCATAAAGTTGATTCATAAAAGGGGATCTAAAGAAGACTTGAATAATTGGAGGCCTATCACTTGCTTGACCACTATTTATAAGATTTTTGCTTCGACTCTTGCTAGAAGACTTAGCCCTCTCATGAAGGACATCATCCTTCCTAAACAAAAAGGTTTTATAAAAGGGAGATTCATTCTTGATGCCATCATGAAGGGATGTATTATGCTCAAGACTCTAATATGCCTTACTATTTTTTGAAAATTGATCTTGAAAAAGCTTATGATAGGATTGAGTGGGATTTTTTCCTCTAGTCCCTTCATGATATTGGGGCTAGAAATTCCTTTATTAGAGTTGTCAGCACCCTTTTTGGTCATGCTTACTCCAAAATTTCCTTGAATGGTTCCCTCTCCTCTCCTTTTAGGCTAAGGGGGTCATCAAACAGGGCTGCCCTCTTGCCCCCCTTCTTTCTGCCATAGCCAGTGATGCCCTTGGTTGGCTCATCAAAGATGCCTTGAATAATAAGGAAATGGAAGGTATCTCCGTTCTCGGAAGTGCTAACCAACTCTATTTGCAGGCCTTTACTGATGATACGAACATCATTGTCAAAGTTGATGATAAATCTGTCAAATATGTCCTTGATTGTTTGAATACCTTCTACCTGGCCAGTGGCTCCCACATCAATCACCAAAAAACTGCCTTCAGATCTTCCAATAGCTTTGTCCATAATTGTATTACCTCCTTGGGGTGTGAGGTCATCAAAGATGGTGAAAGTTTTAGACTTCTAGGCATTCCCATGGGTTTACAGGTCTGGACCAACCAAAGATGGGAATGGGTTATGAATAAGCTCATGAAAAAGATCTACAGCTAGTATGCTTGTTGGTCCTCCCTCTCTCATAGGGTTTTTGTCCTCAACCCTTATGTTCTTCCTTCCCTGATCTACTTCCTCTCTTGCTCGATGCCCAACAAAAGACACTTCAACCAGGTTTTTTCCTTGGCTAGGAGATTCTTATGGGGTGGTAACCTCTAGCATAACAGAATCCCTAAAGTTGTGTGGAGTATCTGTTGCCTGCCTAAAAAAGAAGGTGGGTTGGGAATATATTGCCCCATTAAAATGGCCACTAATTTGGTAGCCAAATGGGTTGTCATATTCATAGATTCCAATGACTTTTGGGCTCTCCTTATTAAGAGAAATGTTGATAAATTTTGTTTAGCTGAGTACAAGTCTTGGAAGCACCACAACCTTTGGGATATTATTGTTTCCCTCACTCTTACTCCCTGTTGGTAGTTCTCTTACTTGCACGTTATGGCTCTCTTGGATGAAGGTTAAAAAAATATGTATGCCTAATGATAAGTTCTTCCTTCACAATGATTTTTCTATGCAAGAAAGTATATGGACATGATGGATTTCTATGTGCTGCAATGGTAATTTGGGTATTAAAGAACATAAATGTTGCAAACAAGGTTTCTCTAATTGGGTTGATCTTTATCCTGGTGAGGAAATTATTTCTGATGATCAAATCACTGTGAGCTCTGATTTGTTTGTTGCTTGTTTACAAGCTCTTTTTCACCACAAGGAAATGCTAACCCAAGGAGTTGATAGTTGCACTCAGAGAAGACCTGCCAAATTGAAGGACATCTCCTAGGACATGCTGTGTAAATTTAAGAAGTGCAGAGGATCTCTGAAGCTGATTCTCCACAAATTGAACTCCAGGTGGAAGGTTTCTTGGAATGCTCAACAATGACAGCATAGGTTCTTAAGCCTTTGGAGCATTCCACACAACATCAAGCACTCTTTTTTTATTGGGCTGATCGTCCATGATGGTGTGTGGTGTGGATCCAAAGCCAGGAAAATCGGAATTATTGATCGTCTTTATATGTTTTGTGGCAATGTGTAGGATCTCCCCCACTTATTTCTAAACTACAGGCATGCTCTCTCATTTTGGAATGTCCTTTTACCCATCTATGAAGGACTAAAGATCACCTCCTTGGCACCTGCAAAAACTTAGATTTTGTACTCTTGAATATGTGGAGGGGACAAATTTTATGGTTCATTTGGAAATCTAGATGCCAAATAGTCTTCAACAGGAAATTCAACTCTCTTCATCAGGCCTTCTTTGAAGGATTCAGGTCTTTAGGCTTGCAATGTCTGATTGCTACCAAAGATGCTCCCCCCGACAACTTTCAGCTCTCTACCCACCTCAAAGTTACCCCTCCCAACAAGTGGGAGGGACTCCCTGCTTCAGATGTATTCTAGTACTAGATTTATGATGGTCCAACTTTGTACTTAGTCCTGGAATGCAACATCATGTCTCATCAGAATTCATGGCTCCTATGATGTTGTGACAAAGCTTCTGCCACCATGAGACACGACATGCCATTCTCTTTCCAACCATCTCTTATATAAATTTTGAACTAGGGGTATCACCAAAAGTTAGCTTGATTCGCCATCATAGTCAGACAAAGTGTCCTATTCTTTTGGACTCTACTAACAAGCAATCTCATCACATAACCTAATACAATTATATACTCTTAGGGATGCCTGATCATCTACCTTATATCCATCTAACCCTATCTTCTTTTCCACCACCATTCCTCTTCTCATGCCTCCTTGCAACCGAAGATGTAGCTCTTCCACTCTTTATTTTCTAGCACAAACACACACAAGCACAAGGTAAAATCCCATAAGGACGGTACGCATGGCTTTATAGATAACAAGTAGGAAGGAATTTATTTTTTTAGTTAAACATATGTTGCCGTCTTATGCCTCTTTTGGCACTTCATGCCTTAGTGATAGATCCACATCCTTAAGATGGCCTTTGTCTCTCTACCTCTCTCTCATTCCCTCACTCTTTCTCTTCATCACTCCTTACCGCTCTCTCTATCTCTATCTCTCTCTATGTTATACTTTATGGAATAATAGAATGTTACATGGATTTTAATGTCTTGAGATTTTTATTGTGATTGTGTTTTAATTTAGTAGGTGAATAATCATAAGAGCATGAATGCGCATGGATTTATTAAGATATTTTTTAAGATTGTTAAAAGATAGTATTTATAGGTATTTTATACCTCCTGAATAGAAGATATATGAGAGCGGCACTTTGAAAACCATACATTAACAAAAATATGATTTATTACCAAATTCAATGCTCGTGTATTTGCAGGTATTTTTTTATTACATTTTGAATGGAAGATACATGAGGGCAATGCTTTGAAAAGCATGCATTTACAAAAGTCTGCTTTATCTACAAAATGTTTGCTTTTTAAGTGCTCTATTATTTTTACAAAAACATTTCTTTCTAAAGCGGTCTATTACTTTTACAAAAAAAATATAAACTATTGTCTTTTAACAATCTTCAAAAATATCTGAATCAATCCATGCACATTCATGCCCTCATGATTCATCACCTACTAAATCAAAACACAATCACATCAAAAACCTCAAGCTATTAAATTCCATATAACATTCCATTATTTCCATAAAGTGTAACACTCTATATATATCGTACTCCCTCCCTCTCTCTCTCTCTACAAATTACATTTACCCTATATATATATATATATATATATATATATATATATATATATATATATATATAGACACACACACACACACACACACACACACACACACACACATATATATATATATATATATATATATATATATATATATATATATATATATATATATATATATATATATATATATATATATATATATATATATATATATATATATATATATATATATGCGTGTGTGTGTGTATGTATGCATACATGTGTGCATGTAGACATACTATATATATATATATATATATATATATATATATATATATATATATATATATATATATATATATATATATATATATATATATATATATAGAGAGAGAGAGAGAGAGAGAGAGAGAGAGAGAGAGAGAGAGAGAGAGAGAGAGAGAGAGAGAGAGAGAGAGAGAGAGAGAGAGAGAGAGAGAGAGAGAGAGAGAGAGAGAGAGAGAGAGAGAGAGAGAGAGAGAGAGAGAGAGAGAGAGAGAGAGAGAGAGAGAGAGAGAGAGAGAGAGAGAGAGAGAACTAGGTGGACTTATCGTGAGCTGAATATGGTTGATTATGAAAGTTGACGTAGGTTAACTATGAATAGTTGACCCTAATTGCCTTTGCATGGTCAACATTAGTAACCTGTTGCCTCTGTGTCTAAATCATAGTTTTCACGTGATATGAGGAGATGGTAAAACATGATTCTATATTCACTTCCATTTGTATACCATGTCTGTATGTTTTGACTCATATGTATATGAGTTATGTTGAAGATATTGAGCAGGCAACTATATGTTCCCTCAAAGAATTCTTGGAGTGTCAATTCATAGCTACTTGTATATGATAAGTTGCAGAGATTCTTCTTTATCTAAATCTTGAGGTAAAAGAGAATTTGCAGTAGATGTTGGAGACTTCGGTTGAGGTTTTATGTTTGGAAAAAGTTACCTCATATTCAGTATTTTCAGAAAACTTTAGAAAATTCAGAATTTTCTATACCACTCAGATGGAGAATCTACTTTCTATGATTGTCTAGATTTTTGGATACATGCTTGTATTCGAAAAGGTGTTCCATCACATTCTATCACTTGATTGAGAAGTGGAGTTAGCCAAAAGAAATTCAAGCAGGTACTATCACATTTCACCTGGGAAGAATATGAAGATATGAAGTATCAAACTTGCAGCTTTTGGAGTTCTCAAGGTGAGAAGTTTGTCCACTTATGTTTCAAGTAGGAGTTATAGATTCTTGGGAAGGATTTGTTTGAAGAAAAGTTTTACAACTTTGTGAGAAGCATGGACACTTGGAGACATTCATGTAGCAAATCAAACGTTCAGTCATGAAGGTTTGATGAGAGCAGATTCTACACAGCTATTTTGTTGGAGAGATTATTGATCTTGAATGATCTCGTATGATCTTGATAGATCTTGTATGGTCTTGGATGATCTTGAATGATCATGAAGATCTTGAGTATTTATGAGTCACTTGACTATCCTTTGTTTAAAAAGTTCTTAGCATTGGAAGAAGTAAGTCAAAGATTCATATCAGATTAGTGTTGCAGAGAGATAGAAGAAGATACTTGTTATGTTGCAGAAGGTTATGAATCCTAAAATGCTTTCAACAAGGTTTTTATGATAGATCAGCTAACCTTATTCTAGATTTTGGGAAGATGAAGAATGACAGGGAAAGCTATTGGCATGTGCACAATGCTAACAAAAAGGGTTCAGAAGTTTTGTTTTAGACACAGGTATGAATGTTATGAAAGGTATTCATATTCAACAAGATCAGCTTTTTGAAGTTTGAAGAAAGTCGAATTCAGTTTTGAAGAAGACTTTTGAAGAAAAGGTTTGAAGGTCAATTTGGGAGTACAAGTTTGAAGTTTATGACAAGTTGGAGATGAATGAAGTTACATATCCAGTTCAATTTGTACCAATATGACATTGTAGGGGGGATTGTTGGAAAACAATGTCACATCAGTCCAAAATCCATTTAGGGCAAAAACCCTAATTTTGGTACTTAGTCATTTTTGGCACAAAAATGGGTAAAATTTTTATGATTCTATCTTGTAGAGCTTGAAGAGAGCTTTCGAATGGTATATGACATTCAATCATCAGAGATCAGATTTGGGAGAAAACCCTAACCCTAATTTTCTACTAATTTTGGGTTTTGACCTCATATGATAGCTCTTGGCATGAGGATCATAAAAATGTTATCAGATCATTTATCAGGTAGTCAGAAGTGTGGAAAAGCAAGTCAAGAAGTTATACTTAACGTTAGCTAAAAGCAACTTTAAAAATAAAGCAAACTCACTTAAAATAAAGAGAAAGCAATTTGAAAAGCGATGTGATTAAAATAAAGTGCTTTTTTGTGATTTTTTCGCATGGAGCTTTAAAACCTATATAAGAGAGTCTTGGGTGACTTTGTTAGACATCATACACCTAGCTCAACGCCAGGTTTGGTACCTCAATAGAGGTGGTGCTCTTAGCACATGGGGCAGCCATTGTGCTATCTTGGAGCATGTTGAGGAGCGGCTACGGATTTCTGCTTGGAGGAGAAGAGTGTGCTCAAACTCTTGCTTATGGAGAGGACTTACCCATCAGCAGCTTGGTGGTGTGGATCAACCATCCACATGATGTATTTGAAGATTGTCTTCTACATGAAGATTTCGGTTTACTTCAAAGACATTGGATGGTGGTTAACATAAGATTTGCATCTTATGTTAACTATTCACGTATATATTCTCTTTATGCACATAGGTACTTGGATTTTATGGAGGCAGTGGCATCCATATCAAGAGGAGTCCTATTTGGCATAGGTACAAGAGAATCAGTACATGTATGCTTTATGCATATTTGGATGAGGTGTTCGAAAAGGTATGTTCATATGAGTTTGAGGATTTTTGGCAGTAAACTTGTTAGCATTCTTTGCTACTTTTGTAACTATGTGATCTTTCACACATCTATCTGAATTAGGGTCTTCCATAGCCTAAGTTTAGATGAGGGTTTGCTGATTATTAGTTTTAGACTGATCCTTCCTCTTTCAGTCACTCACATTTACTCTTCTACAACCTATTAGGTCACACATCTCATATATATTCAGATTTCTGTCCATACATATGAATATTTTTATTACATTTGTACATTGACTCATCCATCTATTTCTGTTCACATACAGTGGTTGAAAGTTTTGCTCCCACATTGTATTGTAAATTGACATTTGTATATATGATAGTGTGAGTAAGCAGTGGCTTATGTAACACTTTACACATGTTGTCTAATATTTCTCTATCTTTGTCTCATCATTTGTATGATTAAGTGTGGTATGCTCATGTTTTGTCAATATTGGAAGATTGCTGGAATCTGTGTTGTTGATCCTAGATTTATGGAACTTGGACATGTGGTATTAGTAATGGGCCTACTAAATCTCCAACATCACTTCAGAGGGAGTAGCAAAGCATGTAGATGCTAGAGGAGGATATCATGGATGAAAGTGGTCAGAGGGATTGGGGTGGTGAGTGGTTCACATAGGAGGATATAATGAATAAAAGACATGTTTGAAACCATGCTATCTATGAGAGTGTTCATGGAAGAAAAAGTAGAAACATCAATCATATCATAGTCAATGGTGGAAGCTATAGGATCACCATCCATGGGCATGTGGCAATATACAAAGTACAAGTGTAAACTAGTAAATCAAAGGTGATGCTTAATACAAATAAATAGATACAAGTAGAAAAGACTCTTTATGTCACTTTTTACTTTGCTTCTTTGGCTCTGAAAACATTAGGGAAAAAATAATCATTAGTACTTTTGAAGTTTATGAAAAATGCACTCATGGAAAAAATACTATCCCTTTAATTTGATCATTTTTCTTTTTATATTGATTTTTCTTTTATATTCTTTTTTTCATACTTAATATTTCTTTTCCTAATTCCTTCTAGTTCTTCTCTTTTTATTTTTATTTACATTCATTCTTATCTACATTGTTTCCTTTCAGTTTGTTTACACTTCTATTTTTCTATTAATTTATTTACTTTACATAATCTTACTTATTTATTATTTACAAATTTATTTCTTTTTATTTACACTTTCATTTATTTTTCTTTTTAATTCAATATAATTACTTTATTTAATTTTATGAATTTATTCATTTACTTAATAATTGATTCCTAAATCTAATGAATTTTTAATTGACATAAAATTTATTTATAAATGATCTATGATTTTATTTTGACTTTTCTTTTTATTTATAAATATCCAACTTCTCAAAATAATTTTAAAATAGAAATATACAAAAAAAATAAAAAATCAAATCCCTCCCCCTCCCTTTCTCTTTCCCTTTCTTTCTCTCTCTCTCTCTCTTTGACACAAATTCATATCTACAATATTTTTTTGTTAATTCTATGTGTGCAGCAATGCCCCAACCTCTTCATTCTCTCTCTCTCACTCTCTCTCTCTCTCTCTCTCTCTCTCTCCCTCTTCTGTGTGTTTTGTATTCTATAATGCCAAATTTCCTTTCTCTCTCTCTCTCTTTGTCTCTCTCTCTCCATCTCTCTCTCTCTCTCTCTATGTTTCCATCACTTAGTAGTGCCGAGTTCTTGTGAGAGGCATAATTTTCCCTCTCTCTATCTCGTGTGCATCTTCTCCTTTCTTTTGCCACTTTCTTTACCGAATTTGCCATCGACCTTCTCTGTCTCTCTTTCTCTCTCTCTCTCTCTCACCACCAATGTGCCTCAAGTTTCCCCCTTTGTTTCTACATATCGAGGAGCAAATCTAGAATCAACATGCATCTCTATCTCTCTCTCTCTCTCTGATCTATGTTACCATTAGTTTCCATGTGAAAGGCCAAATGGAGATTGGACACTTCTTTGTATATGTTCTTTAATAAAACATATTGTGGCATAGTTAGTCATAAATTGTAAATTTGATTGCATTTGTAACACCTAAGAAGTTTGTGTTCATGCTCCTTATGTATAGTGTTTTTCTGCGTATTTTGCAGCCTTTGTATAGAGTACCATGTGCGATGCTTCGAGCTTGATTTTCTACTCCAGGGATATCATCGTGGAGTTCTCGAGAAGGAGATCACATTGTGGTGCATCGCCATCAAAATACTTCACTGGTATTACAACGTTTTGATGCAAAAGCTTTGTTCCTTTTGTGTGAGCAAAGTGAGCACCCGCCCGCCCACCCATGGCATTCTCCAAGGCTTACACTTAAGGTAGCAACCAAGGCATAGATCTTGGCATACCTTGTCCTCCAAGTCACCGAAGTCACCATTGGTGTCATTGGCTACATGATAGGGAGGACCTCAATGATCAAGGAAGATAGAGGTTCCCAGTACTTCCCAGGTGGTCACCCATCCCAGTACTGTTCCCCGCAGAGCTCACTTAATCGTGGCAATCTCTTGACACTAAGCTACACTCTTGCGGTGTCTAAAGAAGGGGAAAGAATAAGGTTAACATTACCTTGAACATGTTTTGGTCCCTCAAAGCTTCATTCTTTGCTTTCAAAGAATTCTTTTGAAGCACTTTTGGGGTGATTTTTTTGGAGCCATTTACGAGTACTTTCATGCATAATTCTCTTCACACACATTCAAGAACATCAAGAAGAGTGTTTTTGTACTTCTTTGAAAATACTTTTTCACCTTTGAGGCCGCGATTTCAACCACACTCGTAAAACTACAGGTTTCTCAAAAGCTTTTTAGTTGTGGTGGCCATTGCAAATTTATGTAAGTTTTTGAACCTAAGCAACAAACTTGACAGACACTTGTAGGTGTTGTTGGCTAGTTTTTGGGCTGTGCATTCAGCCTTGTAGTGTCATTTTACTACATATATTGAGCGCATATACACAATGTACACTTATATGTATACCGCTTATGTACATCCATGTGGTCATTAATATAGTGGTTACATTTTTGCATAAAGCCTTTTACATTTGATAAAGAGGGTCATGGTGCGGTTTTCTTGGCTGGGAGACACCCAGATGTCGGGATCCCTTTGGTGATGGAGGTGGAAGACTTACCTAACCTCGCCATAGGAGAAGTAATGTAGTTGTTCATAGCTGCTCAATAAGCCTAGTTGGCTTCTTTCGGGTAACTGATTATATGCAGTGGAGTGAGTGATTCACTACGCAGGTAAACATGTTAGTACATGTAGTTTAAAAAGGTTTTGACACTAGTCATATGCTCATTTTGTAGAGGATACTCTAGCAAAATGTTTCCAGATATTTCGGTTTTTTCAACTATATAGTGATCGATTTATCCCTTGATACAATAATTGGTGTGAGCACATTTGTTCTCACATAATCCTTTTGCTTGGTCATTACTATTCATTAATTCATTTTTCTAGGAAGATGGCTGAATTCTCTCCCAAAATTTGACACTTGGTCATCGTTCTTTGAGCCTTCGTGGTATTAGGGCTCTTCTAGCTCGATTATCATTCTATTACATTGTCCACCATCATGGAATTAGTGGTCTCATGCACATTTGGTGGACTAGGGTGTAGTGCCAATGTTCCAAGGAGGAGCTATAACTTGCGGGGCAAAGACCATTTTGAGATTTGAAAATTTGATGGCACAAACGTTTCTCTATGGAAGAATCACATTAAAGATGTCTTGATTCAAAGGAGGTAATGGAAGCCAGTAAATTGAATCTCAAAGAAGCCTATTGACATGGACGAAGATGATTGGAATGAGTTAGTTGAAATGGATAGGTATACCATTTGATTTAACTTGGCAAATAATGTTTAGTTTACACTATTAGACTATGAAAGTGCAGAGGAGCTTTGGAAGAAGTTATGCAATACATATGAAAAAGAGATGGCATCAAATATAGTGTATTTGATGAAAAAGTTATATGACCTTCACATGGACATAGATAGTGTTGCCGCTCATGTAAATGAGTTTGATGCTATATTCTCCTAGTTACAGGCTCAAAAAATGGATATGGATAATGAAATGAAAGCAGTCTTGTTGTTATGCACCTTGCCATCATCATGGGATAGGTTTTGCATTTAGCAATAGTGCACCTAGTGGTAAACTAGTCTATGATGACATATGTGGAGTCATGACATATGTGGAGTCCTATTGAGTGAAGAGATTTGTAGAAAATCTATGGTTGGTGCTCTGAGTGGAGCTACATATAATGTTCGTGATTCTTACCAAGGAAAGAATCAGCAACTAGCAGGAGCAAGAACAAGGAAAAGAATGGTCAACGAAATAAGAGTTGAAGTAAATCAAGGAAGAGGGATATCGAATGCCATTATTTTCATAAGAAAGGACACATGAAGAAAGACTATTATGCATTAAAGAATACTAAAGGTAAAGGACAAAATGTTGATGGGCATGTTAAACAGTTACCTACACCATCTACTTTGACTGTGAAGATTGAAGAAATTAATGCTATTTCTTATGATGCTGATATGTTGACACTTGATAGTACATTGGCAACTGAGGCTCTTATGGTTCATTCTCTTTTCCACATGTGGCTATTAGATTTTGGTGCTTCTTTCCATGTGACACCACACAGAGGATGGTTCTCTAATTATGAAGCAAAGTCTCTCGGTACCTTAAGACTTGGTGACTCTTATGAGTGTGAAATTGTGGGGATTGGAGTTGTGGTTGTGCAGTTCATTGATGGTTCACAATTTACTATGCGTAATGTATGCCATGTACCTTACTCATCATGCAGTTGGATGTCAATTGGTCAACTTGATGACCTTGGTTACAAGGTGGTCTTCTATGCTCAGTCCTTTCGCATATCAAAGGGAAATATGGTTATTGCAAAAGGAAGCAAAGTTGGCTCACTTTATGCTTTATTTGTATCAGAGAAAGAACACTTGTTAGCTCTTACTGAACAACCTATGGCTTGTATTTGGCATGGATGTTTGGGACATATATTTTGTAGTGGAATGGAAAATCTTTCTCATTCTGGATACTTATCTATGTTATCTTTCTTTGATTTTTCATTTTGTGAGCATTGTCAATATGGAAAGCAAACCAAAAATTTTCATAGACGCACATTATTTCTTCAATTCAGCCATTAGATCCCATTTATACAGATGTGTGGTGTCCTATGCCCACAAGATCCTTAGGTGGTTATCTTTACTTTGTCACTTTCATAGATGATGCTAGTAAAAAAGTTTGGGTATATCCTATCAAATTGAAGGATGAGGTATTCCCTACTTTCAAAAAATGGCTTGCTTTAGTTGAGACTAGAAAAGGAACTAAGCTCAAAGCCTTACATTCAGATAATGGGGTGAGTATTCCTCACATGAATTCAGCCTTTTCTACTAGTCTAGTGGAATTTGTAGAGAGTTTATAGCTCCTTATACCTTAGTACAGAATGGTGTAGCTAAAAGGATGAATAGAACTATTCAAGATAGAGTTGCCTCTATGTTGCATCATGCAAACCTTTAACAAGGCATTTGGGTTGAGGCAGTATTGACTACAACTCATGTGATTAAAGTTGCACCTAGTACTACCAAAGGTCTGAAAGTAACACAAGAGTTATGGACAGGGAAGCCACCATATTATAATCTTTAAGTTCTTGGGTGTGAAGCATATGTTCATATACCCAAGAATCTTAGGCAAAAGTTGGACCACAAGTGAAAGAAATGCATTTTTCTTGGATATGGTTGAGAAGGACAATTTGGATATCGCTTATGGGATCCTGAAACACCACTAATCAGAAGTAATGATATCATTTTCAATGAGTCTAAGATGCATAAACAATCCATTAAGGAGCTTGAAATGAGAAGAGTTGTGTTTGAGGATACTAGTCCTCTAGTTAGCATGCATAAAAATGTTGCACATGGGGATGTTCAAGAGAATGTCCCATCAGATCACTCTACAAATTTTCGTGTTGAGCAACCATTGAGATGCTCTGCACATGTCTCATATCCACCCAATAAATATGTTCCATGTTTGGATTTTGTTATGCTAAGAGATGCCGGTGATCCTTCTTGTTACAAAGAGGCTTTGCAAACAGAGGATCATTTTAAGTGGGAGCGTGCCATGAAGAGTGATTTGGATTCTATTCACAAGAATGGTACTTGGGATTTAGTACCTTTGACAAAGGGCATGAAAGCTTTACCATGTAAATGGGTATATAAATTGAAACTCACATCAGATAGTAATTCTCCAAAGTATAAAGCACAACTTGTTGCAAAGGGTTTTAAGCAACAACATGGTGTTGATTTCGAGGAAATTTTCTCTCTAGTGGTCAAGATGACTACCCTGTGCATGTTGCTTGATTCTTTGCAATGGAGGAATTAGAGCTAGTCCAAATGGATGTGAAAAGTGCTTTCTTGCATGGAGATCTTACAGCTCTGGTACTTCAAACAATGATTCCTCCTCTTCTTGTTTCACTGATTTTCTTTTATTTTTCTTTTGACCACCTTCACTTTCCTCCTTGAATTTATAGTTTTAATGCTTATGATAGGTTCTTCTTCTTTTTGGGTAAATTCTCCTACATTTTCTAGATAGTGCTTCTCTAAGTTAAAGCAACTATCCATCACAATGGGCTCTAGATCCTCATCGTCTTCTTGTTCTTCTATGACCTCATTATAGTCACACTCTTCTAACAATGGTTCACACATGAACAAAGAGATATCATAACCCTCCTCGTCATAATCAGGTGTCCATTGTTCTTCATTAACAACAATATCCATGGTGGCTAAGATTTTCGCCCAACCATGGGTCTTAAATTCCTCATCTGGAAAGATCATTGGCGTGTAGGCAGGGTCTCTAATCGGTATCATTTGTTGAGAAGTTCCTTCTTGTCTCGCTTTTAGGCATCTTTCCTCTTCCTTTGCGATCTCGCACATCCACAAGTGAGCATCTTCATGCATCTAGGATGGATCAAAAGATCTTTTTGAATGCATAGAGATTGAATCTTCTTGCACCTTATGGATAGGATTCCACTATAGGGGTGGTATATTTCTAAATCTATAATCCTTCAAATTCACTTTGTTTGTGACCCCTAAGCGCTGCAAATACAACGAGTTGGTTCCCCAATCTTGCACTATTTGCAGTTGTCATAGGAAGGGTCTTCCTAGGATCATCTCATATACATTTTTTTTTACCAAAGTCACATATAGAAAAGGCGTGTTCAAACTCTACCCCACAAGTGTTAGAGCTATCTCTTCTAGCAATCCTAGAGGTCTTTCAATATGGCCATCAACCATTTGAAGCTTCATTCTAGTTGGCCTTAATGCACATTCTTCCCATTGCTTCCAATAGAAGGTGGTCGCAATTGCAACACTAACACCTGAATCTAAGATAGCTTTGGTTTTGTAACCTTGATAGGTGATTGGAAGATACATATTACCTTCTTCTCCCTCACTCATGTCCCCTATTTTTTCTATAGGCATCTCTGGTACTTTTTGCTTAGAGCATGCTTGGTACTTTCTGCGTAGAGCGTGCTTTTGAAATATTGGAACTAAGTTCTTGAACCTGATTCACCACATGTTTCCACAACTCAGGTTTTACTTTGCCAACTCTTCTAAGGTGAGATAAAACTTTAGTGTTCTTCATCACTTCAGTGTTTTTAGGAACCACTCAGTCTTTATTTCTTATCAATATTGTTCGAGCTCATCTAAAGAGATTCACATTCGGATGGGCTTGTGAATTGTGGCAAATCTTGTGAAGAATTAGATTCAAAATCTAATCTTTCATCTTCCTATTGCTCTCCTTGATCTCCATAAATAGATGGAATGTCTAAGGGAAATTGATCATGAAGATCATCAATTTCAGGAATAGGATGGGGATTGTCCTTTTCCTTGGCCCATTTCTCTTCTTGCGTTTCCAGCAAGAACTCTTAAGAGTACTGTTCAACTGAAAGAGGTGTTTCATCATCTATGGAATCAGGAACATAAGCTTTTATTGGTGGTGAGCTTTCTCTTTCAACAACTCATTGAGCATGTGGTGGTAAAGAAACCTACGGCTTGTTTACCAGCCACTCTAGTCTTTTGAGTAAGCCCTGGAAACGCAAAAACTGAACATCATGTCCAAGCCTTTTGGGGTTGGATCTGCAAGAACAAACCCTAGTTGTGGTGTATTTACAATGGGTAATGGGGGGGATGAAGTGAAGTGGATGGGTTTTTGACATGTGAGGGGTTTTGAGATGCAATGTCTGCAATCTTTGTTTCTACATTTCTTAGGTTTTCTTCTTGTTTTGATAACTTTCTAGCCCATTTACAATTGGCTTTCTCTTTGATATCCTTCGAAGTCCTTGTTTTCCTCTTACTAGGCTCTCTTGATTCACTTGGCTTAGATTGTTTAGCTCATTTAGCCTATTTTAAGGCTTGTGTCCTAGTGTTTGCTTGTATAGGAGCCATGTTAGTGCAAAGGAACTTGAATCCACCACTAAGCCTACCACATTAATGGGTGTAACCTTGGGTGCACTAGAGGGGTTCCTTGGACAATTTCTCGGTAGATGTTCATTGCCGCACTCAAGACAAAATCCTTGTATTGTGATATTCTGTTCTTGTCCTAGAGTTGGTGGGTAGGGACATTCATGAATGACATGGTTGCCCTAACGTCTAAAACATGGTCCTCTAGGGGCTTGTGGTCTTACTTTTTTCGCTTGGGGCCTCGGGTTAGGATTCGTGTAGATGACATTGGAGTATTCTGGCTCCCAATTTGGTTCCATAGGTGGTGCCTTGTATTGATATGGGCAAGTCTCACTATTCTCAAGTGACTCCATGTAATAAACTTGTGGACTATCTTCATAGGAGTAGTCAAAACTCTGAGCACGATGGTCATTTTTTGAGACCAAAGGGTTTAATAGCACCAATGCTCTATTAGGGGTTTCCTCTACCACTGCATACTTAACTGGAATCATGTTGGCAGGAGGTGGCAGTTGGTTTCCTAGGACCGGTTGTGGCCTATATCCGTGCCTGATATTGATGTTGGTATTGAGGTTGATATTGTTGTTGTGGCCTATAATATGGTGGTTGGTATTGGTTGTGATGCCTACGTTGGTGGTAAGGTTGCTGATAATTTTGTTTGACAACCTACCTATTGTATGGAAAATATTGAGCCATGTGGTTTGTGTAGTTTTTCTCAATAGTGCAATATGGAGCATTAGGGTTTCCTTAGGGTTGAGCCATCATCATGGAAAACATTAGCCATGTGATCTCCTCCACAAGTATAACATTGTTTTACTGAGACCATTCTAGGTGTATGCTTACTTGAGACTCCTAATTTGTGAGCTACCTATTTTGCTAGTTCATCAATGGAAGTGGATGGTTTGGAAGTGAAACTGGTAGAACTATCAAGATCTTTGTATAACTTTGAAAGTTCTAGCTCATCACCTAGGTTATCGTCAATGTCTATGTACATCCGAATGCACTGCTTTATGGTTCTAGGATTTTTTAAATAGACATAAGATCTCAATTTGGTACTTCACAAGCCATCCAGAAATAATGCCACTTGTTTGGGTGGTGTGGGTAACTCAAGTCTAGGAAATATTTCTATGTATTGTCTCAATCTCCTTCCTGCCAACCACTTATCTCCTAAGGGGTTTGCTTTAAGCTATGGATCAAGGATGAGATATTGTGCTTGATCCCACTCTTACCGAACTCCATGATAAATGTCTCTAGTAGGTGATGGATGTCTCTAAATTGCATTTGTTCTAAGGGCTAGAACGAGGTTAGGGCAGTGTTTTTCAAGATCAATCCAAATTGGGTGAACATGTCATCCACTTCTTCAACTCACAACACTTGTTTGAACTCAGCTACATGGTCATAGGGATCACCTGTTCCATCGAAATAATTTTTCATGGAATTTACTAATTGAGTTGGTCTCAATATTCTAGGATGCTCTCTGTGCCTAGGTAGATGAAAGTCATCTCTACCCCATTGGGGTCTAGGTTCCCTTGATCTCTCTCTCTCTATCCATTCTATCTATCTCTACCACTAACTGGTCTCTTATTATCATGTTGGCAAAGCTTACCTCAGGTCTCTCTCTACCCTTTTCCCTTTGAGAACCATGAGCTTGGGATGTTCCAGCTCCTTGGTAACCAAAAGAGACATTTGAACTTCCAGCTCTGACACCATAAACACTTGCTCTGACATGTTATCTAGATAGAACACTTTCCCTAGCATGTAAGGATCCTTGAACTCATAGATAGTGAGTGTTCCTTCTTCATTTAGTTGCTCATACGTATATCTCCAAAATTCCTCATCCATCTCTCTATTAAAAAATAACTCAATACTTTTGTTATCTTGAGGGATCCAACCTAGATTGAGTACCCTAGTCAAGACATATTTGCCTCTCTGAGTTCTAGGCTCTCCATCTAGATGCCCTTGCTCTATATCGCCCATTTCCATTTCAGGGGTTATTACTCCAAATTCATTGATCCTATCAGGATCATTGGTGATTATGCACATTGTTCCCTCCTTGTTGATATAGGCATCTCCCTCAAATTTAACTATTGGATGCTCTAACCCAATGAGTTGATAATGGTTTTTCATTTGGACTACACACCTTCTCAAGCCATCCTCATAGATGCAAGCACCTAATTGGTTGGTTCTTCTGTACTCTATTTGAGTTTTGTATGGTCCCTCTAGCATCTCTAAGTATGAAATCCCCAAACTACCCATTGGTCTTTCCATGTTGTAGGACATCTCTAACTCACTCATTTCTAAGCTTAGTGTGTATTGGTAGTCACTAGGTTGTTGAGCCCTTGACTTAGTTGTGTGATTGACACTAGCTTCAGAGGATCTTATGCTTTCTCTATCTCAACCTAGGCTTCTCCCTGATCTAAGGTCCATAAACCTTGGCTTATCAATCCCAGTTGTACTTTGTACAACTATTTTGCAAAGTTCTTTTGTAAGAGTTACTTATTCTCTTCCCCAATTACTCAAAACCACTACTGGTACTTAGCCTAAGATAAGAAAAAGAGGGTTTAGTGTTCTTCCAACCTCAAGTTTGATGCTTTGAAAAAATTTTCTTATGTTAAATAATTGTGCTCCCCACTCCTCAGTTTGTGTTGCACTTTGTGTTGCTTTGAACTCCTTTGAATGCTCTTAATACACCAGTAAAAATCCTGCAATTAGATCAAGATTTAGATTTAATATTTTTGATAGAACACTTGCATTCAGGTATCTCCAAGACCTACTTTACCCAAGCCTACATGCTTGATATGATTTGATTTTTGTTCATTTGTAGTCACATGTGTAGACATACGAACACCTCTTCTAAAAATGTATATTTTATCTCTTGTAATTGTGAAAGAAAGAATGGCTTAAGTAATCCATGATGTAAAAAGGACATTTAAGACACTAACTACCTAGAACCACAAATCCATCAGCTGAGAGAGTATCTCCTAATTCTTAGCATCACTTTTAGGTGAAGTTATTTGAATTCAAATTCAAAACTACCTCCAAAACTAGCTATAAAAAGAGCAAGAAGGAGGTCACCATTAGAGAGCTTGATTCGTGTCCACTTCATGTTCATTTGTAGGGATTTAAAAGATTGCTCCATAGCTCTATCATTCTACTCACATTGTGCAAGTATCCATTGCCAATGTGGTTGTAATTATATGTGAATCTATACATTCATCATTTACTTCTTCTTTGTTTTATTCTCTATTATACTCACTCAAAACAGTAACTTCAGAAGCTCATATCTCAGGCTATACATATTTTCTTTTGGATTTTTAAAATGCATTGGATTTCACACTAAATCTTGTTTATGCTTACAAAATTTCATCTTCATTGGATTTATCGTTCCTGTAAAATCTATGTTTTTCTGCTCATTGGTCGAATCTCTATAGAGCCCCAAAAATGGCAGGAGTGCTCCAAATTTTGCTAAATCTTGTTCTCAGTGCTCAGTTGATTAATTCAAGTGTTTTAACTTGGATTAGCAAGATATTCAAATCTGTTTCCTATGTCCAAGTGGAAATTTTCTAATTCCTACGAGGTTGAGAGCACTGTTCATTTTTTCCAATAGGTGTATGTATAAAATAACAAGTTTTGGGAGGTAGTAATTTTGTAACTAGTCTATCTTGACTCAAACTTTTGAGATACTTGTTTAGAAACTTTTGGTGGATTTTTTTGTGGATTTAGGAAGCTTCAAGGGTCTGTTAACCAACTCTGAAGTTTTAGTTGGCTAGTGTGAAGCTGGCTATAGTAGCACCAACTCATCCTCCGATTGCATCCACCATCTCTCTTTATAGCGGTATCAAAGCATAGTCAATCAAGATGGGACATGGATTTCCATAAAAATTTGACAAATTGGATAGAAACAACTACCCAGCATGGTCTCTAAGGATGAAGGGTTATCTTCATGGGAGGAATCTATTTGGATACACATTTGGAGATGAAGCTATGCCAACCATGAGGAACAAAGGGCAACCATCACATGAAGAAGAGGAAAGACTTTCAAATTGGTGTTCAAAGGATGCACTTGCAAAGTCCTATATTCTAAAATCAATCTCTAATTTTCTTTTACCTCATGCCAAGGGATGCAAGACATCAAGAGAGACTTGGAATGCACTTGCTTCTTTCTTCTCCTCCAACACTCAAGCAAGGAAGAACTAATTGTGGATGGAGTTCACAACAATGAAGAAAAGCCCCAAGAAAGTGTGACTGATTATGTCACAAAGATAAAGGAGATTTCATATCAACCTTGAAGAGGTAATTTAATAATAAAAAATCATTAGACAAATCATAAATGGAATCAAAGTAGATGACAAGAGGGAGTCCTTCACAATAGCCATCGATTTGTACATGGATATGCATGTACCCAACCTCAACACACTCATTGGCCAACTCTTCACTCATGAAGTAAAGATTAGCAAAGGTGGTGAGTCCTCAAGAGGTAATAAAACTTTTGCCTTATATTTTGATGAAGCTAAGGTCAAGGACAAGTCAAAGAATAAGAAGAATGAAGATGAAGGTAACTCTTTCCAAGCAAACCTTGCAGGCAGAGGAAGAGCTAGAAGAAGAGGTAGAGGTGGAAACCAAGGTAGGGAGGATTCCAATCATCTCAACCTTGCAATATATGTGGCTTATCTAATCATACTACTGAAGAATGTTTCAAGAACCCGAGGAACTCAAGAGGAAGAGGATTCAATAGAGGTGGCTATGGATCAAATAGAGGTAGATACAATGGAGGCTAAAACAACAACTACAACAACAATTGCAACAACAAGAACTATCAAAGTGGCCATAGAGGAAGAAGAGATTACAATAACTATGTAGAGGACCAAAGGCAAGAAGATTCATTATTGATTATGAATCTATCAGTGAAGAAGGGTAAGGAGAATGATCACATCTTTTACATTGATTTGGGATGCACAAATCATGTAACAAGAACTGTGACTTTACTTTCTGATTTTGGAAGATCCTCACAACAAACATGAAGTGCAAACAAGAGATGATACAAAGCACTCGATGGAGAAGATAGGTAATGTGAACACATAAGATGGGTATATGAACCTCTTAAGCAAAATCTTGTATGTCCCTACAATTACCAAAAATTTAATAAGTGTTGGGCAGATTGTTGGAAAAGGATTGCAAGTTAGATTCAAGCGATTTGGAGCATATGTTGAAGACCCAAGGCAAGTCTTTAGAAGGATTTCCAAAGGAGAAACGACAGGAAGGCTTTTTACTTTTGAAGTGGAAGATACAAAGAACATAGCTTTATTTAGCTATTGATATCAAACTCTCATAGAGTTGGAGATATGGCACAAAGGCTTGCTCACATTGGTGAGAGGACACTCAAACAAATTTGTAGGGACCAAAGTGTACTTGGTTTGCCTAATATCACAAGGCAACACATGATTTATAAGTGTGAAGCTTGTCAATTCAGCAAGGCTCATAGACAACCTTTCAATAGGAAGGGATATGTGTATCAAAATATTTTGGATCTAGTGCACAAGGATGTGTAGGGTCCTAGAATACTTCTCTTCTGAATTTAATGCCTACTTGCATGAAAGAGGCATTAAAAGGGAAGTCATTACAAGGTATACACGCGAACTCAATGGTGTAGGAGAGAGGAGAAACAAACCTATTATTGAATCCGCAATGTCCATGCTCAATGAAAAGGGATTGCCAAACTACCCATGGGTAGAGGCTATGTCACAGCCACATATCTCATAAATAGACTTCCATCTAAGTCAGTAGATGGAAGTACTCCATATGAAGTGTGGAATGGAAGAAGTCATAGTTTAGAGCATTGTAAAATCTTTGGATGCTAAGCCTATGCTCACATTCCTTCTCAAGTAAGAGGGAAATTGGATCCCAAGGTAGAGAAGTGCATACTTATTGGTTATGACAAAAACCAAAAAGGATATAGATTGTACAATCCAACCACTAAAGTATTTCCTGAGTAGAGATGTAGTTTTTGATGAGAACAAATCATGGTTTGATGATGATAGGAAATTGACGCTGCCTTATGACTGGGATGAAGATTTTCCATCACTTCAACTAAAGGAGCCAAAGCAAATTGAAGAAAGTGATTCGAAGATTGACCTAGAAGACTTGGAAAGACTAAAGCTATGGAAGAGCAAAGGTAAAGCAAACATGCAAGATCCTACATATGGACCCAAGAGCTCACATTAACCACTTGGAAGGTCTTCAAGGGACAAGAAGAAACCATAGAGGTATGGTTATGATACTTCTTTGGTCACCAAGCACTGAATCTACATTGCAAAGGATTCAACCAATGAAGAACCTAGCACATTTGAAGAAGCAGAAAGCAAGAAAGCTTGGAGAGATGCAATGGATGAAGAAATCAAAGCCTTGATGGAGAATGACACTTGGGAGCTTTTACCTAACAAGCCATCTATGAAGGTAACTAGATCTCAATGGATATACAAAATCAAGAGGAATCCAGATGGAAGTATAAATAGACATAAAGCAAGGTTAGTTTCTAAAGGGTTTGCTCAAACCCATGGTATTGATTATGAGGAGACTTTCTCTCCTGTTGCAAAAATGCCTACAATTAGGATTCTCATTAGTCTTGCTACATCTAGAAATTGGAAGCTCTATCAACTGGATGTAAAGAATGCTTTCTTAAATGGATGGATTTTTGAGGAAGTTTATATGGCACAACCTCTTGGATATGAGGATGCACATCATCCTAATTATGTACACACATTAAAGAAAGCTTTGTATGGATTGAAGCGAACTCCAAGATCTTGGAATTTTAGATTGGTGACTTATTTGCAGGACCATGAATTCAAAGCTAGCAAGGTGGATACCTCTTTGTTCATAAAGAGAAATGGATCTAAAGTGATCTATCTATGTGTGTATGTTGATGATATTATTATCATAGGGAATGGTTTTGAAAGAATCAAATGAAGGTGGAGTTCAAAATAAGTGATCTTGGACCACTCACTTATTTTCTTGGATTGGAGTTAATCTTCACAGGTCTAGATATGTACATCACACAAAGGAAGTATGTGCATGACATGCTCATCAAGTTCAAGATGGAAAACACCAAGTGTGCAGGTACGCCTATGAAGAAAAATCATAAGCTTAGTGCTTATGAAGGAGAGCCAATTGAAGACATCACAGGGTATCAAAGCTTGGTTGGAAGTTGAACTATGCAACACTCACAAGGATGGATATATGTGATAGTGTTAGCATATTGAGTCAGATAATGCATAAGCTGAGAAGACCACATATGGAAGGAGCCAAGAGAGTTATCAAGTACCTAATGGGGACCATGAATGAAGGTTTGTTTTCTCCATTTACTTCAGATATTGAGCTAAAGGCCTACTCAGATGCAGATTGGGCCGCATCTAGAGATGATAGAAGAAGCACATCCTGGTATGTATCATTTGTAGGTTCAAAAATCATTTCTTGGTCATCCAAGAAGCATTCAATAGTGGCATTATCTTCTACTGAAGCCAAATATAGAGGTTTGGCTAATGCAACTCAAGAAAGCATGTGGTTAAAATCTTTGTATACAGATCTTGGACTTTCTTCTTCAACACCTCTCATTTTTGGTGACAACATAAGCTCACTACATCTTGCAGCTAATCTGGTATACCATGCTAGAAGCAAGCATATTGAAGTCCACTACCATTGTGTAAGGCAGAAGCTAATGAGCAAGGATATTCAACTATCCTATGTCTCTATAGATATGCAATTTGCAGACATGTTGACTAAAGCTCTTCATGGTACAAAATTGAGTAGATTCAAGTTGATGAATGTCTTGCAAGAAATCAAGGACAATTGAATAATTATTTGGAGGCAAAGCATGTTAGGCTGGAGGGGGAGCTGTTGGTGCATTTTTCCCAAGCCTACATGCTTGATATGATTTTATTTATGTTCATTTGTAGTCATATGTTGAGACATATGAACACCTATTATACAAGAGTATATTTTATCTTTTGTAATTGTGAAAGAAAGAATGACTTAAGTCATCCATGATGTAAAAAGGAAATTTGTGGCTCTAACTACCTAAAACTAGGAATCCATCAGCTGAGAGAATATCTCCTAATTGTTAGCATCACTTTTAGGTGAAGTTATTTGAATTCAAATTCAAAAGTACCTCCAAAAGTAGCTATAAAAAGAGCAAGAAGTTTTGAGGTAATTTCTTGGCTCAAAGTTTTGAGATAATTTTTTCGAAACACTTGGGTGATTTTTTCGTGGATTTAGGAAGCTTCAAGGGTCTACTAACCAACTTTGAAGTCTTAGTTGGCTGGTGTGAAGCTCGTTGTAGCAGCACCAACTAATCTTTGGATTGCATCCTCCAATATCTCTCTTTACAAAAGATAGAAAAGATTTGTGTAGGATTCTCAATGAGCTTTTCAACGAGCTCAAAATCACTCAAAATGGAGTTTGTATGAGAAATTTATGTCCAATCAGGCTTCTCGAGGTCAAACAGACAAATAGGATCTCTCATAGAATCAAGATTTTTTGCAAATCAGGCAACCAAAAAGTCGTGTTTTTTACAAGTGCAACAACTAGAGAATCTAGATTCTCTTAAAATCCACAATACAAAGAATCACGACTGTCTCAAAATCTACCAAGTAGAGAATCGTGAATTTCTTAAGTTCCACTACATCAAGAGAATCACGATTTTCTTGAAGTTCTAAGTGTAGGGAATTGCGATTTTCTTCAAATTCTTAAGTTCACGGAATCGTGATTTTCTCAAATCCTCTCAATCCAAAGAATCACAAGTTTTTCAATTTTCCCAATTCCAAAGAATTGTGAATTTCTCAAATCCTCTCAATCCACAGAATTGCAAATTTCTCAATTTTCCAAGTCCAGAGGATCACGGTTTCCTCATATCAACTCAATCAAGAGAATCACGAATTTCTCAATCTTTTAAGTCTAGAGAATCGTGGTTTGCTCAAAATCTACAAGCCATAGGATCACAATTTTCTCATTTTTTGTAAGTTGAGAGAACCGCGATTTCCTCAAAATGCACAATTCTAGAGAATTGCAATTTTCTCACTTTTAGAGAATTACAATTTTTTTCTCAAAAAAATTTAGGCGGAAAAAAATCTCCAAGTCTCGAGAGAATCACGATTTTCTGAGAAAGTCTTGATTTTCTGAGTTTTTAGGCAAGAATTTCAAATTTTTGCATCGAGCCCCAAATGTGCAAAAAAATGTGTGAAAAACACAAGTGCATGCACTCCCAAGGACTTTCTAGCTCTTTCTTGTACTCCCACACATGAGAAATGATGTGAAAACGGTGAAAATACACTAGAAAACGAAAACATTCTATGAAGATGAAGATGGATGAAGATGGTGATGATGATGATGATGGGGATGGAGAAGAAATTTAGAAATTTAATAGAAAAAGACTATGTTGTACCTTCCAGCATCGCAAATATATGATCTCACCATCTTAATGCTCATCCTCGAGCAACTCTCCCCGGCAATGACACCAAAATTTGGTGTAGCTCAAGTGTGAGTACCACCTCCTTTACTTGTCAATCCGTGGAGACATGAGGAGGATATGGAGATCATGAGTGATTATGGTGAGAAAATGTGAGTGACAAGCACATACATGCACACAAGGCAAGATCAAAGAGAGGAACAATGGAAAGCTTCAATTGCACAAGAACTCTCTTACAAAAGCTTCAATCTCTACTCAACCAAATCTCTACCAAACTAGTAAGAAGCTATCCTCCAAAAAGCTAACCCCAAAAATAAGCTATCTAGCTTGTTTTTTAGTTTTTTGACTAGTTTTGACCCTATCTACACCTAATGTCCGGCCTAGTTAAAAATTAGGTTCGAGGGCTTATTTGAGGGTTCGAATAGAGTCTAAAAAATTATGAAAATGGGTAGATACCTACTTCTAATACTCATAAAGCTTGGGGACTCCTTAACTTGAACAAAATGGAGTTGCAAAAATGTGAAATGATATTTACAATGGTTTTAAGTGATCAAAATCACTATTTATATGTGGATTTCTTCTAAAAAATTGGCATACACTTCTTGGAGTTCCCTCCAAGCTTCCTTTTCTTGTGTGTATACTTCTTCAATGTTGTTCCTATGCTTTGTGCTTGATCTTGAATGCCAACATTGGGTTACCATCATATTTGTATGACACAAAGTGATATTTTTAAGACTACACTTAGAACTCGAACCGGCCATTATGAATTTATGGTAATGCCCTTTGGGCTTAATAATGTCCCTACTACATTTGCACATATGATGAAAAACATTTAGGTTGATTACCAAGCTTTTGTTCTTGTATTCTTCAGTGATATACTTGTTTACAGTAAGAATGATATTGAAGATGAGAAGCATCTTAAAATAGTTTTTCATTTGCTACAAGGGACCACACTTTATGCTAACCCTAAAAAGAGTTACTTTTTTCAACATAAGCTATAATATCGAGGAAAATGGTGGGATTGTGTTCTAGATTTTGCTAAATCTTATTCTCATTGCTCAGTTGATCGATTGAAGTGTTTTAACTTGGATTAGCAAGCTATCTAAGTCTTTGTGCTTTTTCTAAAAGCAACTTTTCTAATTCCTACCAGGTTTAGAGCACTGTTCATCTTTTCTAGTAGGTGTATGTATAAAAATAGCAAGTTTTGGGAGCTAGTCATTTTGCAACTAGTTTTTCTTGACTCAAAATTTTGAGATACTTGTTCCAAAACACTTGGGTGATTTCGTTTGTGGATTTAGGAAGATTAAAGGGTCTATTAACCAACTTTGAAGTGTCAGTTGGATAGTGTGAAGCTGGTTGTAGAGCACCAACTCATCTTCGGATTGCATCCACCATCTCTCTTTACAAACGATAACAAAGCTTTGTGTAGGATTCTTAACGAGCTTTTCAACGAGCTCAAAATCACTCAAAAGGGAGTTTGTATGACAAAGTTATGTCCAATCAGGCTTCTAGGGGTCAAAACAAGCAAACAAGATCTCTCATAGAATCGTGATTTTTTGCAAATCAGGCAACCAGAAAGTCGTGTTTTTTTACAACTACAACAAGCAGAGAATTGAGATTCTCTTAAAATCAACAATCCAAAGAATCGTGAATTTCTCAAAATCTACTAAGGAGAGAATGGAGAATTTCTTAAGTTCCACTACATCAAGAGAATCACAATTTTCTTGAAATTCTAAGTGCACGGAATTGCGACTTTCTTCAAATTCTTAAGTTCATGGAATCAAGATTTTTTCAAATGCTCTCAATCTAGAGAATCGTGAATTTCTCAATTTTCCCAAGTCCAAAGACTCACAATTTTCTCAAATCCTTTAAATCCAAAGAATCACAAATTTTTCAATTTTCCCAAGTCTAGAGAATTGCAAATTTCTCAAATCCTCTCAATCTAGGGAATTGCAATTTTCTCAATTTTCTAAGTCTAGAGAGTCGCGATTTCCTCAAATCCTCTCAATCAAGAGAATCGTGAATTTCTCAATTTTCTAAGTCTAGAAAATCGTGGTTTTCTCAAAATCTACAAGCCAGAGGATCACAATTTTCTCATATTTTCTAAGTCAAGAGAATCATGATTTCCTCAAAATGCACAATTCTAGAGAATAGCAATTTTCTCACTTTTAGAGAACCGTGATTTTCTCAAAGATTTTTAGGCAGAAAAAAGTTTTGAAGTTTCTAGAGAATCACGATGTTCTGAGAAAGTCACGATTTTTTGAGTATTTAGGCAAGAATTTCAAATTTTTGTGTCAAGCCCCAAATGTGCAAAAAATCATGACAAACATAAGCGCATGCACTCCCAAGCACTTTGTTGCTCTTTCTTATACTCAGACACATGAGAAATGATGTGAAAATGGTGAAAATACAATATAAACGAAAACATTCTATGAAGATGAAGATGGATGAAGATGGTGATGATGATGATCATGATGATGAAGATGGTGATGATGATGATCATGATGATGAAGATGGAGAAGAAATTCAGAAACTTAACAAAAAATGACTATTTTTTACTTCCAACATCGCAAATCTATGATCTCACCATCACAATGTTCATCCTCGCGCAACGCTCCCTCGCAACAACACCAAAATTTGGTGTATCTTAAGTGTGAGTACCACCTCCTTTACTTGTCAATCCGCAGATACATGACAAGGATATGGAGATTGTGAGCAATTGTGGTGAGAAAATGTGAGTGACAAGCACATACATGCATGCACACACTTGCACACAAGGCAAGATCAAAGAGAGGAACAATCGAAAACTTCAATTGCACAAGAACTCTCTTGCAAAAGCATCAATCTCTACTCAACCAACTCTCTAACAAACTAGTAAGAAGCTACCCTCCAAAAAGCTAACCCCAAAAATGAGCTCTCTAGCTCTTTTTATAGTTTTTTTGGCTACTTTTGGCCCTATCCAGACCTTATGTCTGACCTAGTAAAAAATTAGGTTCCAAGGCTTATTTGAGGGCTCGAACGGCGTCTAAAAATTATGAAAATGGGTACATAGCTACTTCTAATATTCCTCAAGCTCAAGGACTCCTCGGCTTGAACAAAATGGAGTTGCAAAAATGTGAAATGATATTTACAATGGTTTTTAGTGATCAAAATCACTATTTTTATAGGGATTTCTTCTAAAAATTTGACATGCACTTCTTGGAGTTCTTGCAAGCTTCTTTTTCTTGTGTGTCTAATTCTTCAATGTTGTTCTTGTGCTTTGTTCTTGATGTTGAATGCCAACATCGGGTTACCATCAGATTCGTATGACACAAAGTGATATTTGGAAGACTGCATTTAGAACTCGAACCGGCGATTATGAATCTATGGTAATACCCTTTGGACTTACTATTGCCCTTGCTACATTTGCAAAAATGATGAACAATTTTTTTGTTCATTACCAAGCTTTTTTTCTTGTATTCTTCAATGATATACTTGTTTACAATAAGAATGATAGTGAGCATGAGAACCATCTTAAAATAGTTTTTCATTTGCTACAAGGGACCACACTTTATGCTAACCTTGAAAAGTGTTACTTTTTTCAACATAAGCTATAATATCGAGGACATATTAATTAAAGGGAAGGCATGCATGTGGATCCAATAAAGATTGAAGTTATAGTAGAATGGCGTACACCACAATCAATAAGTAACGTTCGCTCTTTTCTTGGGTTCGCTAGTTTCTATAGGAAGTTGATTTGAAATTTTTCTTATTTAGCATTGCCCCTTACTTTGTTATTGAAAAAGAAAATAAAATAACAAAAATCCTTTGAAAAACTCAAACATACACTTTCAGATGCACCTATTTTATAGTTACCTGATTTTTCACAACCATTTCATGTTGTTACTGATGATAGTGGTTCACGAATAGGTGTTGTTTTAATGCAAAATGATCATCCTATTGTATTTGAGAGTAGGAAGCTTAAGCCCTCAAAAAAAAATTATAGTACATATGATAAAGAATTGTTAGCAGTTGTGCATGCTTTGCAAATTTGGAAACACTATCTTATTGGATATGAGGTTCTAAGCAAAAACTGATAAAAAATCTATTAAGCATTTATTAAATCAATCCTTAATCTCTAATCAACATCTTAAATGGGCTTCATTCATTAAAAATTTCTAGCCCATGATCCAATATCAACCTGGTAAAGCCAATGTCATAGTCGATGCTCTTATGCCGTTTTCCTTCACCTTCTCTTGTTTTGCATTATATTTCTACAATCCAAATTCATTCCTTCCAAGAAATGAATTCCACTTATGCATCTGATTTGTATTTCTCACATACAATGGTGCACCTTTATCTGATGAACATTGTACACTTCATCATGGTTTACTTTGTTTTCAACATAGATTGTGCATAACCCAAGCTTTTAAAGATTTTGTCATCAAAGAAATGTAGGAACCATTTTATATGGTTCATCAAGGCATACGGAGCACCATTTCTACTTGCAAAGGTTTCTTCTTTTGGCCACACATGGAAAAAGATATTGCACATTATGTTTCTCAATGCATTGTATGTCAGGATGTAAAACGTCATCATGGTAAACCATTTGGATTATTAATGCCACTTCCCATTTGAACAAACCATGGCAAAAAATCTCTATGGATTTTATCACAAGTCTTCCTATCACTTCATCGCGCAACGATATGATTTGGACAATAGTTGATAGGTTGAGTAAATATGCATATTTTATTCCATGGAGAAAAACTTTGTCTGCGCCTCAAGTTGCAAAATTATTCATTAAATGCATTTTCCCACATCATGTATTTCCTAATGTAATGTTATCGTATCGTGATGTTAGATTTTGTAATCATTTTTGGGTTGCCTTATTTCAACATTTTGGTTCTAAAATAGATTTTAGCTCTCCATGTCATCCTAAAAGAAATGGATAAAGTGAGGCTACAAGTAGAATTATTCTTGATTTATTAGATTGTTATTCATTAGATAATCCCACTAACTAGTATGAAAAGTTACCATTGCTTCAATTTTCTTACCCTAACACCACACACCAGTAATGGACATGAACCTTTTGAAATTGTTTATGGTAAAAACCTTCCCACTCACATGTAACTCACCCAAACTGATATTTTGATGGCTGATTCTATTACTGAAGATCACAATTCTTCACTTAGAAATGTTCAGGAGCACATTAGGAATATTAAGAGATGTGTGAAAATATTTTGCATCATCCTTAAATTAAACTTGCACCACACTATTATGGATAGTTTTGCGTTATACAAACAATTAATGATAATTCATTGAGATGAGATATATCATCTCATTGGAACATACATAACTCTTTTGATATTAGTTTACTTAAACCATTTAGAGGAACTTTACCACTCACTCCTCTTCTTGATGACCCTCCTTTAATTGAAGAACAATCTATAATCTTCGTTCATAAGAAAATAATTAATCATGATGTCACTACTACATGTGCAGGTACTCAATATCATCGAAGCATGTCAATGGATACATAAAAAGCAATTAACACCCCGTTATGACCACTTATTTTTTTGCATATCATACATAAACACATTAATGTAACTCCTCCATGAACATTTCCATGCATGTCTTTTTACATGGAACATGCTTATTTTCATTCAGTGATGGAATATGTGAGTGGCCATCCATGTTTATTTTTCTTTTATCAACTGAGGTCAATTGGTTTTTCAAGTGAGGGGCATGTTATGAATCATGGAATGTGTTGAACAAGGAATTGTTGGAGATTTAATTTATTAATGTATTAATGTGTTTTGGTGTTTTTGATATAGCAGCTGAAGGTTCGTGAGGGCATGAAAGGCATGAAAAGACGGACATCAATAATCATATTTATAATTTATATAGGTTGTAAATAAACCCGCATAGAGGGTTCTATTTTTATAAAAAGTTAGTAAATGGTTAGAATAAGGGTTGTTGTAGACTGTAATTTTTGATATTAGAAGCAAAGGCTTTCTACAAAAGTTACCCACTTTTACTTTCATGCATTCTTTTTGAAGCCACTCTCATGTAACCAGTATTTCGACATAATCAAAAATTCCTATAAATACATGCACTCTCTAGATTGTTGAAATAGAGTGCATGGGGGAGATTGCACCCAATATTGTGTTGTGTCTTGTCTCCTTGCATACTGTGTGCGTTTAGCATTCATAACCTCTGTGGAGGCGTGAGTGAACATCATGATAACATTATTGGAGGAAGGTTTATTAACTTGTTAATGTGTTTTGGTGTTTTGAAATAGAAGATGAAGATTCATCAAGTCATGAAAGGAATGAAAGGGCATGGATATTTTGAATATGTCTTGATATCAATAATCATATTTATATTTTATATAGTTTATAAATAAACCCATTTAGAGAGTTCTATTTTTGGAAACAAATATAAAAGTAGTACTAAGGATAAGAATCTTTGTAGAACATGATATCTTTTAATAAAAGCATCTCCACAAAAGAGAACAATGTTTTACTTTCACACTTGCTTTTCAAAGCCGCCTCATTGTAACCACTATTTTTGAAATAATTAAAAATCCTATAAATACATGAAGTCTATGGACTGTCAAGATAGAGTGTGTGTGTGGGGAGATTGAAACCAATCCTATGTTCTATCTCATCTCTCTCCATATCTATTTTTTTGTGTGTTCTGAACACCCATATCCTCTATGTGTACACGAGTTAAGATCCTAGTAACATAGGCACATCCGCAATCCAAATTTTCTCCATATGGTACTTTGATTGTTGATGATGAACATGTCATATTGAGGATACCAATGTTGCTCTGTAATTAATAAATTGTTGATGATTTGGGACAACATCGCATCTCAACCCTTGTTTAATATCAATGTTCCCAAGTTCACTATATTGACATTTTCTTGAGAAATATAAAGGATTTGATTTTGAACGAGAAGAAGTTTCTTCATTTCTTAGATCATTTGAGATGGACTAAAGTAATCTCGATTGTGGTTCATGAAGGTATATGTACCTATATTCCATCTCTTCCAGAAATTTGAACCATAAAAAAACTCTTTGTAAAAATGCAATTTCTCAAGAAATGTGATTTCCTTGGGTTATCATGATTTCTCATTTGGGAAATTGAAATTTATTCGAAATATTATTTTTCAAGATAAAATGTGACTTTTGATTTCCTCTTGCATGATAAATTGTGCTCTTTTAAATATATTATTATGGCTTATTTTGTCGATGTCCTAGGAATTGTGATTACGCATATGGAAAATCACAATTTCCAATAATCTGAGTTCTTTGATTTCAATGGATTATAGCAATCACGTTGTGTCCATGGGAAATCATGATGTCTCACAAATGAAATTTCTAGTACCGACTTACCTGGAAAATCCTTATTGTCATCAATAGTTTTATTGTGACTACTCGAACACGTTTGAATGGGAAATCCTGATTGCTTGAGGGAAATCACAATTTTCTTTATACGAACTCTCCAGATTTCTTATTTTCATGCCTAGAGGTCCACTTTTTTTATTTCAACTTGGAATTCCTAAGTTTGTAAGGATCTAAAACCAAACCTCAAAGAAAAAAAATGAACTAATATTATTTCTATGACAACAAGCAATCATGAACTTTGAAAACCTAGAACCTTGTGATCAATACTACCATGGAGTGGAACTTTATAAAAGTGGAGAACATTGTGAAAGAAGATCCCTACTAGGTTTCATGAAGATCCAAGCCTCATAGCACATGCAACACGATCAAGAAACTTAAAAATTTCTCTTGTCTCGCTACAAGTTCTCTCTTGTCTTGAAACTCACACAAATGAATCGTAACACACATCTCTAAGAGTGTATGATAGTTTTTCAAGAAATTTATTAATAAAATGAGGCATATGGAACTCTCTTAAACATTGAGTCTACTTTACTTACCCAAGAGAAACTCCTTTTGTAGTCATTCAAGCTACCTACGTATTAAATTCAAAGAAAATAGAACTTTCATCTAAAGAATGAAAATACACCTAATTTTCCATACCTTTTCTTGAATTTCAAGATCATAGCACATCTCAGTAGATTTAAGTTCCTTAGCGTATGCTTCTACTAGTTTTCTAACCATGAAAAGTACATATCCCCAACAACGATGCCAAGTGTTTTTATGATTCTCAAGTTGCAAGGATGCAAAAGATGTACAAACGTTAGGTTCAAGTGGTTAGATGGAATAATACTACTTTTTCAATGTTAGTACACACTTGATGAGGGAATAGGAACCAAAAAGGCAGCTAAAGATCATCTAGAAAAAGAAAGAAGAGAGGAGTCTTAAAAAATATGTTTTCTAGATTTTAGATAGGAGATTAGTATGAAACAATTAGATAGAACCTCTTCCTTTTTGGATGCAATCTTGGGTTGGGTGGAAAATATATCTATAAAGGCAATGGTATGGTTGAGTGACGCAACATGTGACTTGGAAGTAGAACTTATATATGGAATTCGGAATACATAAAATGATTGAAAATGTTGTGGTCCTAATAGTCATAAGTAAAACTATGTGCTTCTTTACTTCTCTTCATCATAAGATATATTAGTGTATTAGTAAAGCATAAGAAAAGCAAGCTCAAATATATTTCACATAAGTTTCTGGATGATTTCACTTGCCATATATACTGCATTGAGTGCTAGAAACTGATGGAACTCAACTATAATCCCAAAAATTAAAAACGTTATTTCAATCGTTATATAATTGTGTTTTGGGCACAGGTAGATTTTATTCATTCTTCCTCAAACAAACCCATATATTGCAATTAAAATTTTCTATTTTATTAATGCAAATTTGAATGAAATGGCATTAGTTTGAGTATAATTTTAGGTACAGGTAACGTTAAAATCACTTAGATTGGCATTTAGTGGATGCAGTGTGCATCAAGTCCATGAATTTTTTTTTTTACTAAATACATTTTTAATGAATTCAACATATGATGTGATATTCTGTAATGCAAAGGTTTTTTGATAGCCATGCAAGAATGATCTATTTGATAGATAATCATTTTTGTTCCATCCGCAGGACATATATTTTTTTTTTTTTTAATATAAAGGAAGTTCGGCAATAGCCTACTCTCCCGGACTTGAATTAAATTAAGAAACAAAGGTACAATAGAAGGGGACTAGTGCCCACGGGACCCCCCAAATCCCACAAAGCAGGGGAAGCTTGATTGAATCCTAGGTTGCATTACAGAGAAGGTTAATCACCCTCTCATCGCCCTCATGCGGGGCCCACTTGGGTTTGAGCTTGTTGTTGATCAAAAGGAGGACTTGATGGTGCCTGAAGGGGGGGGATTTCTTACTGTTAACAATCCTTTTGCCAAGGAGGAATAGTGATTTCTCAATTGACCACTCCCTGGGGGGATCTCCGAAGTTGAGAGCACACCTCTCCCGCCAAATTTTCCACAGGACTTCCCCTCTGATGGCGTTCCAGAGTGTCGCAGAGCAGCCGATCGCTTCTCCCAAAAGGACCTGTTTCCAACTAAGCTGTTTTTGGGGCAAGTAAGGAAGATGTGTGGGACATCTTCGGTAGCACGGTGGCAGCGTTTGCACCAAGGAGGGATCCCACAAAGTTTGCTAGCCTTATTGTTGGTCCAAATTCCTCGATGAAGAATTTGCCATAAGAGGACAGACTTCTTAATCTCTATAAGGGGGTGCCAGATACCCATGAATTTCATGTCCCACCGAAGCCGCGTCCAAGACAGGCACCACTTCTTGTTGAGGCTGATCTGGAGGTCAGTCGTTTCTTTGATGTTCGGGATTTTGAGTAGGCTATTTCCATTGTGCCATTTGAGACCAAGCGAATTCGGTGTGTTGTGTCCCATGAGAAGGCGAGTCTTGTGACGATCCCAAGCGAGGCATCTGCTTTGCAAAGTGTTCCATTCTTCATAGGAGATGTTTATGCGAGGGTCAATATCCTCGAAGTTGATCCAGCTGTTGGTGTCATGTTTCCAGAGGTGTTTCCATTTTTTGAATCCTTTGTTCCATAGCTTCTTGGCATTTTGAATGTTCCACGACTCCACACTCCGGATGCCATGTATCGGAAACCAGATAGAGTCGTTTTGTCTGATTCCGGCCGCCCACTTCCAGTCCTCACTAATTCTTGTGAAGCTTTTGACTTTATTCCAGCCCTTCCAGAGGGAGCACACGAGATTGGAGCCTTTCGGGAAGACGGGGATCGGGGAGAATAGCAGGGTCATGATGTCAAGATTCTTCCAGTTCGGGAACCCCATGAGGGCCAACTCATTCTTGTTTCTGAAGATCAGCTTGGCCCACGAGGCCTCCCTATTGCACCAAGCCTTAATCATCCATTTGGCTGCCAGTTTGTTAGCCATACACCCAATGTCCAGGATACCAAGCCCCCCGCTATCTCTAGGGCTAGTGCAGATGGCCCATTTGATTTTAGGCACCCCCCTTCTGTTATGATCGCCCGTCCAAAGAAAGTTTCTACAAATACTATTCAGTTTGGACAGGCCTTGCTCATTCGGTCTCCAGCAAGAAAGGAAATAGATGGTAGAAGAGAGGAGGAACGTGTTGATAACCATCGCACGTCCAGCGAGATTGATTTGCATACCTCTCCAATAGTTAAGCTTGTTTTCGAGTTTGGCCAGCACCCAGTTCCATCGCTGCTCCATAGAGACGCCAAACCCCAAGGGGATTCCAAGAAGTCGAAAGATTTCGCCCTGTGGAATGATTTGACAGCCATGATCAATGAGAAGGCCAGGATGGTGTCCCACAATAGCCCTAAAGGCGGTCTTAGAGTGGTTGATTTTGGATCCAGAGGCATCACAAAAGGTAGCAAGGCACCTCCAGAAAGTCTCCAGGCTGGTATTATCATTGTGAACGAACACGTTCATATCATCGGCAAAAAGTCTCATGATGATTTGACTGTGGTCGTGAGGCAGCCGGAGGCCTTTGATATTGCCAGCCTCCACATGATGTGCCACAAGTCTGCTCAGCCCCTCAGTGGCGATGGCAAAAAGCAGGGGGGCCAGAGGGCACCCTTGTCTAATCGATCTTTTAAGATGGATCGCATTCGAAAGTTTCCCGTTAACGTTAATTTGGGTCGTTGCATTTCCGAGAAGGGTCGCGATCATCTTGGTGAATTTCTGACTACATCCGAGATCTTGGAGCGACTGCAGAATATAGTCCCATTCTAACCTGTCGTAGGCTTTGTCAAAGTCGATCTTGAGGAAAACCACATCTTGATTAGACTCATTTGCAAATTGAATACCTTCCCAAATATCCATAATGGTTTCCAGGATAGACTTGCCTTTGATGAAACCTTTTTGGTCCTCACTAAGCCAAGATCTCAGGTGGCACGAGAGTCTGTTGGCGATGACTTTGGCGATGATCTTGTATCCTGTTTGGAGCATCGTAATAGGCCGCCAGTTCTCGATTCTGTTCTTTTCCCCCTTCTTGTGTATCAACTTGATAATTCCATTATTTAGACAAGAAGGAAGAGCACCAAACTTTAGCGCTTCTTGCCAAACCAACCGAAGAGGGGTGGCAACCACCAGCTTGAAGGATTTAAAGAACTCGTTAGTGAGTCCGTCGGGTCTCAGGCTTTTACCGAGAGGGAGGGCATCAATGACCTCAATGATTTCTGATTCAGAGATAGGGGCATGAAGCAGGGAGTGGAGGTTGGTGCAAATAGACTCTACGTTCACTATGAATGTCAAGTCCGATCGAGGGGGAATGTGTAAAGCCTTTCAGCAAAATCATATATAAAAGTTCAAGTTGGAAATTATATCACATTAATTCATCACATGCAATGGGTCTGATCAAATAGTTTTATCCATCAAGTTGTTATATGTGACAACATAGCAGACTTTTGAGTAAGCATTGCGCCTCATCACACAATTTGAAATTCGTAGCATTCAAGATGAAAATATCTCAAGCGACATACATACTTCTTGACATGTCAAACTTAAATCAGTCAAAATAGTTTGAGATGTTTCAAACATAAATGGACATACATAGAGAGTAAAGAAATAACAATGAGTGTAACAATACAAGCTTGGATTAGATCACCAAAGATTACAATAGAGTCTCAAATCTTCACCATTCCTTATAAACTAACCTCTCAGAATGAGCCTACAACATCTATTTATAGATTTCTCACTGGGTTTGACCTGTTTCACATGTAATGGTCAACATACTTAAGAATTAGGATTTAATGCATATTTGGAGGGATAAATGGACTTAAAAAATCATAAAAACTGGTATGTAATGTATTCTCTTGATCCTCAACCTCGAAAATACATGGACCTTCACAAAAAGGAGCTCTAATTTACATGCACTCTAGTTTCTTCTTTGCTTCCTCATAAAATGAGGGCTCCTTAAAGTTTGAATCCTATTCTAAATAGATAGAGCATTTAGTGACAAATGATGTATCCCAACCATATCCTTCTGGCTTCTTCTTTTCTCTAGTTGACCTTCTGATGGTTTGTTGAGAGGATTCTGCTACATCCCTCAATTCTTGGACTTTAGCTTCACCTTTGGAGTTCCAAGAGTTCACTTGTATCCTTGGAGTCTTCTAATCATCTTCGAATTCACTTGATGCTTCAAGTGCGTGGCCATTCTTTCTTGATAGAGTTGGAAAGTCTTCTTCTAGGTCAAAAGGTAGCTTGATTATCTTACAATCATCTTCAAACCATGACTTTTTTCATCAAACATAGCATCACTACTTACTATGAAGCCTCTATTACTGGGATTGTATAATCTATAACCTTTTTTTATTGAGGACATAACCTATGAATACACATTTCTCTGACTCAGGGTCCACTTTACCTCCTATCTATGAAGATATATGCATGCCTATGCAATGCACCAAAATATCCTACAGTGATTCAAATGAGGGCTTCTTCTATTCAATGGCTCATATGGAGATATGCCATGTACAACCTTTGATAGTGGTCTATTTACCAAATAGGTGGTAGTAGATAATGTTTCATCCCACAAGTAGTTATGAACTTTCTTTTCATTGAGCATAGATCTTAGCAGCCTCCACAAATGTTCAATTTCTTCTCTCTGCCAGTTCATTCTACTCAAGTTTTTATGTGTTGTTGACTTCCCTTCTAATTCCTCTCTCTTGGATATAAGGATAAAAGTCATGCAAGAATTTTTCTCCCCTTACATCTCACCTTAGTCTTTTTAGGGTTTTACCTACTTGGCTCTCCACAAGAGGTATATACTTTAAGCATGAAAACACTTCATCCTTATGCTTAATGAAATATAAGATAGTCCATCTACTACAATCATCTATGAATGACACATAGTACCTTCATCCAAAAACTAAAGATTCCTTGCTTAGCCCTCATACATATGTGTGGACAAACTCCAAGAGATCTCCATGTATGTAGCCTTTCCTGGTGAATGTTTTCCTATCTTACCAAACTAACATGCACTATACTTGTATAACATGTGTTGTTTTAATTTTTTGGGTAGTCCAAGTACACTCTAATATCTATTGATGCATTTGAGGGCTATTCTTTAATATGAGCTAGCCTCTCATGCAAAACCTTTAACTTTGATAGGGTTTGATACGATTTAATATTATTGTTGTCTTAGAGTTCAAAAGTGAACAACCTAACTATCTTCTCTCCTTTTTCTATATTCTTGAATCCCTAATATGGGTCTTCAGAATATGCTCCGTGCTTGGTAAATCTCACGTGCAACCCTTTCTCAACAATCTGACCTACAATGATAAGTTTCATTCTGATAGTAGGCACATAAAGGCCTATGCTTAATAAGTTTATATTGCAATCAGATGCCTTCACATATCTATCATTTCAAATGGAACCTTGTGTTATCTCTTGTTTAAAGTCCATGTTTTATCTTTGAATATTCCAAGTATAAGAATAGATCCACATTTCCTACCACATGATTTGAGCATCCAAAGTATATGTAAAACACATGCTCATCAGACTTACCATCCTTCATTGTCATGTTCATGAGTAGGAGTAAATCCTCTTGAGCTTGATCATGTTTGTAGTTTTTTTAGTTTCTCCTTCATTTGTGTCCACCTTGAAAATTGTTGTTTTATGAATAGTTGTTATATCTATAATAATTATTCAATCTACCTCTTGAGTTCCCATTGACTCTTCTATGCATCCTTGGGCTCCTAAAACAAATCTTTTTATGTGATTTGTTAGACCACATATAGCATAGGGTGATGAGCCTTGGGCTCTCCCCCTACCTTGTCTTCCCCCTCTTCCCCTCCCTCTTGGGCCTCTACCTCTACGTGCAAAATTGGCTTGAGAGGTACTTCCATCATCATCTGATTTCTTACCTTTCCATTTGTTTTCATTGCCTTTATTCTTATCTATATAGAGGGTAGAAGCTTGGTTACATTTTTTCGTGTCACCGTTCTTCATAATCTTTATTTCATGTGTGAAAATTTTCTCATGAGTGTGTTCAAGTCAGGTACATGCATGTCCATGTATAGGTCCATAGGTGTGATGAAGGCTTCCCGTTTGTCATAGACTTTAATGTCATTGATGACTCGACTCACAATTTTCTCCTCATTGATGATCTCTCTGATGCTCCCACGTTGGTATGCAATATCCTTCATCTTGGTGAAAATTTGAGTTACATTTTGCTTGGGCATTTTCTTAAGTGTTGTAAACTCCATTCATAGTTGATTCTTCTTGGCTTTGGTGCTTGAGGAAAAGAATGCTTCCAAAGCATTCCATGTCTCTTGAGAGGTCAAATTCTTGATATGAGGAAGTAGAAAATCAAAGATAAATTTGAGAATGTATGACCTTGCCAAAGAATCCTTCGAGCACCATGCATTCAACCTTTCCTGCTCCTCTTGTGGCAGTTAGCCCTTGCTTCTAAGTATTGGCATCCTCTCATCTCCATAAATGTATCCATATAGGCGCCTTCCTTGTTTATAGGTCTCCATTATGAGAGACCAAGCTAACTAATTTCTTTGATCAGGCTTGTCAATGGATGAGCGGAATCCATTACCCATAATGCCTAGTCTTTAGCTTTACTGTGCTACCACTATGAATAGGTGATGGATGAGTTGCAGAGATGAGAGTATGTTAGAAAACTCATGTTCAACACAAGATCAAGTAACTAAGAGAAACATATTACACTCCCTGAGCTTCCATATTATGTATTGAAATCATCTAAGTCCTTGGGAACAACATCCACAAAATTCTATGTCAAAATAGATAGGTTTGAATATCATAAATTCCTAAGAAACCTTCTATTTATGGATTAGAAGCTCTCAATGCTTTGCTTAGTGCTCACATCCTTGTTGAAATTATCTAGAGAGATTTTTTGCACATTCAATTAAAGTGTTTTACTAACTAAATCAAGTTATTTCATGAATTTATACTCACTATATGCCGAGAAACAATTCTAAGGAGTTTGGGGTGTCACCCCGACTTTTCAAGACCTAGGTGATATACATACACAGTCATACATAATTCTCCATATGATACAAACCATTCGTACATAACCCCTCTCACTTTAGGACAGTAAAAATAATGCTAAAGAAATTAGTTATAATTCATGTGTAAATGATCTGCTACCTTGTCATTAGAAAGGTAGTGTTTAAATACGTTTTTTGATGTTCATGTGTTTAGATCTTTTAACCAAAAGTAGTCCTAAAATTCAGGGGCACTTTGAATTTGAATTGAATACCAAATTCCTGACTTTGGGTCCCTTCAATCACGAGATTGTTTTTCAATTTTTTTTTTTTTAACTTTTGACTAAGATAACATCCATACTTTAGCCTTTGAAGTCTCCAATCATATGTTAATCTTAACAAAAGGAGAGAAATCCTATGAGATTTGAACAAGCTCTTAGGATTTCTTCTTGCAAAAAAGGGTTCCTTATTTCTTCTTGAATAGCCTTGTCACTTCATGCATGCATAAACGTTTTGATACCACTATCTAGATGACTCTTTAAGTCCATAGAAGCTCTCCTTGTGCTTGCACACCAAAATTTCTTTCTTTGGAACTAGGTAACTATTCCATGTAGATCTCATACATAAATATCCATGGAAGTCCATTTGGAAAAGCTCTAAGTCCTCTTTTGGAAGTAATCCAAGCACCATTCATAATTTTGTTATCTTGACTAAAAGTGAGAATATTTCCTCAAAATCAACTCCTTGTTGCCCAAACCCTTTTGCAACCAACCATTAATTATACTTAGGAGAAGCACTATTTGATGTGAATTTCAACTTATATACCCATTTGCATGGTAGATCTTTCGTACCCTTTAGAAAAGGTACAGAATCCTAAGTACCATTATTATGAATAAAATCATTTTCCCTCATCATGGAATGCTCCCACTTGACACCATCATTTGTTTGGATACTTTCTTTATCAGGATAGATTGGATATCAAGGATTGACTCACCTTCACACATAAAAATGTGTTAACAATTGGATGAATCAGGAGAGCTTAGGAATCTACTCTTCCTTATCTCATAAAGGAGAATAATTGCAAATACATAATATGGGAGCCTATTACATGGTTACAAATAATCCAAAGAGAATCACTCCCCAAGGGGTAGATGTTCCAACAAATATAAGTTCTAATCCAAAGCCACAACATCCTAGAGCTACAACAAAATACTCTACCATATCCAAGAAGGAACATAAATGTAATCAAGGTGATTCATGATGGAATTTCTCTTGAAATTCACTTTCTAGCTAGCATAGTCAAGAGAATAATTTTGGCCCTAAAAAAAAGAATGCCATATTTTTGGATGGATTCACAAGGCCAAAAACACTTTACACATCATGGCATCTAGTCTTTGACTCATTGCAAGCTTATAAAAAATTATTTCTATTGGTCTTTATGTTCCCACATACTATAACCAATAGGGAGGAGGGAGCCATGCATCATGAGGCCTTATTTTTCTTGGATTACATATCATATGCCTTATGAAGGAAATCTCAAAGATAAAAGAGAGAGAGAGAGATAAATATATATATATATATATATATATATATATATATATATATATATATATATATATATATATATATATATATATATATATATATATATATATATATATATATATATATATATATATATATATATATATATATATATATATATATATATATAAATAAGAAAAAAATCCTCTCCGTATAGAGTAGGAATGCTCTTTATCAAATAACCCTTGGGAACAATGCTCAAGACTCACACTTTTCTCATGTTTGTCAAATAAGTTCCTGTAGAGTTGAATTCATAGGGCCACCCTACAACTTACAAGGCCATGCATGAGAACACTCTAGCTTGAGATCAACCCACTGCAATAAGTAGTTCCGCTATGAATTCTTCCACAATGTGCTTCTAGTGATTTTTATTTTGTTCAAAGTTAGGACAGTAGCTTTATTTTCTTTTTTTTTATCATAATACACATAGCTCTACAATCTTAGTCAAATTTATCTTTATTTTTTTTCCAATCATCCTTTACTATGTCTTTGAAAGGTTAGACTTCACTCATGTAAACACTCATTCATTAATCTTTTATTTTCTTTTAACAATTTTTATCTTTTTGAGTATACACATAGAAGATATTAAAAGAATAAAAAAACTATCTCCAAAGAGTTGCAATCTACTTGTTTAAGAGATTTTACAAGTGTAAGCTATTATACTAAGTTGCTAATATTCAGTACATATATCGGGACATCAATGACAATGCTCATCTCGAACACCAAAAAGATTCATGTTGAGGACGAAAAAAGAAGGAAGGGGGGTTGTTGAGGGTAGCTCAAAAGTCATCCTTAAAAACATCAATCAAAGAATTCAAAGCTCAATTAAAGGAGAAATAGTATCGTAAAAGGGGAGCAAGAGCATGGAAGTAAAGTGGGAAGAGTCTACTTATTTTTCCCATCTTAAATCCCTCCTTAGGTTAGGTTTTTCACCATTTCTTACCCAAAATTCATGTAAAAATACCTATTTTAGCATAAAATCCTATTTTTGGTAGCTAGTCAATCCCACTTTGTAAAATGAAAGTAATACTTGAGTTTCATGGGCATAAGTAGAATAGAAACACCCAACTTTATAAATTTTAGACATCATTCAGGTCTCCAAATAGTTTGTGGACAATATTTTTAAAAGTTGGATTGACACAGATAGACTCTTGAAAAAGTCTTTATAAGTGAAGAATCTCTCATTGATTGAGGTTATTCAGATAGAATGGCCAACTCCTTTGAACTTTTTACTCTTATCTTGAGAAATAGAGTAGATTCTTGGAACACATTGACTCTTGCCTACCCTTGAGTGTGTGTGCATGCATACATGTATGTTCCTATGTGCTTGGAGTATGCATAAACTCACTTAAGAAACTTACTCAATAGCAAATGTCAACCCTTGTTAATGTAGATTAGTTCAAGCTACGAATTAGACTCTGATAGCTAGTTATATCTTATATTTTCTCTCTTCATGAGCACTTGATCTCAAGTTAATCTCCATAGGTGTACCAACAATCATTGAATTCTCAAATTGGAATTTTAGAAGCATGTCTTTGATATATTCATCTGCATAAGATACATACCCTTTTCTTGATATACCACTTCTAATCCTAGGAAGTATGTGAGTAGACCTAGATCACTCATTGTGAGTTCCTCTTTCATCTGAAGGTTGATCTTCCTTATTCCTTCAGCATCATTACTTGCTATTATGATATCATCAACATATACACATAGGTATATGACTTCATGTTGATTCCTCTTGATGAAGAGAAAATGATCTACTTTGCTCAAATTGAGTCCCCTATCTTGCAAATAGGTGACAAGCCTATGATTCCAAGTCGTAAGAGCTTGCTTCAAACCATAACAAGCCTTTCATAATCAGCATGCGTACTTGGGTCATGATGCATGTTGAAAACTAGGAGTTTGACTCATGCATACCTCCTCAAATATCCATCCATTTAGAAAACCTTTCTTAACATCTATTTGGTATATCTTCCAATTCTTGAAAGCTAGAATAGTCATAAGCACTCTAATGTTTGGCATCTTTGCAATTTGTGTAAAAGTTTCTTCATAATCAGTTCCTTGTGTTTGTGCATACCCTTTGGCCACAAGTCTTGCTTTGTACATATTTATAAAACCTATGATCTTGTATATCCATCTTGAACCTATGATCTTCATAGATGTAGTCTTGGGCACCAATTCTCATTTTTTATTTTCTTGCAAGGCATCAATATCTTCCTGCATGACCGTCATCCATTCAAGCGTCTTCTTTGCTTCCTCAAAGGATGAAGGCTCCTCAAAGTTTCAATCATATGCTAAAGACAGTGAAGTTTCATAGCTATACTTTTTCGGCTTTCTCTTCTCACAGTTGAACTTCTAATTGTTTGTTGAGAGGATTCTACCACATCCCTCAACTCCTACACTTTGTCTTTGCCTTTAGAGATCAAAATTTGGTTTCTCTCCTTGGACTCTTTTGATCATTTTAAGATTCACTCCATGCTTTAAGTGTTTGCTCATTCATCTTTGATAGGGTTGGAAAGTCCTCCTCTAGGTCATAAGGTAGTTTTTGACCCTCCTACAATCATCTTCAAACCATGATTTATTTTAATCAAACACAACATCCCTACTTACAATAAATTCTTTATTGCTTGGATTGTACAACCTATAGCCTTTTTTATTCAGTTCATAACCAATAAGGATGCATTTTTGTGCCTTAGGGTTCAATTTGCCTTTAATCTATGAAGATTTGTGTGTTCATGCAATGCACCTAAAGATTTTGCAATGATCAAGGCTAGATCTTTTTTATTCCATGTCTCATTCGGGGCATTCTCATCCAATTCCTTTGAAGGAATTCAATTTATGAAATATACTACCTCTATCCACAAGTAGTTGAAGATTTGTTTTTTCATTTAGCATTGACCTTATAGCCTCCTCAATTGTCCTATTCCTCCTCTCTATACTCCATTTTTCTCAAGAGTGTATATAGTGATTATTTCACATTTAATTGCTCTCTCTTGGAGATAAGAATCAAAGTTATGGGAGAAGTATTATCCCACTCCATCTGACCTTAGTCTTTTTGGGAATTTACCTATTGGGCTCTCCACAAGAGCTAAATGATTTTTGAAACATGAAAGCACTTCATCTTCATGCTTCATAAAATTTAAGATATTATACCTAGTATAGTAATCTGTAAATAAAACATAGCACCTTGATCTAGAGATTGAATGAAAGAACTTCGAGAAGCTTGTAGGAGGTAGCAAAGCGACAAAGTTTGGTCCAACAAAGTGGCACAAGACCTTCCCTTGAGCTCATGGAGACTCAAATATACCTCATAGGCATGGGATAAGTGCAATAAAATGCGCTATGTACTTTGGAGCATCAAGGAGAAAGATTCAGTACAAAATAGACAGGTTTGCACATTGACTAGCTCAAGAAACTTACTATCTTTGGATGAGACAATCCACTTCAAATGCTCATAGTGATAAGTCTGATTACAATTAGAAAAATCCTTTTGGACGAGTGATACACATAGAGTTGGGTGTATAGAATGCACAAGAGTACAAGAAATAAGCAAAATATGCTCTTGGAATGAATCAAACACTCAATAGTGGTACCTCCTATTTTTTTGGAATGCACATACATAGAGCCTGAGATAAAAAAACTAAGATTTCTTCCAATGTACAAAACAGAATGCTCCAAAAATGTATGCACATAAATTGGACACTAATACATTTCCAGTGCATGCTTATTCATCTAGTTTGGAGCTCTATAGGGAAGAACAACCTCTGCAATTATACTATTGTTGAAGAAGTTGATGCAAAAAAATGAAGAAGCAAGACAATGATGGACACAAGTGTATGTACAAGTGATTTGAAGTCTTTATATATCCTCTTGAAGTGCTCCAGCACTTTGAGAAAGTGGATTTTGAATTGAAATGAAGGTTGGATTAGTTGTTGGAGGGAATCATTTCACTTTCCTACAATCTAGGAAAATGAAGATCTAGTTTGATCTACTTGAAGATGGTTGATTGATTTGTTTAGTGCAACTCAACCACCTCAAATTCATGGAAGATTAGCTCTCTTGTTCTACTTTTACATGTTTACAGCTCTAGGCTTTTACAATGGTAAAAGATCCATGAAAAATCTTTTAAAAAGTTACAATAAGTGGGCATAGGTAAAAGAATGCTTCAATGGATATTCTTTCAATGTAATCCAAGTGATAGATTTTTAATGTAGATCAAATCCACCTCAAGCATGGTGTAAGCTTGATGTTCCAACTTTGAAGGCTCCTTGCTTGATTCCCATCCTTCTGTATGGCCCCAATTCAATAGATCTCCATGTATGTAGCCTTTCTTTGTGAAGGGTTTCCTGTGCGACTTACCAAATTGGCTACCACTACATTTATATATCATAAGTTTTTTGGATATATTTTCTAGACCAAGCATGCTCTGATTCCTAGAGGATTTTGTTTTTGAGATCTATTTCTCTTATGTGAGCTAATCTTTTGTGAAAAATCTCTAACTTTGATAGAGTTTGGGTCCCAATTGTATAGTGAAATGCTTTTGGTGTCTTGGAGTTCACAATTGAACAATCTAACTATCTTTTCTCCTCTTGATATTTTCTTGAATCCTTGATGTGGGTCTTCCACAAATGCTCCATGCTTGGTAAATCTAAGATGCAAACCCTTGAAATTAATTTAAACTACAATAATGAGGTTCTTGATAATAGAAGGCACATAGAATACTATGCTTAGAAAGTGCATATTACCATTTAGACTGTCTTATTACCTATCTTCGCAATTGGATGACTAGTCTCATTTCCTATTTGGACTTCATGTCTATACTTTGGGTCTTCCAAATTTGAGAGTTCACCCACGTTTCCTACCACATTATTTGAGAACCTTGAGTCTATATAAACGCATGCTCATCTATGTTTCATTGTTTCATAGTAATGTTCATGAGAAGATGGGAATCTTCTTGAGCTTCATCATCTGTATAGTTGTTGTAGGTTCTTCTTCCTTTGTACCCACTTTAGTATGTTTTTGTATGATTTGTTAATATATCCATAAGAACCATTGAATCTTCCTCTTAAGTTTCCTTAGCCTCCCCTCTTGTATCATCTTCCTCTTTGGTTCCTTGGGTTCCCGAAACAATTCTCTATAGTGTGATTGGTTCTACCAAATATTGCGCACAATGATGAGCCTTGAGTTGTCCCCCTACCTTGTCTTACTCCTCTGCTTGTTGCTCTTGATCCTCTACCTCTACTTGAAAAGTTGGCTCGTGAGGTACTTCCTTCATTATCATAATTTGTACCTTTGCCATTGTTATCCTTGATTTCATTCTTATCCATATAGAGAGGATAGGATTGATTACCTTTTTGGTTGTATCCATTCTTCATAAGTTTTTCTTCATGTATGAACAATCATCCCACCCATAATTGATTCCTCTTGCCCTTGCAGCCTGATGAGAAGAATTCTTCTTGAGGATATCATGTTTCTTGTGATGTCTTCAAATGACTAATTTGATGGAGTAAAAATGTAGAGATAGATTTCAGAATGTATGAAAGTGCAAAACCATCCTTTTGGCACCATGCATTTAACCGTTCCTTCTCCACTTGTATTTGTTGGTCCTTGGTTTTGAGTATTGGCATAATCTCATCTCCATATTTGCAATCAAATAGATCCCTTCCTTAAAGATAGGCATCCATCCTTAGTGACCATGCTGAGTAATTTCATCGACTAAATTGGCATAATCTCATCTCCATATATGTAACCAAATAGATTCCTTCCTTATAGATAGGCCTCTATCTTTTGTTACCATGCTGAGCAATTTAATCGATCCTACTCAACTCTAGCCAAGATAGCTTCTGTACTGTCTAACATAGTTGTTTAACTTCCAAAGTTTGCACAAAGAATTAATAAGTCCTTTGATACATCACTGTTAAATTATTTCATCACAACACATAACTTTGTTCTTGACAAGACTTCCTTGTATTTTGGGAAGCAATGCTCATAGTTAAATGCTCGGACCTCAAAAACTGGTTCAGATTGCCCAAAGATCTTTTTCACACATTTAGTTAAAGTGTAAAGGTAAGAAAATCGAGTTATTTTGTAAATTTCACCTCACTTTTGGCCTTTTAGAGATTTTGGTCTTCTAAAGATTGTGGCCTCTCAAGGAAAGGAGTGGAGGGCGCAAACAAGATGGTGCATTTATAGAAAATTCCAAAGGAGGCAAAAAAACTATCCTCAAGATGGAGAGAAAATAAATAACAAGAACACGAAGTTCAAGGGGGAGTGTTTTCACTCCAAGAAGAAAGATCAAAGAATCCAAGGGTGGCACAACAAGAAGATGGAAGAGAAGAATGTCTCTGCACCACATGGCAAGGGCAAGGAGTCTCCCAACATTGTAGTAATAGAGCTTGCATTATTTGTTATGATAGATTCAATGTGATCCTTGGCTAAAAATTCAGGAACATATAACTCATGGGTTTTGGATAGTGGTGCATATTACACTTTTGTGTCCCTTGGCTAGCTTTTGATGTGTGCCTTTTGATGTTGGATAGAGGTTTTTCTCCATGTTACCACATACATGATACAATCATATGTGGCGGTACTTGTACTCAAGGATATTATTGAGCTCTTGTTTTGATCCATTGATTGTTGGATCATCTTCCAAGCTCCATATATGATTGTTTGTGCTCATTATCAAGCTAAAAAGGTGCACTACATTCTGCATCCATCATTGTTAGCAGGTGTGTGAAACAAGATCTAGCTACACACTTCATCTCTTGTGACTCTCCACCATCTCCTGTGGGATCAGAGCAACAACAATCAAGATGGGAGATGGATTTCCATCCTTCATTGACAAATTGGATAGGAACAACTACTCAGCATGGTCACTCAGGATGCAAGACTCCTTCAATTGAGAAGTCTATATGGGTATACATAAAGAGATGAAGAAATGCCAATCTTCGGGAGCAAGCATCAACCTACAAAGGAAGAGCAAGAATGGTTGACCACATGGTGTGCAAAGGATGCTCTTTCCAGGTCATATCTACTAAACTCAATCTCCTATCTCTTATTACCACATGTTGGGAATCTCAAGACCTCCGAAGAGACTTAGGAAGTACTCTCATCATATTTCGCATCAAACACAAGAGCTAGGAGGAATCTGTTATGGATGTAATTTACAATTCTAAAGAAACAACCAAAGCAAGGAGTAACTCCTTATGTAACCAAAATGAAAGATGTGGCTGACTAGCTTGCAAGCATTGGAGAGGAGATAGAAGAAGAACACATAGTGAGGCAAATCATTAATGGATTTAAGGCTGATGATAAGTGGGAATCCTTCACCACAACAATGGACCTCTACATGGATATGCAAAAATACCTGACCTCAATACCTTGATGGGGAAACTCTTTACTCATGAGACAAAGCTCAACAAGAATGGTCAACATTTGTGGTCTTAAAAACCACAACACAGAAGAATGCTTTAAGAATACAAGGTATCAAAGGGGAAGAGGTTTCCATAGAGGTAGCTATAGGAAATCAAGAGGTAGATACAAAAAATGGTGGAGGCAACTACAATCATAACTACAATCAAGGCTACAACAACAACAAAAACAACAACAACAAAAAAATTTATCAAGGAAATTTCAGAGGAAGAAGGGACTACAACAACTATACTGAAGACCAAGAAGACTCATTACTCATCAGGAATATGATATCCAAGCAAGGTAAAGATGATGAGCATCTTTTCTACATTGATTCAGGTTGTTCCAATCATGTGGCTAGAAATGTGGCTCTATTATCTCACCTTGAAGAACCCAAAGGGAAGCATGAGGTACAAGAAGGTTATAATACTAAACATTCAATGAAGCAAATTGGAAATGTGAAAACATCTAATGGTAGCATGAACCTTTTGAGTAAAGTTCTATATGTGCAAATTATAACCAAAAACCTAATTAGTGTTGGGAAGAGTGTTGAGAAAGGTTTACAAGTCAGATTCACTAAGCGTGGAGCATATGTGAAAGACCCTCAACAAGGCTTCAAAAGGATTGCCAAAGGTGAGAAGTTTGGTAGATTATTCACATTTGGAATTAAAGACACAAGGAACATAGCACTATTCAATTATAGAGATAAAACCTTATCTAAGTTAGAAATATGGAACAAAAGGTTAGGACACATAGGAGAAAGGACGCTCAAGAAAATATGTAGGGATCAAATTGTGCTTGGCATTCCCAATATGAGCAAAGCAACATAGGATATACAAATTTGCAGCATGCCAATTTGGCAAAGCTCACAGGCAACCATTCAACAGGAGAGGATACATTCATGAAGACTATCTGGAGCTTGTACACACTAATGTGTGGGATCCTAGCAAAGATCCATCCATCTCAGGTTCAAGGTACTATATTTCATCTATTAATGATAATAGTAGATGGAGAATCCTGTATTTCATGAAGCATAAGGATCAAGTATTTACATGTTTCAAGAAGTATTTGGCACTAGTAGAAAATCAAATAGGAAGGAGCTTGAAGAGGATCAAATCTGATGAAGGTGATGAGTACTTTTCACATGAATTTGATTCATTGCTACATCACTAAGGCATAGAGAGGGAAGTAACAACAAGATACACTCCTGAATAGAACGGAGTGGTAGAGAGTGTTAATTGTTGAGGTTGCTAGGTCTATGTTAAATGAGGACAACTTACCTAATTACATATGAGTAGAGGTTGATTCCACATCCACTTACTTGGTAAATAGAGTCCCATCCAAATCATTGGATGTTATGACACCCTATGAAGCATAGAATGGCAGGAGACCCTCATTGGACCATTGCAAAATATTTGGGTGCATTGCTTATCCACACATCCCCTCACAAATCAGAGGGAAGCTTGATCCTAAAGTTGAGAAATGTATATTTATTGGGTATGATCAGAATCAAAAGGGGTATAGGCTATACAATCCCACTAAGAAAGCATTCATAGATAGTAGCGATGTAGTATTTGATGAGACTAATTCATGGTTTGAAGATGATTGTAGGAAAGTCAAGTTACCATATGATTTGCAAAATGATTTTCCAACCCTCACTCAAGAAGGTCAACACTTAGCAGAAGATATCAACTTAGAGGATAAAGAACAGATTGAATTCAAGGCTTGGAAGAGAAGAGGCAAGGCCAAACTCAAGCAATTAGATGACATACCAGATTCTTCAACTCAAGCACTAAGGAGATCACAAAGAGAAAGCAAGAAGCCAATAAGGTATGGATATGATAAATCTTTAGTCACCAAGCACTCCGTGTATATCACTAAAGACTCTATGAAAGAAGAGCCTGCTTCATTTGAAAAGGCTAGAGAGAAGAAATAATGGAGAGAAGTTATGCAAGAAGAAGTGGAAGCATTACAAGAAAATTATACTTTGGATCTAGCTCCCAAGAAGCCAAGCATGATGGTTATTGGATGCAGGTGGATATACAAAATCAAAAGAACTTTGATGGCTTTAGAAATAGGTACAAGGCAAGGTTAGTGGCAAAAGGATTTTCCCAAACTCATGGAGTGGACTATGAGGAAACCTTTTCTCCTATGGCAAAGATGCCAACAATTAGAGTCTTGGTAAGTCTTACTGCTTCTAAAAAATGGGAATTTATATTAGTTAGATGTCAAGAATGCATTCTTAAATGGATGGATATCAGAAGAAGTGCATATGGCACAACCACCAGGCTTTGAAGATGAAGATGAAAGAAGTTATGTATGCAAGCTAAGGAAGGCCCTCTATGGTCTCAAGCAAGCTCCTAGGGCTTGAAACCATAGACTTGTTACATATTTGTAGGACCAAGGGTTTGTGGCAAGCAAGGTAGATTCTTCTTTATTTTAAGAAGAACAAATGAGAAGTTATCTACTTATGTGTCAATGTAGATGATATAATTATTATAGGGAATGATGCTAATGGCATCAAACAAGTCAAGGCTCAATTAATGATGGAATTTAAAATTAGTGATCTTAACCTAGTTTCTTGGCTTAGAGCTTGTGTATACAGATTTTGGTATATTTATCACTCAAAGTACATACATGATATGTTGGTAAATTTTAAGATGGAGAACACTAAAAGTGCAAGTACTCCTATGGAGCTCAATCACAAAGTGAGTTCTCATGAAGGAGAACTATTGGATGATATTACAAGTTATCAACAACTTGTGGGAAGTCTAAACTATGCTACTCTAACAAGAGTAGACATTGCCTATGGAGTAAGTACATTGAGTGAGTGTATGCATGCACCAAGGAAGCCTCATATGAAAGCTACAGAGAGGGTGCTTAAGTATCTAAAGGGTATAATGAATGAAAGATTGTTCTATCCCTTCACCTCTGACATAGATATAAAGATGTATTCTGATGTAGATTGGGCAGGCTCTAAGGATGATAGGAGGAGCACTTCAGGGTACCCATCCTTTGCACATTCAATCTTGGTCATCTAAGAGGCAACCAACTATGGCCTTATCTTCTAGAGAAGCATAATATAGAGGTTTGGCTAATGAAACTCAAGAAACTATGTGGCTTAAGTAACTTTATGCAGATGGGGGGATACATTCCTACACTCCAATAATCTTTGGAGATAACACTACCTCACTTCATTTGGTTGCTAATCATGTATACCATGCAAGGACTAAGCACACTAAAGTGCACGATCATTATGTAAGGGACAAATTGCTTAGAAAGGATATTCAACTATCTTATGTTTCAACTCATTTACAATGTGCAGATATACTCACCAAGTCATTGGATGGGAGAAAGATGAATAGGTTAAAATTGAAGATTGGTTTGCAGGATATCAAGGAGCAATGAAGACCAAGCATGTTAGGCTTGAGGGGGAGCTGTTGCTGCAATTATACCCAAGCCCACATGCTTTATTAATTCAGTTATGCTTAATTCAGTGGGATAACCTATCCAAGACTTCATATGATTAGTCTCTTGTACAAATCCTTAATATTTATCCTTGTAAAAGTGGATTACACCCACGTGGAGTTAGGAACCTTTAAAATCATGAATCAATCAGCTGTTGAGTGATGAGGGAATATATCCTAAACTTTAGGAGTCATCTTTAAGGTAGAAGTTTGAATTTAAATTCAAAGCTTGGCTCCAACCTTGACTATAAGAAGAGGATCTAAAAGACCCGCATGTATCTCGACCTTGGGATATCATTTTGGAAGACAATCATTGTGATGAGAGCTCACATCAAAGATCCTTCACTTCTCACACATTGAGCAATCTATTATTGCCAATGACATTGTAATTCACATGTTTTAATACATATATGATCATTACATTCTCATTCCACTTCTCTATTATAACTCCATCAAAATAGTGCTCTTCTCAGAGCTTGTTCTCAGTGTGTACTTGATCCTTTTCCTGATTTCAAGAATGTTAGAATCAGCATATGGTCTATTACATGCTTACAAAATTTCATTAGCATTGCTTCTTGGGATCCTGAGATATTAATGAATCTCTTCTCACTGGTCTGATGACTGTTGTAGCCCATGAATGTTGGGATGGAGGTATTACTTGCTAAACTTCTTTCTCTGCATGTGGTCCATCTTTTTTAAAGAAATCACTGATTATTGATAACTTACTAAGTTAATTAGAGTTCCCAAAAGGAATTAAGCCAACCATTGTTGTGCTCAGAGACCTGTTCATAAGACTAAACATGTGTAAGAACAAAAATAGCAAGTTTTTTGTTCTTGCATAAACTTCAACGTATATGTTTTGATCCATTGATTGTTGGATGATCTTCCAAGATCCATATATGATTATTTGTGGTCATTAACAAGCTAAAGAGGCCCACTACACTCTTCAGCCATCATTCTTAGCACGTGTGAAGTAGGATCTAGCTACACCACTTCATCTCTTGTTTCTATCCACCATCTCCTCCAACAAGGCATAGTCTTGAGCCTCTTGCTCCATGCTTTGTTTTCTTGCTAGACTAGCCTCGTTGGGTAGTGTTCCGGATCTCATAAATTCTACCAATGGAGCACTCCATTCTGGAATTAACGACACATGATAAAGGGTGGCATGCTCCACTGGGGGTTTTTCCTAGCACAATGGAAAATTCTTGATCCACTCATGTATTTCTCGGTCCATAATAGGCCAATACACTCCTAAACATTTCAAATTCTCCAACATCCGTTGTTTAGAATAGTGATTTCCTAGCAATACTTCATGAGCTTGTTGCAACCACCTACTATGTTCATCGTCCTCAACACAACAAACAAGTACACCCTCCATATCTTTTTTGTACATGCTTGCTTCCAATATTTGATAGTTATGTGATTTTACAATTTCTCTTTGTTCATTCTCACATTCGTTTTTACGGGTCCGAAGGTTAGGATAGGTACCAACTTATTTAGGAATAGCTTCGAAATTGAACAGATAAGCATCAGGCAATTCATCAGACACTCCTTGTGATGAGTCTCCTGAAGTGATGCAAGAAAGGTGATCTGCTCTTAGGTGGGTCTTACCTTTTCTAACAACAATGTCAAAGTTATAATCCATTAGTAAGAGGAACCATCCTATTAAATGTCTTGTATTGCAAGGTTTATTGACCAAATATAATAACGCTTGATGATGAGTGAAAAACTTGAACTCCATGACCAATAGATAGTGTCCCAACTTCTTAACGACATATACCATGCCTAAGCCTTGTCTTTCAGTTATCGTATAGTTTCGTTCAACTGCATTCAATTGTCTGCTAGCATATGCTCACAAACGTCTCTTCAATTCATTGAAGGAATATTCACATTCGTCGCTCCACTCAAAATTTGTCACCAAGGCATAAAGAGGTTTAGCTATGATTGCATACATGTGGATCAAGTACAAGGAGTTGGTTCCCCAATCTTGCACTATTTGCGGTTGTCATAGGAAGGGTCTTCCTAGGATCATCTCGTAGACATTTTTTTTACCAAAGTGACATATAGCAAAGGTGTGTTCGAACTCTACCCCACAAGTGGTTAGAGCTATCCCTTCTAGCAATCCTAGAGATCCTTCAATATGGCCATTAGCCATTTGAAGCTTCATTCTAGTTGGCCTTAATGCACGTTCTCCCCATTGCTTCCAATAGAAGGTGGTTGCAATTGCAACACCAACACCTGAATCTAAGATAGCTTTGGTTGTGTAACCTTGATAGGTGATTGGAAGATAAGTATCACCTTCTTCTCCCTCACTCATGTCCCTTATTTTTTCTATATATATCTCTTGTACTTTCTCCTTAGAGCGTGCTTGGTACTTTTTCCATAGAGCGTGCTTTTGAAATATTGCAACTAAGTTCTTGAAAGTGATTCACCACATGTTTCCACAACTCAGGTTTTACTTTGCCAACTCTTCTAAGGTGAGATGAAACTGATCTTTAGTGTTCTTCATGACTTCACTGTTTTTAGGAACCACTAAGTCTTTATTTCTTATCAATATTGTTGGAGCTCAGATCTACAGAGATTCAAATTCGGATGGGCTTGTGAATTGTGACAAATCTTGTAAAGAATTAGATTCAAAATCTAATCTTTCATCTTCCTATTGCTCTCCTTGATCTCCATAAATAGATGGAATGTCTAAGGGAAATTGATCATGAAGATCATTAATTTCAGGAATAGGAGGGGGATTGTCCTTCTCCTTGGCCCATTTCTCTTCTTGTATTTCCCGCAAGAACTCTTGAGAGTACTGTTCAACTGAAAGAGGTGTTCCATCATCTACGGAATCAAGAACATAAGCTTTTATTGGTGGTGAGATTTCTCTTTCAACAATCCATTGAGCCTTTGGTGGTAAAGAAGCCTATGGCTTGTTTACCAACCGCTCTGGTCTTTTGAGTAAGCCTTGGAAATGCAAATCTAGTTTGATAGAATTTCTCTGATTGAACAATGGATTGGCCTCGAGCATAGCCTAAGATAGTTGTGCCACTTTCATGCACATTTTTGTTCATTGAATCTCTAAATATGCTCTAGGGTAACTCTTGTCTAGGTTTGCAGCCATTGGCCCTTCTTGAAGTCGAGCCTGGTAGGTTTGAACATCATTCTGGGGTTGGATCTACAAGAACAAACCCTAGTTGTGGTGTATTTACAATGGGTGGTGGGGGGGATGAAGTGAAGTTGATGGGTTTTTGACATGTGAGGGGTTTTGGGATGCAATGTGTGCAATCTTTGTGTCTACGTTTCTCAGGTTTTCTTTTGGTTTTGATAACATTCTAGCCCATTTACAATTGGATTTCTGTATGATATCCTTCCAAGTCCTTGTTTTCCTCTTACTAGGCTCTCCTGATTCACTTAGCTGAGAAACAATTCTAAGGCGTTTGGGGTGTCACCCCGACTTTTCAAGACCTAGGTGATATACATACACGGTCATACATAATTCCCCATATCTCAAGATAAATACCTCCAATGGTGATGAAACTATGTACGAGTGTTTAAGACAATTAGAACTAAGTGATCCAAGTGATAGATTAGATATTCAATACCTACACATAAGAAATGATTATGAAAAGATGATAGAATTGCATAAGGTAATGTAACCGTAATCAAACAATGATCAATCAATGAAAATGGATCATTATGTTTATCTATATTGCATATATGATACAAACTAGTTGTAGATAACCTCTCTCACTTTAGGACACTAAAAATAATGCTAAAGAAATTAGTTATAATTCATGTGTAAATGATCTGCTACCCTATCATTAGAAAGGTAGTGTTTTAATACGTTTTTTGATGTTCATGGTGTTTAGATCTTTTGACCAAAAGTAGTCCTAAAATTTAGGAGCACTTTGAATATGAATTGAATACGAAATTCGTGACTTTGGGTCCCTTCTGTCAAGAGATTGTTTTTCAATCTTTTTTTTTTACATTTGACTAAGATACATCCATGCTTTAGCCTTTGAAGTCTCCAACCATATGTTAATCTTTACAAAAGGAGAGAAATCCTATGAGATTTGAACAAGCTTCTTGCAAAAAAAGGATCCTTATTTCTTCCTGAATAGTCGTGCGACCTCATGCATGCATAAAAGTTTTGATACCACTATCTAGATGACTGTTTAGGTCCATAGAATCTCTCCTTGAGCTTGCACACCAAAATTTCTTTCTTAGGAACTAGGTAACTATTTCATGTAGATCTCATACATAAGATATCCATGGAAGTCCATTTGGAAAATCTCTAAGTCCTCTTTTGGAAGTAATCCAAGCACCATTCATAATTTTGTTATCTTGACTAAAAGTGAGAATATTTCCTCAAAATCAACTCCTTGTTGCCTAAACCCTTTTGCAACAAACCATTAATTATACTTAGGAGAAGCACTGTTTGCTGTGAATTTCAACTTATATACCCATTTCCATGGTAGATCTTTCGTACCCTTTAGAAAAGGTACAGATTCCTAAGTACCATTATTATGAATAAAATCATTTTCACTCTTCATGGAATGCTCTCACTTGACACCATCATTTGTTTGGATACTTTCTTTATCAGAATAGATTGGATGTCAAGGATTGACTCACCTTCATACATAAAAATATGTTAACAATTCGCTGAATCAAGAGAGCTTAGGGATCTGACTCTTCCTTATCTCATAAAGGAGAATTGCAAATACATAACATGGGAGCCTATTACATGGTTACAAATAATCCAAAGAGAATCACTCCCCAAGGGGTAGATGTTCCAAAAAATATAAGTTCTAATCCAAAGCCACAACATCCTAGAGCTAGAACAAAATACTCTACCATATCGAAGAAGGAACATAAATGTAATAAAAGTGATTCATGATGGAATTTCTCTTGAAATTCACTTTCTACATACTCAAGAGAATCATTTTGGCCCTAAAAAAAAGAATGCCATATTTTTGGATGGATTCAGAAGGCCAAAAACACTTTACACATCATGGCATCTAGTCTTTGACTCATTGCAAGCTTATCAAAAATTATTTCTATTGGTCTTTATGTACCCACATACTATAACCAATAGGGAGGAGGGAGCCATGCATCATGAGGCATCATTTTTCTTGGATTACATATCATATGCCTTATGAAGGAAATCTCAAAGATAAAAGAGAGAGAGAGAGAGAGAGAGAGAGAGAGAGAGATAAATTAAAATATATATAAATCCTCCTCCTATAGAGTAGGAATGCTCTTTATCCAATAACCCTTGGGCACAATGCTCAAGACTCACACTTTTCTCATGTTTGTCAAATAAGTGCCTCTAGAGTTGACTTCATAGGGCCACCCTACAACTTACAAGGCCATGCATGAGAACACTGCCTAGCTTGAGATCAACCCACTGCAATAAGTAGTCCCGCTATGAATTCTTCCACAATGTGCTTCTAGTGATTTTTATTTTGTTTAAAGTTAGGATAGTAGCTTTATTTTCTTTTTTTTATCATAATACACATAGCTCTACAATCTTAGTCAAAAATATCTTAATTTTTTTTCCAATCATCCTTTACTATGTCTTTGAAAGGTTAGACTTCACTCATGTAAACAATCATTCATTAATCTTTTATTTTCTTTTAACAATTTTTATCTTTTTCAGTATACACATAGAAGATATTAAAAGAATCAAAAAACTATCTCCAAAGAGTTGCAGTCTACTTGTTTAAGAGATTTTACAAGTGTAAGCTATTATACTAAGTTGCTAATATTCAGTACATATATCCGCACATCAATGGCAATGCTCATCTCGAACACCAAAAAGATTCATGTTGAGGACGAAATAAAGAAGGAAGGGGGGTTGTTGGGAGAAGCTCAAAAGTCATCCTTAAAAACATCAATCAAAGAAGTCAAAGCCCAATTAAAGGAGAAATAGTATTGTAAAAGGGAAGCAAAAGCATGGAAGTAAAGTGGGAAGAGTCTACTTATATTTTCCATCTTAAATCCCTCCTTAGATTAGGTTTTTCACCATTTCTTACCCAAAATTCATGTAACAATGCCTATTTTAGCATAAAATCCTTTTTTTGGTAGCTAGTCGATCCCACTTTGTAAAATGAAAGGAATACTTGAGTTTCATGGGCATAAATAGATTAGCAACACCCAACTTTATAATTTTTAGACATCATTCGGGTCTCCAAATAGTTTATGGACAATATTTTTAAAACTTGGATTGACACGGATAGACTCTTGAAAAAGTCTTTGTAAGTGAAGAATCTCTCATTGATTGAGGTTATTTAGTTAGAATGGCCAATTCCTTTGAACTTTTTACTCTTATCTTGAGTAATAGAAGAGATTCTTGGAACACATTGGCTCTTGCCTACTCTTGCGTGTGTGTGCATGCATACATGTGTGTGCCTATGTTCTTGGAGTATGCATAAACTCACTTAAGAAACTTACTCAAAAGAAAATGTCAACCCTTGTTAATGTAGATTAGTTCAAGCTACCAATTAGACTCTGATAGCTAGTTATATCTTATATTTTCTCTCCTTCATGAGTGCTTGATCTCAAGTTAATCTCCATAAGTGTACCAACAATCGTTGAATTCTCAAATTGGAATTTGAGAAGCATGTCTTTTATATATTCATCTACATAAGATACATAACCTTTTCTTCATATACCACTTCTAATCCTAGGAAGTATGTGAGTAGACCTAGGTCACTCATTGTGAGTTCCTCTTTCATCTGAAGGTTGATCTTCCTTAGTTCTTCAGCATCATTACTTACTATTGTGATATCATCAACATATACACATAGGTATATGACTTCATGTTGATTCCTCTTGATGAAGAGAAAATGATCTACTTTGCTCAAATTGAGCCCCCTAGCTTGCAAATAGGTGACAAGCCTATGATTCCAAGTTATAAGAGCTTGCTTCAAACCATAGCAAGCCTTTCATAATCACCATGCGTACTTGGGTCATGATGCATCTTGGAAACTAGGAGTTTGAGTCATGCATACCTCCTCAGATATCCATCCATTTAGAAAACCTTTCTTAACATCTATATGGTATATCTTCCAATTCTTGGAAGCTAGAACACTCATAAGCACTCTAATGTTTGGCATCTTTGCAATTTGTGTAAAAGTTTCTTCATAATCAGTTCCTTGTGTTTGTGCATTCCCTTTGGCCACAAGTCTTGCTTTGTACATATTTATAAAACCTATGATCTTGTATATCCATCCTGAACCTATGATCTTCATAGATGTAGTCTTGGGCACCAATTCCCATTTTTTATTTTCTTGCAAGGCATCAATATCTTCCTCCACGACATTCATCCATTCAAGCTTCTTCTTTGCTTCCTCAAAGGATGAAGGCTCCTCAACGTTTGAGTCATATGCTAAAGACAGTGAAGTTTCATAGCTATACTTTTCTAGCTTTCTCTTCTCATTAGTTGACCTTCTAATTGTTTGTTGAGAGGATTCTACCACATCCCTCAACTCCTACACTTTGTCTTTGCCTTTAGAGATCAGGATTTGGTTTCTCTCCTTGGACTCTTTTGATCATTTTAAGATTCACTTGATGCTTTAAGTGTGTGCTCATTCATCTTTGATAGGGTTGGAAAGTCCTCCTCTAGGTCATAAGGTAGTTTGACCCTCCTACAATCATCTTCAAACCATGATTTGTTTTCATCAAACACAACATCCCTACTTACAATAAATTCTTTATTGCTTGGATTGTACAACCTATAGCCTTTTTTATTTAGTTCATAACCAATAGGATGCATTTTTGTGCCTTAGGGTTCAATTTTCCTTTAATCTATTAAGATTTGTGTGTTTATGCAATGCACCTAAAGATCTTGCAATGATCAAGGCTAAATCGTCTTTCATTCCATGTCCCATTCGGGGCATTCTCATCCAATTCCTTTGAAGGAATTCAATTTACGATATATACTACCTCTATCCACAAGTAGTTGGGAATTTATTTTTTCATTTAGCATTGACCTTACAGCCTCCTCAATTGTCCTATTCCTCCTCTCTATACTCCATTTTTCTCAAGAGTTTATTTAGTGGTTATTTCACATTTAATTGCTCTCTCTTGGACATAAGAATGAAATTCATGGGAGAAGTATTATCCACCTCCATTTGACCTTAGTCTTTTTGGGAATTTACCTATTGGGTTCTTCACAAGAGCTAAATCACTTCAGCTTCATGCTTCATAAAATTTAAGATATTATACCTAGTACAATCATCTATGAATAAAACATAGTACCTTGATCTAGAGATTGAATGAAAGAACTTGGAGAAGCTTGTAGGAGGTAGCAAAGCGACAAAGTTTGGTCCAACGAAGTGGCACAAGACCTGCCCTTGAGCTTATGGAGAGTCTAATAGACCTCATAGGCATGGGATAAGTAAAATAAAATGCACTATGTACTTTGGAGCATCAAGGAGAAAGATTCAGTACAAAATAGATAGGTTTGCACATTGACTAGCTCAAGAAACTTACTATCTTTGGATGAGACAATCCACTTCAAATGCTCATAGTGATAAGTCTGACTACAATTAGAAAAAGTCCTTTTGGATGAGTGATACAGATAGAGTTGGGTGTTTAGAATGCACAAGAGTACAAGAAATAAGCAAAATATGCTCTTGGAATGAATCAAACACTCAACAGTGGTACCTCCTATTTTTCAGGAATGCACATAGATAGAGCCTGAGATAAAAAAACTAAGATTTCTTCCAATGTACAAAACAGAATGCTCCAAAAAAGTGTGCACATAAATTGGACACTAATACATTTCCAGTGCATGCTTATTCATCCAATTTGGAGCTCTATAGGGAGGAACAACCTTTGCAATCATACTAGTGTTGAAGAAGTTGATGCAAAAAAATGAAGAAGCAAGACAGTGATGGACATAAAGTGTATGTACAAGTGATTTGAAGTCTTTATATATCCTCTTGAAGTGCTCCAGCACTTTGAGAAAGTGAATTTTGAATTGGAATGAAGGTTGGATTAGTTGTTGGAGGGAATCATTTCACTTTCCTACAATCTAGGAAAATGAAGATCTAGTTTGATCTACTTGAAGGTGGTTGATTGATTTGTTTAGTGCAACTCAACCACCTCAAATTCATGGAAGATTAGCTCTCTTGTTCTACTTTTACATGTTTAAAGCTCTAGGCTTTTACAATGGTAAAAGATCCATGAAAAACCTTTTAAAAAGTTACAATAAGTGGGCATAGGTAAAAGAACGCTTCAATGGATATTCTTTCAATGTATCCAAGTGATAGCTTTTTAATGTAGATCAAATCCACCTTAAGCATGGTGTAAGCTTGATGTTCCAACTTTGAAGGCTCCTTGCTTGATTCCATCCATCTGTATGGACCCAATTCAATAGATCTCCATGTATGTAGCCTTTCTTTGTGAAGGGTTTCCTGTGTGACTTACCAAATTGGCTACCACTACATTTACATATCATAAGTTGTTTGTATATATTTGCTAGACCAAGCATGCTCTGATTCCTAGAGAATTTTGTTTTTGAGATCTATTTCTCTTATGTGAGCTAATCTTTTGTGAAAAATCTCTAACTTTGATAGACTTTGGGTCCCAATTGTATAGTGAAATGCTTTTGGTGTCTTGGAGTTCACAATTGAACAATCTAACTATCTTTTCTCCTCTTGATATTTTCTTGAATCCTTGATGTGGGTCTTCCACAAATGCTCCATGCTTGGTAAATCTAACATCCAAACCCTTGAAATTAATTTAAACTACAATAATGAGGTTCTTGATAATAGTAGGCACATAGAATAGTCTGCTTAGAAAGTTCATATTACCATTTAGATTGTCTTATTACCTATCTTCGCAATTGGATGCCTTGTCTCATCTCTTATTTGGACTTCATGTCTATTATTTGGGTCTTCCAAATTTGAGAGTTGACCCAAATTTCCTACCACATTATTTGAGAACCTTGGGTTCTATATAAAACGCATGTTCATCTATGTTTCATTCTTTCATAGTAATGTTCATGAGAAGATGAGAATCTTCTTGAGCTTTATCATATATATAGTTGTTGTAGCTCCTTCTTCCTTTGTACCCACTTTAGTATGTTTTTTTGTATGATTTGTTAATATATCCATAAGAACCATTGAATCTTCCTCTTAAGTTTCCTTAGCCTCCTCTCTTGTATCATCTTCCTCTTTAGTTCCTTGGGTTCCCGAAACAATTCTCTATAGTGTGATTGGTTCTACCAAATATTGCGCACAATGATGAGCTTTGAGTTGTGCCCCTACCTTGTCTTACTCCTCTGCTTTTTGCTCTTGATCCTCTACCTCTACTTGAAAAGTTGACTGGTGAGGTACTTCCTTCATCATCATAATTTGTACCTTTGCCTTTGTTATCCTTGAATTCATTCTTATCCATATAGAGAGGATAGGATTGATTACCTTTTTGGTTGTATCCATTCTTCATAAGTTTTTCTTCACGTATGAACAATCATCCCACCCATAATTGATTCCTCTTGCCCTTGGAGCCTGATGAGAAGAATTCTTCTGGAGGATTCCATGTTTCTTGTGATGTCTTCAAATTACTAATGTGATGGAGTAACAAGAATGTATGATACTGCAAAACCATCCTTTTGGCACCATGCATTTAACCGTTCCTTCTCCACTTGTATTTGTTGGTCCTTGCTTCTCAGTATTGGCATAATCTCATCTCCATATATGCAACCAAATAGATTCCTTCCTTAAAGATAGGCCTCCATCCTTGTGACCATGCTGAGTAATTTCATCAACTCAATTGGCATAATCTCATCTCCATATATGTAACCAAATATATTCCTTCCTTATAGATAGGCCTCTATCGTTTGTTACCATGCTGTGTAATTTAATCGATCCTACTCAACTCCAGCCAAGATAGCTTCTGTAATGTCTAACATAGTTGTTTAGCTTCCAAAGTTTGCACAAAGAATTAATAAGTCCTTCGATACATCACAGTTAAATTATTTCATCAAAACACATAATTTTGTTCTTCACAAGACTTAGAAAAGCTTGTATTTTGGGAAGCAATCCTTAGAGTAAAATGGTCAGACCTCAAAAACTGGTTCAGATTGCCCAAAGAATTTTTTCACACATTTAGTTAAAGTGTCAAGCTAAGAAAATCAAGTTATTTTGTAAATTTCACCTCACTTTTGGCCTTTCAGAGATTTTGGTCTTCTAGAGATTGTGGCCTCTCAAGGAAAGGAGTGGAGGGAGCAAATGAGATGGTGCATTTATAGAAAATTCCAAAGGAGGCAAAAAACTATCCAGAAGATGGAGAGAAAATAAATAACAAGAAAACGAAGTTCAAGGGGGAGTGTTTTCACTGCAAGAAGAAAGATCAAAGAATCCAAGGGTGGCACAATAAGAAGATGGAAGAGAAGAATGTCTCTACACCACATGGCAAGGGCAAGGAGTCTCCCAACTTTGCAGTAATAGAGCTTGCATTATTTGTTATGATAGATTCAATGTGCTCCTTGGCTAAAAATTCAAGATCAGATAACTCATGGGTATTGGATAGTGGTGCATATTACACTTTTGTGTCCCTTGGCTAGCTTTTGATGTGTGCCTTTTCCCTATAGGGGCATTTTTTACTCTACTGTTGGATAGAGGTTTTTCTCCCACATACATGATACACTCATATGTGGTGGTACTTGTACTCAAGGATATTATTGAGCTCTTGTTTTGATCCATTGATTGTTGGATCATCTTCCAAGCTCCATATATGATTGTTTGTCCTCATTATGAAGCTAAAAAGGTCCACTACACTCTCCATCCATCATTATTAGCAGGTGTGAAGGAAGATCTAGCTACACCACTTCATCTCTTGTGACTTTCCACCATCTCCTCCAATAGTGGTATCACAGCAACAACAATCAAGATGGGAGATGGATTTCCATCCTTCATTGACAAATTGGATAGGAACAACTTACTCAGCATGGTCACTCAGGATGCAAGCCTCCTTCAAGGGAGAAGTCTATATAGATATATATGAAGAGATGAAGAAATGCCAATCTTCGGGAGCAAGCATCAACCTACAAAGGAAGAGCAAGAATGGTTGACCACATGGTGTGCAAAGGATGCTCTTTCCAGGTCATATCTACCAAACTCAATCTATGATTTCTTATCACCACATGTTAGGAATCTCAAGACCTCCCAAGAGACTTGGGAAGTACTCTCATCATATTTCGCATCAAACACAAGAGCTAGGAAGAATCTGTTATGGATGTAATTTGAAACTCTAAAGAAACAACCAAAGCAAGGAGTAACTGCTTATGTAACCAAAATGAAAGATGTAGCTGACTAGCTTGCAAGCATTGGAGAGGAGATAGAAGAAGAACACATAGTGAGGCAAATCATTAATGGATTTAAGGATGATGATAAATGGGAATCCTTCACCACAACAATGGACCTCTACATGGATATGCAAATACCTCACCTCAATACCTTGATGGGGAAACTCTTCACCCATGAGACAAAGCTCAACAAGAATGGTCAACATTTGTGGTCTTAAAAACCACAGCAGAGAAGAATGCTTTAAGAATATAAGGGATCAAAGGGGAAGAGGTTTCCATAGAGGTAGCTATGGGAAATCAAGAGGCAGATACAAAAAATGGTGGAGGCAACTACAATCATAACTACAATCAAGGCTACATCAACAACAACAACAAAACTTATCAAGGAAATTTTAGAGGAAGAAGAGACTACAACAACTATACTGAAGACAAAGAAGAATCATTACTCATCAGGAATATGATATCCAAGCAAGGTAAAGATGATGAGCATCTTTTCTACATTGATTCAGGTTGTTCCAATCATGTGGCTAGAAATGTGGCTCTATTATCTCACCTTGAAGAACCCAAAGGGAAGCATGAGGTGCAAGAAGGTGATAATACTAAACATTCAATGAAGCAATTTGGAAATTTGAAAACATCTAATGGTAGCATGAACCTTTTGAGTAAAGCTCTATATGGGCAAACTATCACCAAAAACGTAATTAGTGTTGGGCAAAGTGTTGAGAAAGGTTTACAGGTTAGATTCACTAAGCATGGAGCATATGTGAAAGAGCCGCAACAAGGCTTCAAAAGGATTGCCAAAGGTGAGAAGTTTGGTAGATTATTCACATTTGAAATTAAAGACACAAGGAACATATCACTATTGAATTAGAGAGATAAAACCTTATCTAAGTTAGAAATATGGCACAAAAGGCTAGGACACATAGGAGAAAGGACTCTAAAGAAAATATGTAGGGATCAAATTGTGCTTGGCATTCCCAATATGACCAATCAACATATGATATAGAAATGTGCAGCATGCCAATTTGGCAAAGCTCACAGGTAACCATTCAACAGTAGAGGATACATTCATGAAGACTATTTGGAGCTTGTACACACTGATGTGTGGGATCCTAGCAAAGATCCATCCATCTCAGGTTCAAGGTACTATATTTCATTTATTAATGATTATAGTAGATGGACAATCCTTTATTTCATGAAGCGTAAGGATCAAGTATTTACATGTTTCAAAAAGTATTTGGCACTAGTAGAAAATCAAATAGGAAGGAGCTTGAAGAGGATCAAATCTAATGGAGGTGATGAGTACTTTTCACATGAATTTGATTCATTTCTACATCACTAAGGCATATAGAGGGAAGTAACAACAAGATACACTCCTGAATCGAACGGAGTGGTAGAGAGAAGGAACATGTTAATTGTTGAGGCTGCTAGGTCTACGTTAAATGGGAACAACTTACCTAATTACCTATGAGTAGAGGTTGATTCCACATCCACTTACTTGGTAAATAGAGTCCCATCCAAATCATTGGATGGTATGAAACCCTATGAAGCATAGAATGGCAGCAGACCCTCATTGGACCATTGCAAAATATTTGGGTGCATTGCTTATCCACAAATACCCTCACAAATCAGAGGGAAGCTTGATCCTAAAGTTGAGAAATGTATATTTATTGGGTATGATCAGAATCAAAAGGGGTATAGGCTATACAATCCCACTAAGAAAGCATTCATAGATAGTAGGGATGTAGTATTTGATGAGAATAATTCATGGTTTGAAGATGATTGTAGGAAAGTCAAGTTACCATATGTTTTGCAAAATGATTTTCCAACCCTCACTCAGAAAGGTCAACACTTGGCAAAGAATATCAACTCAGAGGATAAAGAACATATTGAATTCAAGGCTTGGAAGTCAAGAGGCAAGACCAAACTCAAGCAATTAGATAACATACCAGATTCTTCAACTCAAGCACTAAGGAGATCACAAAGAGAAAGCAAGAAGCCAATAAGGTATGGATATGATAAATATTTAGTCACCAAGCACTCCGTGTATATCACTAAAGACTCTGTGAAAGAAGAGCCTGCTTCATTTGAAGAGGCTAGAGAGAAGAAATAATGGAGAGAAGTTATGCAAGAAGAAGTGGAAGCATTACAAGAAAATTATACTTTGGATCTAGCTCCCAAGAAGCCAGGCATGAAGGTTATTGGATGCAGGTGGATATACAAAATCAAAAAGAACTTTGATGGCTCTATAAATAGGTACAAGGCAAGGTTAGTGGCAAAAGGATTTTCCCAAACTCATGGAGTGGACTATGAAGAAACCTTTTCTCCTATGGCAAAGATGCCAACAATTAGAGTCTTGGTAGGTCCTATTGCTTCTAAAAATTGGAATTTATATTAGTTAGATGTCAAGAATGCATTCTTAAATGGATGGATATCAGAAGAAGTGCATATGGCACAACCACCAGGCTTTGAAGATGAAGATGAAACGAGTTATGTATGCAAGCTAAGGAAGGCCCTCTATGGTCTCAAGCAAGCTCCTAGGTCTTAAAAACATAGACTTGTTACATATTTTTAGGACCAAGGGTTTGTGGCAAGCAAGGCAGATTCTTCTTTATTTTTTAAGAAGAACAATTGAGAAGTTATCTACTTATGTGTCAATGTAGATGATATCATTATTATAGGTAATGATGCTAATGGCATCAAGCAAGTCAAGGCTTAATTAATGAAGGAATTTAAAATCAGTGATCTTTGTTTATTAACCTACTTTTTTGGCTTAGAGCTTGTGTATACAGATTCTGGTATATTTATCACTCAAAATGCATACATGATATGTTGGTAAATTTTAAGGTGGAGAACACTAAAAGTGCAGGTACTCCTATGGAGCTCAATCACAAACTGAGTTCTCATGAAGGAGAACTATTGGATGATATTAAAGTTATCAACAACTTGTGGGAAGTCTAAACTATGCTACTCTAACAAGAGTAGACATTGCCTATGGAGTAATTACATTGAGTCAGTTTATGCATGCACCAATGAAGCCTCATATGAAAGCTACAGAGAGGGTGCTTAAGTATCTAAAGGGTATAATGAATGAAAGATTGTTCTATCCCTTCACCTCTGACATAAATATAAAGATGTATTCTGATGTAGATGGGACTGGCTCTAAGGATGATAGGAGGAGCACTTCAGGGTACCCATCCTTTGCACGTTCAAAGCTTATATCTTGGTCATCTAAGAGGCAACCAACTATGGCCTTATCTTCTAGAGAATCATAATATAGAGGTTTGGCTAATGCAACTCAAGAAACTATGTGGCTTGAGCAACTTTATGCAAAAGTTTGAATTTAAATTCAAAGCTTGGCTCCAAACTTGACTATAAGAGGATCTAAAAGGCCCGCGTGTATCTCGACCTTGGGATATCATTTTAGAAGACAATCAGTGTGAAGTGAGAGCTCACATCAAAGATCCTTCACTTCTCACTCATTGAGCAATCTATGATTGCCAATGACATTGTATTTTACATGTTTTAACACATATAAGATTATTACATTCTCATTCCACTTCTTATTATAACTCCATCAAAACAGTGCTCTTCTCAGAGCTTGTTCTCAGTGTACTTGATCCTTTTCCATGATTTAAAGAACGTTAGAATCAGCATATGGTCTATTACATGCTTACAAAATTTCATTAGGATTGCTTCTTGGGATCCTGAGATATTAATGAATCTCTACTCATTGGTCATTGGTCTCATGACTGTTGTAGCCAATGAATGTTGGGATGGAGGTATTACTTGCTAAACTTCTTTCTCTGCATGTGGTCCATCTTTTTTGATGAAATCATTGATTATTAATAACTTACTAAGTTAATTAGAGTTCCCAAAAGGAATTAAGCCAACTGTTGTTGTGCTCAGAGAATTGTTCATAAGACTAAACATGTGTAAGAACAAAAATAGCAAGTTTCTTGTTCTTGCATAAACTTCAACATATATGTTTTGATCCATTGATTGTTGGATCATCTTCCAAGATCCATATATGATTATTTGTGGTCATTAACAAGCTAAAGAGGCCCACTACACTCTTCAGCCATCATTATTAGCACGTGTGAAGCAGGATCTAGCTACACCACTTCATCTCTTGTGACTATCTACCATCTCCTCCAACAAGGCATAGTCTTGAGCCTCTTGCTCCATGCTTCGTTTTGTTGCTAGACTAGCCTCGTTGGGTAGTGTTCCGGATCTCATAAATTCTACCAATGGAGCACTCCATTCTGGAATTAACGACACATGATAAAGGGCCGCATGCTCCACTGGGGGTTTTTCCTAGCACACTGGAAAATTCGTAATCCACTCATGTATTTCTCAGTCCATAATAGGCCAATACACTACTAAACATTTCAAATTCTCCAACATTCGTTGTTTAGAATAGTGATTTCCTAGCAATACTTCATGAGCTTGTTGGAACCAACTACTATGTTCATCGTCCTCAACACAACAAGCTAGTACACCCTCCATATCTTTTTTGTACATGCTTCCTTCCAATATTTGATAGTTTTCTGCTTTTACAATTTCTCTTTTTTTGTTTTCACATTCCTTTTTACGGGTCTGAAGGTTAGGATAGGTACCAACTTATTTAGGAATAGTTTCGAAATTGAACAGATAAGCATCGGGCAATTCATCAGACACTCCTTGTGATGAGTCTCTTGAACTGATGCAAGAAAGGTGATCTGCTCTTAGGTGGGTCTTACCTTTTCTAACAATAATGTCAAAGTTATAAGCCATTAGTAAGAGGAACCATCCTACTAAACGTTCGTATTGCAAGGTTTATTGACCACATATAATAACGCTTGATGATGAGTGAAAAACTTGAACTCATTGACCAATAGATAGTGTCCAAACTTATTAACGACATATACCATGCCTAAGCCTTCTCTTTGAGGTTTCATATAGTTTCGTTCAATTGCATTCAATTGTTTGCTAGCATATACTATAGGCAAGTCTAGATTTTCTTCAGCTATGGGTTTTGCGAGCACACATCCTATTGCATGATTAGATGTACCTACATGCACATGGAATGGTTCATTCCAATCACGAGTGGTCAGTATTGGTGATGCGCACAAACGTCTCTTCAATTCATTGAAGGAATTTTCACATTCGTCGCTCCACTCAAAATTTGTTGCCAAGGCATAAAGAGGTTTAGCTATGATCTCATACATGTGGATAAACGTGTGGTAATATCGACTATGGCCCATAAAGCTTGTACCTCTTTAACATTCATTGGCCTTAGCAACTTTGCTATGGCTCTGACTTTGACCTCATCTGTTGATATCCATTCTTAGAAACAATATGACCTAAGATCTGACCTTGTGGTACCATGAACACACACTTTTCTAGGTTCAGGCAAACTCGATACTCCCTACACATGTTGAAGATTTTTCTAACCTCACGGATGTGCTATCCTCTTTCTTGGGAATCAACACAAATCATTCACATGTACTTCTAAGATCTTTTGCAAGAACTCTTTGAACACATGACACATGAGTCTTTGGAATGTTGCACGTGCATTGGTGAGTCCAAATGGCATTACATGAAATGCAAAGATTCCCCACTTGGTGGCAAAACTAGTTTATGTGGATCTTCTGGGGAAATGGCTTGGATTTAACCCAAAAATCCATCAAGGAAGCTATAAACTTCCTTGCCTACAACACGCTCTAATAAGCGTTGAGTGATGGGAAGCGGATAGCTATCTCTGATTGTAGCGGCATTAACATTTTTAAGGTTAATGCACACTTGCAAATTTCCATTCTTCCTGTGCACTACTACAATGGGGGACACCCATTCACTATGCTCGATCTCATTGATAAATCCAGCTTCAATCAACCTATCAATTTGTTCTTTTATTTTTGCAACATAACTGCCATTATATGTGTAGGCCTTCTATTTGGTGGGCTTGGCATCAATCATCATGGGAATCATATGAGAACATATTGCTAGATCTACCAACTTTAAGTCTCTATAGGTCCATGCAAACACGTCCCTATATTCCCCTAATAAAGCTACCAGCTCTATTTCTTCTTTTACACTTAGGTCTTCTCCTATATACATACATTGATCTTCCTTCCCTTCAATGCTTACCACTATTTTTTTGGTATTTTCTTTATTATCATATTTTCTCTTGTGATATCCTCTCTTTTAGGCATTCATACCAAAATTTGTAGGTCTTCAACTTCATATTTCTTGAAATTCTCTGGTACTTCAAACAATGATTCCTCCTCTTCTTGTTTCACTACTTTTCTTTTCTTTTTCTTTTGACCATCTTCACTTTCCTCCTTTGAATTTATAGTTTTAATGCTTATGATAGGTTCTTCTTCTTTTTGGGTAAATTCTCCTACATTTTCTAGATAGTTCTTCTCTGAGTTAAAGCAACTATACATCACAATGGACTGTAGATCCACATCATCTTCTTGTTCTTATATGACCTCATTATAGTCACACTCTTCTAACAATGGTTCACACATGAACAAAGAGATATCATAACCTTCCTCATCATAATGAGGTTTCCATTGTTCTTCATTAACAACAATGTCTATGGTGGCTAAGATTTTCGCCCAACCATGGGGCTTAAATTCCTCATCTGGAAAGATCATCGGTGTGTAGGATGGATCTCTAACCGGTATCATTTCTTGAGAAGTTCCTTCTTGTCTTGCTTTTAGGCATCTTTCCTCTTCCTTTGCGATCTCGCACATCCACGTGAGTATCTTCATGCATCCAGGATGGATCAAAAGAACTTTTTGAATGCATAGAGATTGAATCTTCTTGCACCTTATGGATAGGATTCCACTATAGGGGTGGTATATTTCTAAATGTATAATCATTTGAATTCACTTTGGTTGTGACCCCTAAGCATTGCAAGTACAAGGCGTTGGTTCCCCAATCTTGGACTATTTGCGGTTGTCATAGGAACGGTCTTCCTAGGATCATCTCATAGACATTTTTTTTACCAAAGTCACATATAGCAAAGGTGTGTTCAAACTCTACCCCACAAGTGGTTAGAGCTATCCCTTCTAACAATCCTAGAGATCTTTCAATATGGCCATCAGCCATTTGAAGCTTCATTCTAGTTGGCCTTAATGCACGTTCTCCCCATTGCTTCCAATAGAAGGTGGTTGCAATTGCAACACCAACACCTAAATCTAAGATAGCTTAGGTTGTGTAACCTTGATAGCTGATTGGAAGATAAGTATTACCTTCTTCTCCCTCACTCAGGTCCCCTATTTTTTCTATAGATATCTCTTGTACTTTCTGCTTAGGGCATGCTTGGTACTTTCTAAGTAGAGCGTGCTTTTGAAATATTGGAACTAAGCTCTTGAAACTGATTCACCACATGTTTCCACAACTCAGGTTTTACTTTGCCAACTCTTCTAAGGTGAGATGAAACTGAAATTTAATGTTTTTCATGACTTCCGTGTTTTTAGGAACCACTGAGTCTTTATTTCTTATCAATATTGTTGGAGCTCAGATCTAAAGAGATTCAAATTTGGATGGGCTTGTGAATTGTGACAAATCTTGTAAAGAATTAGATTCAATATCTAATCTTTCATCTTCCTATTGATCTGCTTGATCTCCATAAATAGATGGAATGTCTAAGGGAAATTGATCATGAAGATCATCAATTTTAGGAATAGGAGGGGGATTGTCCTTCTCCTTGGCCCATTTCTCTTCTTGTATTTCCCGCAAGAACTCTTGAGAGTACTGTTCAACTGAAAGAGGTGTTCCATCATCTATGGAATCAAGAACATAAGCTTTTATTGGTGGTGAGATTTCTCTTTCAACAACCCATTGAGCATGTTGTGGTAAAGAAGCCTATCACTTGTTTACCAACTACTCTGGTCTTTTGAGTAAGCCTTAGAGATGCAAATCTAGTTTGATAGAATTTCTTTGATTGAACAATGGATTGGCCTCGAGCATAGCCTAAGATAGTTGTGCCACTTTCATGCACATTGTTTTTCATTGAATCTCTAAATCTGCTCTCGGTTAACTCTTATCTAGGTTTGCAGCCATTGGCCCTTCTTGAAGTTGAGCCTGGTAGGTCTGAACATCACGTCCAAGCCTTCTGGGATTGGATCTGCAAAAACAGACCCTAGTTGTGGTGTATTTACAATGGGTGGTGGGGGGGATGAAGTGAGGTGGATGGGTTTTTGACATGTAAGGGGTTTTGAGATGCAATGTGTGCAATCTTTGTTTCTACATTTCTCAGGTTTTCTTCTTGTTTTGATAACTTTCTAGCCCATTTACAATTGGCTTTCTCTCTGATATCCTTCCAAGTCCTTGTTTTCCTCTTACTAGGCTTTCCTGATTCACTTGGCTTAGATTTTTAAGCTTGTTTAGCCTATTTTAAGGCTTGTGTCCTATTGTTTGCTTGTATAGGAGCCATGTTAGTGCAATCACCTAAGCCTACCACATTAATGGGTGTAACCTTGGGTGCACTAGAGGGGTTCCTTGGACAATCTCTCGATAGATGTTCCTTACCGCACTCAAGACAAAATCCTTGTATTGTGATATTCTGTCCTTGTCCTAGAGTTGGTGAGTAGGGACATTCATGAATGATATGGTCACCCTCACATCTAAAACATGGTCCTCTGGCGGCTTGTGGTCTTACTTGTTTTGCTTGGGGCCTGGGGTTAGGATTTGTGTACATGACATTGGAGTATTCTTGCTCCTAATTTGGTTCCATAAACTCTGCCTCATAGTCATATGGACAAGTCTAACTATGCTCAAGTGACTCTATGTAATAATCTTGTGGACTATTGTTGGAAGTAGTCAAGGTACACAAGGACTCACAAGACAAGGAAGTCAAAGAAGGGATTCAGAGCCAAGAGAAAGCACCAGCAGACAAAGTAGTCAATGAAGATCTGGCAAGTAGGCCGTCCAAACTTTTCCATGAAGTAATACTTCCTAAATAGTGAATTTAGTCACTCTACATCATTGTAAATACCATTTCACCTTTTTTAACTCCATTTTGTGCAAGTCGAGGAGTCCTCACACTTGAGGAGTATTAGAAGTAGCATCATACCAATTTTCATAATTTTTAGACTTCGTTTGAGCCCCCAAATAGGCCCTAGAACCTAATTTTTAACTAGGCCGGACACTAGGTCTGGATAGGGCCAAAAGCTAGTCAAAAACTTTAAATAGAGCTAAAGAGCTCATTTTTGAGGTTAGCTTGTAATAGATTTGAACTTGTATGAGCATTTTGGAAGTAATCTAAAAGAACTCCATTGTCTTTCTCTTTGGCTTGCCGTGTGTGCGCGTGTGTGTATGTGTGTGCATGTTAGTGTGCTTCTCACTCACGCACTTGTGCCATCACTTGTTCGAGGCCTTCATACCATCCTCACATCTTCTCGGATTGACATTAAAGGAGGCTACTCATCACTGAGCTACACCAAATTTTGGTGCCATTGCCGGGGATCGAGCTTTGAGGACGAGCATGTGATGGTAAGACGTAGAGTTTTGACGTTGGCGTTGTAGGTAATTTCTTTACTTTTCCTTATTTTCCTCTTTCTTACTTCATCTTCATCATCATCATCATCATCCTCACCATCTCCCACCTCGATCTCCATCATCGCGAAAATTTCAGTTTTTGATCATATCACCTTCTCCCCTCCATTTCCCTCATTTCACTCGTGAGAGAGAGCGAGAGAGCGATTTGTGTGCACTCTTTTTGCATGTTTCTTGAGTTTTCTTGCAGGATCTGGCTATCCCACCATCTCCAGTAGGCTGCACAGGTACAGACAAGCTTGAAACTGTCTCTGTGTCGCAGACCCCTGTCGATCGCAATCGACAGAAAAATCGCTTATTTGGTAAAACAAAGCACACCACAATGACACACAAGATGAGCACACTCTAAATCACCTAAAACAGTAAAAAAATTCCGTGTTTTTCTATCAATCATGACCAACACCATCGATCGCGATCGACAACCACGATCGATAACCTTTGTCAATCGTGACCGACAGACCCTGTCGATCGCGACCGACAGCCCCCACGACCGACTGACTACCACGTAGGATTCAGTCAATCGCGATCGACACTGTCGATCGCGACTGACTGAAATTTGACGATTGACACCAAAAGTCATGTTGCCACGTGTCCATCACAACGGACACATCTCCGATCGATTGAAATCACGGCGAAAACCTCGGAAAAAGTGTCGATCGCGATTGACACCATCGATGGCAATTGATAGGACTCACGACCGACAGTCCCCGACGGACACCTCTGTCAATCGCGATTGACAGACCTGTCGATCGCGATTGACATACTTTTTCGGCCAAATTTTAGGGGTTTTTTGTCCCAAGTTTTTGGGGTAAATTTTAGGCATACTTCTTAAGGAATTGGTGATTTGTGAGGTCCCTACACGTGTGTTTTGAGAAAAATCCTGTGAACTGTTAGCCTGTTTGAACCCTGTTTTAACTCCAAAAGCCTGAACTGTCATAATTTCCTCATACAAAATCCATTCTGGGTGATCTTAGGCTTGTTGGAAAGCTCGTGGGGAGTACAAAAAACACTTCCACTGGTTACGGTAAAATTAATATCACGATTATTAAATATAGTAATTTTAAGTTGACCATCCCTAGGGGGACAAAACTGAGGGATCTCTAGAATTGTTTTCCATAAAGACAAAAGGCTAATTGATATCTGAGTTGCATGAATGGAAGTGATTTATCCATTCTGGGTGATCTTAGGCTTGTTGGAAAGCTCGTGGGGAGTACAAAAAACACTTCCACTGGTTACGGTAAAATTAATATCACGATTATTAAATATAGTAATTTTAAGTTGACCATCCCTAGGGGGACAAAACTGAGGGATCTCTAGAATTGTTTTCCATAAAGACAAAAGGCTAATTGATATCTGAGTTGCATGAATGGAAGTGATTTAGTATGTCATTTGAACCTAAGTCTTGAGCTAACCTTGGGACTTTTACAGGTCCATTAAGAGCACTTGAGGGCATCCAAAGCAAGGGCTGTTTGCAAGCTTGAGAACAGGGTTCTTGAGCACCATAGAGCAAGGGATCGGCAAGTAAGGCTGGAATATTCTCAACTCCCTCTGTCCATTCCTAGCCTAGGCTAAGTGCGAGTAGTGCTAAAAGTGAGTCAGAGCTACGATAGGCATGAGATAAGTCAAAGACTATCTGAGAAACCAAGTTCAAGTCAAGAGATAACCTGTGTGTGACGGACAACTTTAAAGGGAAAGAACCTAACGTGAGTCGATCAACATTAAAGTGTGGAAATTAACTTAAGTATTCCTGACGACGTGATATCAGACAAGATCATAAACAGGATAATCAATATAAAAAAGAATCAAGTGACTGATACAAAAGAACTCAGCAACGAGGTTGTACCTTGGGTAAAAATTGGGATTGCTCAAATAGGCATATGAACCTTAGATCAGGATGACACCTAGGAAGAGATAGACAGAGTCTTAGATCTTCAGAGGCTAGTGTCAATCATACTGCTAGGCCTTGGGCCCAGCAGTTGAGCCATTATTCGCACTAGCTCTGAAACTAGTGAGTTAGAGATGTCCCACGGTATGGAGAGACCTATAGGAAGTTCAGGTGTGCCATACTTACATAGGGTAGAAGGCCCCTACAAGACGCAACTCAAATACCTTAGGACCAACCGATTTAGTGCTAGCATCCATGAGGACGGCCTAGGAAGATCTGTGGTCCAGATAAAAAACCCAGATCAATCCATTGGGCTAGAACACCCAGTTGTCAAATTTGAAAATGGAGCATACATGGACAAAGAGGGAACCATATATGTAGTCACCAGTCACCTAGATAGGACAGACGAGTTTGGAAATGTGATCCCAGAAATGGACTTAGGAGACCTAGAGCAAGGAAACATGGGTGTAGAACCTAGAACCCCTCGAGGCAAATCAGTTCTCACTAGGATTATCACACCAGAGTGGATTCCCCAAGACAATAAGAGCATAGATATGCTCCTGAACCGAGAGACTAATGAAGCCTTTTGGAGGTATAAAGCTGATTAGCTAAATGAGGTAGGAACAATCATGATGTACGAGTTCAAAGATCCTGATAGCCTAGGCATAGTGACCTACTTAGATCACACTTCAGAGAGGATCTTTGTGGTTACAGAACATGATAGGCATGCTTACACTTGGAAGGGTGAATTTATTTTCCCCCAACCAAGATCTAATGTGTCCTATGGTCACCCCGGACCTGGAACGTCCCAAGCTCATGGAACTCAAAGAGGCAGAAGTAGAGATAGGCCAGAAGTAAGCTTTTCGAGCCCCTTGGGAAGAGAAAGAATGAGAACGGAGACAGAACCCGATAGACCTAGAGCCCCAATAAACCAAAGGTATGCGGATGAATTCCCTCTACCAAGACCTAGAGAGCACACCAGAACCTTGAGACCAACCCAGCTAGTTAAGTCCATGAAGAACTACTTCGACGGCACAGGAGACCCATATGATCATGTGGCTGAGTTTAGGCAAGTCTTGAGAGCTGAGCAAGTTGAGGACCTATTCACGCAGTATAATGCCTTTGGTCTAACCCTTAGGAACACAACCCTTACGTGGTTTCAACCATTGAATGAGAGACAGTTCAGGAGCATAGACCAACTCTTAGAGGCTTTCATCACTGAATTCTCTAAAAGTGGCATAAGGCATAATACTTCCTCATTGATACATAGCTTCAAGCAGACCCCTCAGGAGACCGTGAGACTTGTAGGAAGAAGGTTTAGGCAATATCTTGAGAGATGCCCTGTTCCTGAGTTACCCACACCAGCCAAACAAGTGGCCTTATTCTTGGATGGATTACTTAGTACCAAATTGAGATCAGATGTGTACTTGAAGGACCCTAGAACGATAGAAGAGTGTGTACGCATGTGCATAGACATTGAAGACAATCTAGGGGAGGAATTAGAGCTTTCAAAAATCTACAAAGATTCAGATAGTTCTACTAGCCTCTCTTCCACTCAATCCACATCTATTGAGGAACTTGCCGAGAAAGTAGCTCAGAAATTAGGAGTCTCAAGTAAACAAATTCCAAGATTTGCCCCATTGAAAAGATGCTATACTTGTGGAGGTGACCATCTGGCAAACGTATGTCCCATTACGGCTCAACCCCAGGTGAACCCTAGTAGCCAGTATTGCACCATAGAACGGAGATACACAAATCACACAGCATAAGACTGCCCATACAATAAGCAAGTAGTTAGGCAAACCTACCCTCAACCATATCCACAACAGGGGAGATACTAGAACTAGTACCCACCACAAGAGTATGCTAGGCCTCAAAAAACCTACCAACCACAATATCAGGCTCAGTAGAGGGCTCAACCACTGCTAGCCCAACAACCCCCAACTCCAGCCAATGTGATCCCAGTAAAATATGCAGCTGCAGAAGGAACCTGAATAGAGCCATAGTGCTAGTCACACCATTGCTTTCAGAGAGTGACCCTAGTGACCATAGTTTTGACTCTACTCATATTGATAGCCCTCAAGCTTACTACATGCAGTCACCTGAGCATAATGAGGCCTATTATTACGAAGAACCTAGTGAACCAAGCTGGGAGCCAGAGTATACCAATGTCATGTACACCAATCCCAACTCGCGGCCCCAACCTAGGCAGGTAAGACCACCATTCCCTAGAGGACCCTGCTACCAATGTCAGGGAGACCACCTCATTTGTGATTGCCCGATGCCTGGCCCCACACAACCCCAATCTGTAACCATTCAAGGCTTTTGTCAAGATTGCAGGAAGGAGCACCTCTTACGAGACTGCCCAAAGAACCCACAAAATGTAACAAAAATTACTCCCATCAATGTGATTGGGTTAGTTGTAGACTCTTCAGGAAGTGTAACCTCCACTGCCCCTGTGCAAGTGGTCACTAGAGCTCAAGCACTGCAGCAGAACCAAAGTTTAGGCCAGGAAAAGAGTGCCGAAGTTAGTGAAACGAAGAACATAACCAAGAAGAGGACTAGAGCCTGGAGAGATAGCGGAGAAAGAATGAAAAGGCAATGGGCCAAGAAGATGAGTGAACTCGAGGAAAGCCTAAGAGAAATGAGAGCCAAGATAATTGAACTTACATCTCAACCTCCCTCTCACACTACTCCGCCACCATCATTCCCAAATCCATCCAATCCACCACCTTCTAAACCGCCTCATGCGACCCCACCACCCCCTAGAGTAGGATCAGTCCTAGCAGATCCCACTCCTGAGGACCTAAATATGATGCTCAAAGCATATCAGGCCAGAATCCAAGAAGGGCCAAATGTAACCGATCATGAAAAGTGTTACCCTAGAGCAAAACTAGAGCTTGAACGAACCAAAATTTGTGCTAAGATGGTGGAATTGGCTCAAACCATGTTTGAAGCCATTCGCCTCTTTAACATCTATAGTTCAGCTAAGACGCAGTTGCACTTTGATGGACTACTAGAAAGATTGGAGAGGCTAATTGCACAATCAGAAAAGGAACCCGCCTCTCAAAATAAGGGCAAGCCAAGTGAAAGGCTAAGCCTTCCCACCCAGGAAGCTTATGTGCCCAAGTCCACAGAGCCAGACACATCTTCTTCTATGAATCGGTACACACCGGAGTTCTTGCGAGAGATTCAAGAAGAGATATGGGCTAAAGAGAGTGAAGTCCCTCCTCCCTTTGAACTTGTGGATGACACACATGATCAATTCCCGCAAGATATTCCCTCCATTTATGGAGAGCAAGAGAGTGCATAATCTCAAGAGAGATTAGACTTTGAGTCTAATTCTTTACATGAATTACCCCACTTCACAGGCCCATGGGAAGCTAAGTCTACTTGTATGAGAGCACCCACAGTCATGGTAAGAAACAAAGACTCAATCATACCTAGGAATACGGAGGTAGTGAAAAACACTAAAGTGCAGTGCAACCTCACTTTAGAAGAGCTACTCAAAAGTAGGCCAGAGTTATGGAAACATGTAGCTAGCCAAGTGCCAGAAGTAGTGAAACCCCGTTCCCAGGTAGGTTCTCATAGAACAGTGCCAGAAATTCCTCTAGACAAGATAGGAGATATGAGTGAAGGTGAACAAGGAAACACCTATCTTCCCATTACCCATCAGGGGTACACAACCAAGGCAATTCTAGACTTAGGTGCAGGAGTTGCTATTGCTACCACTTCCCTATTGGAGCGTTGGGGCAAGCCAGCACTCACGCCAACGAGAATGAAATTGCAGATGGCCGATGGTCACATAGAAAGACCCTTAGGCTTGCTAGAAGGAATAACTCTCACCACATGTGGTGTAGAGTTTGAGCATACATTCTCTATTTGTGATTTTAGCAAGAACCATGCCTATGAGATGATTTTGGGAAGACCATTTATGCGACAGTTGCAAGTCGTACAAGATTGGGGAACCAACTCATTGTACTTGCAACACTTAGGTGTTATGACCAAAGTCAATCTCAAGGATTACTCTCATAGAGATGTCCCTCCTATCCAATGGAATCCCATCCATAGAGCCAAAGATGATACTGAGTTTGTGCATTCCATAGGATCAGGATCCTCATGGATGCACGAAGACACACACTTATGGATGTGCAAAGTGGCAGTAGAAGAGGAGAAGAGAGAAAAATCCAGAGAGGTAGGTGCGAAGGAGACACATAGATCAATTCAAGACCCAACCTATGCACCTGTAGTATTCCCTAATGAAGAATTCGAACCTCACGGCTGGGCAAAAATTTTAGCAACAATGGATGTAGCCATCAATGAAGAACAATGGACACCCCACTGTGATGAGGATGGCTATGGCATTTCAGTCTTCTCCATAGAACCAATCTAGTTTTAGAAGAACGTGAACCTAGCCCTGATGCATTTGAGGATGCAAGTAACTCCGATCTAGAGTCAATCATTATGGACCCACCTTTTGCATCAGATGAAGAATCCTTCTATGAAGTAGAATTTCAACCCCAGAGACACGGAGAGCTTACAAAGGATGTAAGGTTAGCCACACAAGTGACCCCTAAGGATGAAGGAAAGAAAAGAAAGAAGAGAGAAGTCACACCAGAAGAGGAAGATGAGGTCCCTGAAAACTTTAAAAAGTATGAGATAGACGATAGAAGAGTCATGGTAAGGATGCCAAAACGTGAGGCTCAATCAGGAGAGGCCTATGATAACAAAGAAACCACCAAGAAAATAGTTGTAGCCATGGAAGAAGGAGAAGAGAGATGCACTTACATAGGCCATGACCTAACAGAGGAAGAAGAGCATGAGTTAATAGCTTTGCTAAGAGAATACAGAGATGTATTTGCTTGGAGTTACAAGGACTTGAAGGGTGTTGACCCAGACATATGCTCACACACAATTCCCATGACCTCAGACGCGAAACCCTCTAAGCAAAAGCCATACACCTATAACGATAAGTACGCTGCTAAGATCAAGGAGCAGATAGATAGACTCGTGGAAGCTGGATTTATTTATGAAATTGAGCACACTAAGTGGGTATCCCCCATTGTAGTGGTGCCCAAGAAGAACGGAAAGCTACATGTATGTATTAACTTGAAGAAGGTTAATGCAGCCACTATTCGAGATAACTATCCGCTTCCTATCATTGAGGGCCTTTTAAAAAGAGTAGGAGGCAAGGAAGTGTACAACTTCCTTGATGGATTCTCGGGCTACAATCAGCTAGCCATAGCTCCAGAAGATCAGCATAAGACAACTTTTGCCATAGAGTGGGGCATATTTGCCTTTAGGGTAATGCCATTTGGGCTTACCAATGCCCGTGCAACCTTCCAGAGATTGATGTGCCATGTATTTAAAGAATTCTTGAGGAAGAACTTAGAGGTCTATGTGGATGATCTTTGTGCTCATTCCAACATCAGACAAACCCATATCTGTGAACTCAGACAAATCTTTGACAAATGTCGAGAGTATCAAGTCTGCCTGAACCCAGAAAAGTGCGTTTTCATGGTTAGACAAGGCAAGATTCTAGGACACATAGTGTCAAAGAATGGCATATCCACTGATGAAGAGAAAGTAAGAGCCATAGCAGAGTTACCTAGGCCAAAGAATGTCAAGGAAGTACAAGCTTTCATGGGGCATTGTGGCTATTACCGACGCTTTATACACATGTACGCCATCATTGCCAAGCCACTGTACGGACTTTTGACTAACTTTGAGTGGATTGATGAATGTGAGAATTCCTTCAATGAGCTTAAACGATGATTGTGTTCAGCACCAATCTTGACCACACCAGATTGGAATAAGCCCTTCCATGTTCATGTGGATGCATCCAATTATGCTATTGGATGTGTGCTTGCACAACCTACGGGCGAAGGTAATATGGATCCTCCAATTGCCTATGCTAGTAGACAGTTGAATGCAGCTGAACAAAATTATACCACCACTGAACGAGAGGCATAAGGCATGGTATATGCAGTTAAAAAGTTTAGACACTATTTTCTTGCGAATAAGGTTACATTTTTTTACTGATCATCAGGCATTATTGTACTTGGTAAACAGACCATGCAATACAGGCCGATTAGTAAGATGGTTTCTCTTGCTAATGGAATACGACTTTGAGGTTGTGGTCAGAAAAGGCAAGACTCACTTGAGAGCAGACCATCTCTCTAGGCTCACATCTGGAGAAGCCCCACAAGGAGTGTCAGATGACCTTCTTGATGCTTACTTTTTTAATTTGGAAGTTGTACCTCAGTGGGCTAAGCCCTTAGTGCCAGTATTGACATACGGGCCTAACCACCAAGTCGTAAACACTCAAGATAGGGAGGTAGTAAAAGCCCAGAAGTACCATATCATGGCCAGAAGCATGTACAAGTAGACAGATCAAGGGATATTGGCTTGTTGTGTGGAAGAGGACGAGTACGCAAAATGGTTGCAATCAGCACATGTTGGTGCATTAGAGCGACACCATTCGAGGCAAAGAACTTTACAGACACTAAGGAGATTCAGAGTGCATTGGCCGACTATGGAGGCTGATGTCCATAAGTTGTGCAAAGAATGCCTGAGCTGCTGCACTAAACCACCCGTGGAGCATGCCACTCTCTATCAAGTGTCTTTAGTGCCAGATTGGAGTGAACCATTAGTAGCCTTCCTGAAGACGAAAACATTCCCTCAAGACATGACTTTGGCTAGAGAAAGAAGTTTAGAACAGGAAGCCCTAGATTACTCACTCATTGGTGATAATCTATACAAACATGGTAAAGATGGTTACCTCATATTATGTGGCCATGAGAGCAAATACCTCAAGATATTGGAAACTGCTCACCAGGGTGTAGCAGGAGGACATTTTGGACTAGATCGGGTGATCAAGGCAATATTATTTGCAGGTCTTTGGTGGCCGACCCTTCACATGGATGCACATACCTATGTGAAGAGGTTTGATGTCTGTCAGCGAACTCAATATCCTATACGCAAAGATGAGATGCCCGTGAAACCTATGATGGGTGGACCTGCATTCTCTAAGTGGGGAATAGACTTTGTAGGTCCTATTAATCCCCCAGCTAAGGGTTCGCATGCAGAGTATATTATTGTGGCCACATACTATCTAACCAAGTGGGTAGAAGTGAAAGCCACGACTAAGAATGATGCCCAAACAACTGCCAAGTTCTTATTTGAGAATGTATTCACAAGATACGGGCTATTGGTGTAAATCACAAGCCTACACATTTGGCTTGGAAGGTATCATGAAGACTCTACATACATGAAGAATCATAGGAACATATGCTAGTGGTTAATTACGACTTTATCTCATTGTAAAAGTCAAATTGACTTAGAATCTTTTGTAATCACCTACCTAAGTGATTCGTGGAAAAAGTAACTCACTTGATTGAGAGAATATCTCCAAGCATTTAGGAGCTTGATCATAGGGAGCCAAAAGTTTGAATTTGAATTCAAATTCTTAGTCATTTCCTATAAAAATGGATATGAAAAAGTCGCTGGTAGATCACTTCTCTCTCGAGCTTCATTCTACTGTAATTGAGTGTGTGTGAGGACTATACCATAGCCTACACCTCTCTACACCATTAGGAAATGTTATTCATGCTAATGGGATTGTACACAAGTGTTAATTTATAGATACATTTACATCATTCATCTCTGTGTTCTCTGCTAGTCTACTCAAAAGTCTGTCAACTTGTCAAGGGCATATCTCGATCAATACGCCACCAAATTCAGTGATTCAAAGCTTGTTGGATTTAGCTTGAAGCATACTACATGCTGGGGAAATTTGAAGACATTCGTTTCAGCCAATTCAGAGAAATCTGCGTTGAGATGCTCACTAGTCTATTTCTGCTACAGTCCTAAAAAGTCGGGGGTATAGCTAATCTTGCTAAATTGATTTCTCTTAGCATAGTTTATCTTTTTACATCATTCCACTTGCAAATGGTAGCTTACTAAGCTAGTTAAATACCCCTAGAAGGAATGTTATCAATTGCTACTATGCTGGTCACACTAAGCAAAACATTGAGCAAGTGTCAAGACATAAATAGAAGGTTTTCTTGAGTTTGTGATTTCCAAAGTTATCTGTTTTGATTCAATCATTGCACATATCATTTCCAAAGGACATAGGCCATTTCTTGGTGTCATTGGAATGATATGGAAGTCTACTAATCAAGTATGAAGCCAAAGAGGGCTGGTACAAAGTAGGTTTAGCAGTACCTACTCAGTCTCTTGGATCATCCATCCATCTTTCGGAACAGTGGTATCAGAGCAAATAAGGTAAAATGGGAGATGGATTTCCTTCATTTATTGATAAATTGGATAGGAATAACTATCAAGCTTGGTCTCTAAGAATGAAGAACTACCTACAAGGAAGGAGTCTCTATGGATACATCTCAGGAGATGAGGAATTGCCCTCATTCAAAGCAAGAGGATTGCCAACCAAGGAAGAACAAGAAAAGCTCAACACATGGTGTGCAAAGGATGCATTGGCAAGGTCTTATTTACTCAACTCTATATCTGATTTTCTTTTGCCACATATCAGAAATTGCAAGACTTCCCAAGAGACTTGGGAAACTCTATCATCATATTTTTCCTCCAATACAAGGGCTAGGAAAAATCAGTTGTGGATTGAATTCACAACACTAAGGAAGCAACCTAAGCAAGCTGTTTCAGAATTTGTGACCAAGATCAAAGATGTTGCAGATCAGTTAGCAAGCATAGGAGAAGAGATTGAAGAAGAACAAATTGTGAGGCAGGTAATCAATGGAATCAAGGCTGATGACAAGTGGGAAAGCTTCACCACTGCAATGGATCTCTACATGGACATGCACACTCCAGATCTTACAACTCTCATGGGTCAACTATTTACACATGAAGCAAAGCTCACCAAGAGTGGAGATACATCCAAAGGTAACAACTCTTCTGCCCTATACACTAATAAGAAATCTAAGGATAAAGGCAAGAGTAAGAAGGTGGAAGATGAAGGCTCTACCTCCCAAGCCAACTATGCAGGGAGAGGTAGATCTTCAAGAGGAAGGGGCAGAGGAGGTAAGCAAGGTAGGGGGAGACCCTATAATTCATCACCATGTAACATTTGTGGTTTATCAAATCATACCATAGATGAGTGTTTCAGGAATTACAAAAATCAGAGAGGAAGAGGCTACCAAAGAGGTGGATACTCACAGTCAAGAGGAAGGTTCAACAATCACCAAGGCCACAACAACAATTACAACAACAACTACAACAACGATTACAATGGCAACTACCAAGGAGGATTCAAAACTAGAAGGGACTACAACAACTACACAGAAGAGCAAGATGACTCTCTTCTGATGATGAACATGACTTCAAAGACAGGTACAGATGATGATCACTTATTTTACATTGATTCAGGGTGTTCAAATCATGTGGCTGGTAATGTGGCACTACTCTCTGATCTTGAGGAACCAAAAGGTAAACACCAAGTCCAAACAGGTGATGATACAAAGCATTCTGTGGTTAAAGTTGGAAATGTGAAGACTTGTGATGGTAATCAGAATTTGTTGAGCAGGGTAATTTATGTACCAACAATTACAAAGAACTTAATGACTATTGGTCAGATTGTAGAGAAAGGTTTGCAGGTCAGATTCAATCAATATGGAGCATTTGTGGAGGACCCAAGACATGGATTCAAAAGGATAGCTAAAGGAGAAAAATCAGGTAGACTTTTCACTTTTGAGCTAGAAGACACAAAGAATATTGCACTATATAGTTATAAGGATCAAACACTTTCAGAGCTTGAGATTTGGTACAAAAAGTTAGGACATATAGGAGAAAGGACCTTAAAGCAAATGTGCAGGTGTCAGGGACACAAAGAAAGCCATCTGAAACCTTAGATTCCATGTAAATTTCTATATCTCATCATTGGCTCAGAGTATGGATAAACTAATGCTTCCATTGCGTCCCGAATGTGCAAAACCCCAAGATCGACTGTCTATTTGCTGAATTCTGACATCGGGAGGTCTTGTTTCAAGTCGATGACATCATGATGACATCATCAAGTTGCAACCGCCCTTGGGAACCGCCCTTGAAAACCTATATAAGGAGGGGTTGGCCACATTCATAATCAGTCTTGCCAATGACAGTCTTGTCAATGCCAGTCTTGGGAGCTCAAGGGATTCTGATCACCAAGTAAGTAGTTCAAGTTCCAGTTCAAGTTCTAGTCTTGTTTCTTACTCTAGACTTGTCTAGTCTTGTATTGTGGACATCCTTTCTTGTCCTATTGTAATCTCGTAGTACGAGATCCTTTCTAGTTATTTCTTGTATCTAGTTCATATCCCATAAGGGAATTCTTGTAATCTAGACATCTTGTCTCATACTTACGATCCAGGGTAATGGGATCACCTATATCATCTCTAGTCCAGTTTCCATACCTATTGGTCTCGGGTTGTGGGACATCTTGTATTGATCATATATTCTTGTATCATTTTCCCTTCGTGGGTGTTTTTGTTATCATAAGTGTATTTCTGAAATCTTGTCTACTGTAGTCAGAGAGCACAATCTAGTGCTCCCCTGACATTTTGGCAAGACTGCCTTCATCAAGACCAGGCACCATGGATTCCCTATGCAAGGAGATTCAATCTACCATAAAGGACATGATCGAACATGTCCAAAAGATGAAAAGATTGCTACGATAGGATGATCGATCAGTTTCAAGTTATGCCTTGAATATCAAGATGTTGTTTCATGGAACTACATATCAAGAAGACTACATGGTTAATCAATTTCAAAGTGGCCTCAATCCTGAAGTCAAGTATCTCTTGCAATCCATGCCTCAAGCAAATACCTTGGAGGATGTTATCAATCAGGCAGTTCAATGTGAGAACTAATTATTCAAAGAAAGTCAAGCCCAAGAGCTAGAAGGGTTGAATAATCAAGACAATATTCTTCAAGAATCCGAATCAAGAACCTTTGAAGCCCAAGGAGTCATTACAAATCATATGGAGTATGCATGTTATGAAGATATCAAGAAGGTAAAGGATAAGGAGGAGTTCATGTTCAATCAAGGAGGTGGGCTTACTCAATACTCTTCATCAACTTGGAAACACCACACCATTACACTAAAAGCTCAAAGGACCTATATTGTCATGAAGCTAAGGAAGCTTAAGGGAGACCCAATCCTTCACCAGCTTTCAAGATTAAGGATCATGAAGAATTCGAGGTTAATCATGTCTTAGATTCAAGAATCTCGCGAGGAAGATTGGAATGCCTTGTTCATTGGAAAGCATATGACACCGGTGATCGCACTTGAGAACTTATAGAAAATCTTCAGAGAGCGAAAGTCAAGGTTCGTGAATTCCAGAAGAAGAATCCAATGAAACCCAAGTTAGAGAACATGGCCGCTCCTCGTGGAACTCGTCGCTTGAGGGGGAGGTGATGTCATGGACACAAAGAAAACCATCTTAAACCTTAGATTCTATGTCAATTTCTATATCTCATCATTGGCTCAGAGTTTGGATAAACTAATGCTTCCATTGCGTCCGGAATGTGCCAAAACCCCAAGATCGACTGTTTATTTGCTGAATTTTGACATCGAGAGGTCTTGTTTCAAGTCGATGACATTATGATGACATCATCAAGTCGCAACCGCCCTTGGGAACCGCCCTTGAAAACCTATATAAGGAGGGGTTGGCCACATTCATAATCAGTCTTGCCAATGACAGTCTTGTCAATGCCAGTCTTGGGAGCTCAAGGGATCCTGATCACCAAGTAAGTAGTTCAAGTTCCAGTTCAAGTTCTAGTATTGTTTCTTACTCTAGTCTTGTCTAGTCTTGTATTGTGGACATCCTTTCTTGTCCTATTGTAATCTCGTAGTACGAGATGCTTTCTAGTTATTTCTTGTATCTAGTTCATATCCCAAAAGGGAATTCTTGTAATCGAGACATCTTGTCTCATACTTACGATCCCGAGTTGTGGGATCACCTATATCATCTCTAGTCCAGTTTCCATACCTATTGGTCTCGGGTTGTGGGACATCTTGTATCGATCATATATTCTTGTATCATTTTCCCTTCGTGGGTGTTTTTGTAATCAGAAGTGTATTTCCGAAATCTTGTCTACTGTAGTCAAAGAGCACAATCTAGTGCTCCCCTAACAGCAGGGACCAATGTGTGCTTGGGATACCTAATGTATCTAAGCAACATATGATTTACAAGTGTGATGCTTGTCAATTTGGTAAGTCTCATAGGTTACCCTTCTCAAGGAAAGGATATATGCATGAAGACTACCTAGAGCTGGTACACACAGATGTATGGGGACCTAGCAAAGACCCCTCAGTCTCAGGTTCAAGGTACTATGTGTCTTTTATTGATGATTATAGCAGATGGACTGTATTATACTTTATGAAGCACAAGGATGAGCTAAGGTCAGATGGAGGAGGTGAATACTTCTCCAATGAGTTTGAAAATTTCTTGTAGGACAGAGGCATCAAAAGAGAAATAACCACAAGGTATTCTCTTGAACAGAATGGGGTAGCTGAAAGAAGAAATAGGTTAATTGTTGAGATAGCCAGATCTATGCTTAATGAGAAGAAGTTACCTAACTATTTATGGGCAGAGAGTGTTTCTACTGCCACTTACCTCATAAACATGTTAGCATCTAAATCACTTGATGGTATGACACCCTATGAAGCATGGCATGGTAAGAGACCATCATTGGATCACTGCAAAATATTTGGATGTGTAGCATATGTGCACATTCCTTCTCAGATAAGAGGTAAGCTAGACCCAAAGGCTGAAAAATGCATTTTCATTGGGTATGATTTAAATAAAAAAGGTTACAGGTTTTATAATCCTACCAACAAGGGATTTATGGTAAGCAGAGATGTGATCTTTGATGAAAATGATTCTTGGTATGAGAATGAATGCAGGAAGGTCAAACTACCCTATGATTTGGAAGAGGAATTTCCAAAACTTGCAAAGGAGGAACCTACTCAGAATGAAGACTCAAGTTCAGATGATGAAGACACTATAAACCTTGAAGAATTCAAAGCATGGAAGTCCAAGGGCAAAATGAAGATGAAGAAGCTTCAGGACATACCAGAATCATCAACTCAATCAATCAGAAGATCTCAAAGAGAAAGCAGGAAACCAATCAGATATGGGTATGATACATCTCTTGTTACTAAACATTCAGTTTATCTTGCCAAAGATTTGTCAAATGAAGAACCAGGTTCATATGAAGAAGCAATAACCAAATCAGAATGGAAAGAAGCTATGGATGAGGAGATTGAAGCACTCAAGGAGAGTGACACATGGGAGTTAGTACCCAAGAAGGATTCTATGAAAGTAATAGGATCCAGATGGATCTATAAGTTGAAAAGAAATTCTGATGGGACAATTAATAAGTACAAAGCCAGATTGGTAGCCAAGGGTTTTGCACAAACCCAAGGCATTGACTGTGAAGAGACATTTTCTCTTGTGGCCAAGATGCCAACAATCAGAGTGTTGGTAAGTGTGGCTGCATCAAAGAATTGGAACATGTACCAATTGGATGTCAAGAACGCTTTCTTAAATGGATGGATTTCAGAAGAAGTTTATATGTCACAACGTCCTGGCTATGAAGACCCTAAGAAGGTAACTTATGTTTGCAAATTGAAGAAGGCTTTATATGGATTAAATTAGGCACCTAGGGCATGGAATTACAGGCTAACTACATACCTCCAAGACCAAGGATTTGTTATGAGCAAGGCAGATACTTCCCTATTCATTAAGAGAAGTAATTCAGAGGTAATATATCTCTGTGTTTATGTTGATGAAATCATCATTACAGGTAATGATGTCAATGGAATCATATATATCAAAAACCAGATGATGAAGGAGTTCAAGATCAATGATCTTGGCTTATTGAAGTATTTTCTAGGGCTTGAATTAATTTACACTAATTCAGGGATATACATTACTCAGAAAAAGTATGTACAAGATATGTTGAAGAAGTTTCACTTGCAGGATGCTAAAGCAGCAAGCACTCCAATGGAGGTGAACCTAAAGCTAAGTGCCCATGAAGGTGATGAAGTCAAGGACATTACAGGTTATCAGAGTATGGTGGGTAGCTTGAACTATGCTACCTTAACTAGAATTGATATTGAATATGGAGTTAGTGTGCTAAGTCAATTTATGCACAAGCCAAGGATACCTCACTTAGAGGCTGCCAAGAGAATCTTGAAGTATCTCAAGGGTACACAGAACCATGGTTTGTATTTTCCTTTCACTTCAGATATTGACATAAAAGTCTATTCAGATGCAGATTGGGCAGGATGCAAGGATGATAGGAGAAGCACTTCTGGATATATTTCTTTTGCAGGTGACAAACCAATTTCATGGTCTGCAAAGAAGCAACCAACTGTTGCATTGTCTTCTACAAAAGCAGAGTATAGAGGGCTAGCTAATGCCACTCAAGAAGCAATTTGGATTAAGCTTTTGTATACAGAATTGGGATTATATACTAGGCCTCCAATTATCTTTGGAGATAATACAAGTTCTCTTCACCTTGCAGCTAATCCTATCTATCATGCCAGGACAAAACACATAGAAGTTCATAATCATTATGTGAGAGAAAAGTTGCTAAGCAAGGATATTCAACTTACCTATGTATCAACCAACATGCAATGTGCAAATTTGTTGACTAAAGCTTTGGATGGAACAAAACTTTGTAGGTTCAAATCCATGATCGGATTGCAGGATATACTTGAAGATTGAAGATGAAGACTTAAGCCAAAATGTTTGGCTTGAGGGGGAGATGTTGGTGTAAATCACAAGCCTACACATTTGGCTTGGAAGATATCATGAAGACTCTACATACATGAAGAATCATAGGAACATATGCTAGTGGTTAATTACCACTTTATCTCATTGTAAAGGTCAAATTGACTTAGAATCTTTTGTAATCACCTACCTAAGTGATTCGTGGAAAAAGTAACTCACTTGATTGAGAGAATATCTCCAAGCATTTAGGAGCTTGATCATAGGGAGCCAAAAGTTTGAATTTGAATTCAAATTTTTAGTCATTTCCTATAAAAGCGGATATGAAAAAGTCGCGGGTAGATCACTTCTCTCCCGAGCTTCATTTTACTGTAATTGAGTGTGTGTGAGGACTATACCATAGCCTACACCTCTCTACACCATAAGGAAATGTTATTCATGCCAATGGGATTGTACACAAGTGTTAATTTATAGATACATTTACATCATTCATCTCTGTGTTCTCTGCTAGTCTACTCAAAAGTCTGTCAACTTGTCAAGGGCATATCTCGATCAATACACCATCAAATTCAGTGATTCAAAGCTTCTTGGATTCAACTTCAAGCACACTACATGCTATCAAAATTTGAAGACATTCTATTCAGCCAATTCAGAGAAAGCTGCGTCGAGGTGCTCATTGGTCTATTTCTACTACAGTCCTAAAAAGTCGGGGGTATAGCTAATCTTGCTAAATTGATTTCTCTTAGCATAGTTTATGTTTTACATCATTCCACTTGCAAATGGTAGCTTACTAAGCTAATTAAATACCCCTAGAAGGAATTTTATCAATGCTACTATGCTGGTCACACTGAGCAAAACATTCAGCAGGTGTCAAGACATAAATAGAAGGTTTTCTTGAGTTTGTGATTTCCAAAGTTATCTGTTTTGATTCAATCATTGCACATATCATTTCCAAAGGACATAGGCCATTTCTTGGTATCATTGGAATGCTATGGAAGTCTACTAATCAAGTCTGAAGCCAAAGAGGGCTGGTACAAAGCAAGTTTGGCAGTACCTACTCAGTCTCTTGGATCATCCATCCATCTTTCCCAATACGGGCTACCTATAGAGCTAGTCAGTGATAGAGGGACTCACTTCTTGAATGAAGTTATCGAAAATCTTCTCCAAGAGTTCCTGGTTATACACAAGAAGTCTGCCCCCTACCATCCACAAGCTAATGGGCAAGCAAAAAGCACAAATAAGATTCTATGCAATGTGTTGACTAAATTGGTGAATAATAAACGCTCTGATTGGGACAAACAGCTATATCACGCTGTTTGGGCATACCGAGTTGCCTATAAAATGGTACTCCAAGCCACACCTTTTCAGATGGTATTTGGCCAAAATGCGGTACTACCTTTGGACTTCTTGATTCCTACATTGAGAATAGCACAGGAGCATGAGTGGACGGGCCATGAGCTCTCCTCTAGGATTTTTGACCTTGAGCGATTAGGAGAAACAAGATCGAGGGCTGTTGCAGGAATATATGTGGCTAAGAAACGACAGAAGGTGTACTTTGATGCCCATGTTAAGGATAAAGGATTGAAGGCCGAAGACTTAGTTTTGGTGTATACCCTGAAACAACATGCAAGAAAATTAGAGAAGAGAGGCTATGGACCTATGATCATAAATAGGATCTCCACTAGTGGAGCAGTCCAATTAGCCACACTCGAAGGTGATATTCTCCCTAATTACATAAGCGGATGCAGAGTCAAGTTATATTAGGAACCTCTCACTGAGGAAATGCTTAATCGACTCAACACTGCCAAGAAACGTAAAGAAGAGGAAAAACAAGTTTGAGAAGAAGCACATGCAGAAGCCCTCGAACACATCCGAAAAACAAAGGTGAGAAGACAAGGACGAGATCAGCCGAGGATAGATGACTATGCGGACCCAGGATATCATATGGCCATGTGTGAAGTCTCAAGTGTAAACCCCCAAAGAATAGTTGACTGACGTCCTTTTGTAACCTTGGAGATATGACAAGGAAAGAGTGCAAGGACTGTACGGGCCTTGATTGACTCAGGTGCAGCCACTAGTGCTGTTAAACTTTCTTACTGTCGAGAGTTGAAATTAAATGTCAATCCTATAGAAGCATATCTCATAGGATTGGGAGGCATGGAAACCCCTTGCATGGGCGAGGTGGAACTTCCCCTCTACATTCAAGACAGTTTACTGATAGTTAACATACTAGTATGTCAAGATGAGGATCTCACTGAGCCTCTTGTCTTGGGTCAAGATTGGATCTATGATCATGCAGTCAACCTAAACCTAAGAAGTGGACTTCTTCAGGTATGGGTAAATCAGAATCGTATTACAATTGAGCTAGAAAATGAAGCACTCAAGGAACTAGGAAAGGCACAAACTCCTAGTCCTTCCAGGAGTACACATGAAGATAACCATGCTATTCTTGTCCAAAACTATGTGATGCAGAGGGATGATTATCGCAAAACAGAAGTCAAGGATGCAATGGAACTCCCTTCTTTTCCAAAGGCCATCAGGATGCAGCAACCAAAGACAGATAAAAGGTAGAAGAAGCAGACGACTTATGCTCGAGGCACAAAGAAAATAGGACGCACGGTGTCTCAACCACCAAAACAAGTGTGGGTACCGAAAAGTGAGCATCCTATTGTGGTCAAGCCACAACAACCGGCTCAACTTCTTGTTAGTGATCAATGACACGACGCTAATAAGAAGTCCTCCAAAAATCCTTCTGTGAAAGTGAAGTCTGTTTGGGTACCCAAGATGTTGATTAAGGCTAGCCCACAACCAAGAAAAATTTGGGTGCCTAAGGCTTGCTTGCGAGCTCAAATAGCTACACCGAGACCACACCTTGTACAACATGGTTCACTCACTCACACAGCCGATACCCACTTGTATTCAACATGCATGAACACACATTGGCCCATGAGCACGAGCAGAGTCACTTGTAAATGGGCCCCTAAAAAAGCCTCATATCCAAGCGGACACTCTTATAAAGCCCTCCAGAGTCTCCACAAACTGAAGACCAACAGCCAATCAGTTTATTTGGCAGCCCAAAGCGTGTAACAAACCCCGCGACCCCATTTGTAAATTCATTCCCACTGATTAACTGCATCACCCTTACACTGCACTTTTCCATTTAGCTCACAAGACTAACCATCCGCTAATGGCACACTGGATCACCTAGCACGTATTGACCTACTGACCTCTCACTAAGCTCATGTTAATGTTGTAACGGGGACAAAATTTTTTCTATCATGTCCATTACAATGTTAATACATGTTTCTATATTCTCAGAGAGTCAGCAAGCAAGAAGTAACATGGCAGATACAGCAGGACCTAGTTCCTAGGCAGGCACCAGCCCTCAAATCGTGGACATTGAAAGTCTTCCCATTGAGGAGGAATTGAAGGAGCACCCAGTGGCATTGAGAGCATTACATGCCATACTGATTCAGAATCCTCCACAGGGGCACACAATGCCAATCAGCAAAAACTCACATTGGTTCAGTGAGGTGGCATGACCTCTGGGAGAAGGCACTTACCTGTGGGAGGCAGAGATAGAGTTCAACGGGCGCTGGGGCAGGCATCACTTCTTCACCAGGGAATTCGAGAGACTTCAAAATAATGAAGGGCTGAAACTGATATGGAAGAAGGCGGGCTTATATGATTACTTCAAAGCCCACTTACCGAAGCCCGACTTTCTAAGATGCTCATATCTGATTAGCACCCTCACTCCTAGTAAAGAGAAAAAGGGGTATAGCGCCTTTGTCGTACCATCTCTCACAAGAGGTAATGAGCTGAAGCGCTTCAAGGTGATGAACAATTTGGTAAGAGAAGCTCTGGACATGAAAGGCATGCATATCCCCATCGAGAAAGAGACTATGGTCCCTACCAACATGAAGAACCAGAATCTGATGAAACTAAAGGACATGGTGGCAATGACGCCGACTATTGCCATTCACCTTCGAATGTGCATGCAGCATATCACGTTCCCGGCTCAAGAGAGATTCACAATGCCACCCAAGAAGATCTGGTTCAGTTTATATTCAGCAGATGCTTTCAATTTGACAATCAACATGCCACATTGGATTATTGACCAGATACACTTAGCGCATCAACGGTGGTATAAGAAGCAAAAGTCAGTGCTTCATGGATGCTATGCTCTCACAAGGATTGTTTACCAATGCTTGGCTTATGACGTGCCAATTCAACGGGCACTTGTTTGGACCAGGGTGCAAGAATTTAAACGTAGACTATCAAGTGCAGGGCCTCCATCCAAGAAAATGAGAGGAGCAGTTTAGATGCCTTGTGCCCAGGCCCGAGGTGCTACACTGACACCAGAAACCACTCCACGGCTTCCAAGGCGAGTGCAGCCATTCACTATCAGGTTGTCAAGGCATAGCGCGGAAGGACCGAATCTAGTATTTCCACCTATACCCACCGACTTAGAGTTCCCTCATGGCTTTACATTGGAAGATCTAACTGATGAGGAGGTGGCCAGGATAATTAATGCTACAAATTTAGAAGTGGAAGCAGAACAGGCAAGTGGGCCACAGATAGTCACCGACCAACCCCATCCAGTCCAACCAGACATAGTCGAAGTCGATCAAGATGAAGAAGAGACAACAGAAGAAGAGAAAGAGGATGAACAAGGACTGTCTGACGAAGAAGAGCAGGAATATGAGCAAGAAGTGTACAGGAACTTGAAGGAGCCCCTGCTTATACAAAGCAATTAAAGAGATTGTATGATACCATCAATCGAGTTCAAGAACAACACAAATTATCCTTGGCAATAGGAAAGGCCCTGATGAATCAGATCCTGGAGGACGAATGCGTAGATAAGCAATACAGGGCAACCCTTGATATGATTGCTGATGCATTGGGGGTACCTAAAATGGTGCATACCGCCCTTGCACACTCGCGAAGATCAGAGCGAAGATACGACAGAGGCCCCCCTCGATTAGGAAAACAAATGAATGTATTAGTATCAGAACCACAGGGCACCACATCCACAACCACAGGCACAACTCATACCATTCATGACACTGAGGAAGCCCATACATCCAGTGCACCCCCATCACCCCCCTTACCCCCTCTCCCTCCAACTCCACCACCTTCACCTCCCACTACCAGTGAAACCACTATTGTCATCGCCTTAGGGTCCACTTCCCATACCGAAGCACAAACCGTCAGTCAACCTGCACAACCTAGCACCACCTCTCTTGTATACACTACCCGCTGATACTGTAATTCTAACTATACCGACAGAAAACCCCGTTCCCCCAATCACACTTCCTAGCGGTTCATATTCACAACTCTACACACCACTTTACACCTTCACCACCATCACCGCACCCACAATTCCCATGTTCACAATCACTCCCACAATTGCATCCACTTTTGATTTCATGGACATATCACCCACCTCCGCACCTCTCCCTCCCCCCATACGTCCACAATCTCCCATTCCCCCCCACCAACTTCACCCTTTTCAAGCACAACATACACGCTCCCACTCCCTTTTCCCTTCCCCTCTACATTCAACACCTTTCCCGCATCCACTCCCATTAATAATGTATTTAATAATATGTACCAATGTATGTCTCAACTACAACAGCATTACCAGCACCTAGATACCCAGCATACGAGCCTCTTCAGAAACCATGAAACTCTCCAAGAAAAATTCATTGATTTAGAGAAGGAGAAGCGGCTATTACAACAGCAGTATACTACACTGCAAGCACAACATAATCAATTAGTTGCCAATCCACCCTAATCTGATACTGAAGAAAAACAACAACTTGATGATATGTTACATGCCCAGATAACGGACAATCTCAATCTTCGACGCAACCTCGCCTTATTACGGAAGCACACGTCCGTAGCACTTGAAGAAAAAAAACGACTACAAAAACAGAATGAGGAAAACCTGGAAGCAGCAATGGAGGGTTCACCGCATGAAGTTGAACTAGAGAAATTCAAGGCTATCCCATCTGAAAATATGCAAATTGTCTTGGAAACCCATGCCGACCTCCTAGAAGCCCACGCAGCATTAGAAAGAGAAAGAGATGACCCACTAAAGCAACTGGCAACTCAACAGGAGTCACCAAGCAAAGTCACAACCGCAACCAACACATCTGAAGAAGTCACCGAACTCAGAGCAGAACTAGAAGAACTACGAAGAAAAGTTCTTCAATACGAGTGTCAACCCTCTCCCCTAGTGGAACCGGAACCTGAAGACTTAGTGCCGATTGAAGTGGAAGAAACTTTTGAAGACCCATATGTTCCCATGCCATCACCCGAAGGTAAGAAAACAGAAGAAGGAATGGACACGATTGAGATCGAAGCCCATGAATGGATGCAGAGGTTAGAAAAGGTTGCTACAACCCATGATGAGAGAGTCGTAGTGCAGATAGCATCTATGTCTCGATTGGAAGAAGTGGTCATAAATCAGATTACTTTAGAAACCTCTCCCATCATCGGTGGATTGGCACATCAGATGATTTGTATGTTCCATTCTGTGTCTTAATGGCAGATTATAATGCTGAAATCAAGCAACACACAACGAAGGAACCAACCTCCGCGACACAGTTTGCACCAAAAGACGTCCCTGCCAGTGCCATGCATGGGAATATCTTTCAACCTACCTGGAGGATCCGTCTGCTTGAAACCTACCCGGAGATGGTACGCACGTGGAATAACATGCCTTTATATATCAAGTATAATCCATGCTACTGCCCTGTCTTTCGAAGAAGGTCTTGGCCGGAGTACACAAAAACAGTGCTGACAGTCAAAGGATGTGAAAAATGGCTCAATTATGTCTACTTAGCCCCACCTAAAGGCCAACCCACAGTAGCATACATGATTTCGACGATTCAGCATTGGGGAGTTAGGTTCAAGAATGTCCTAGATGTCATGGCACAGATGTGCCTCAAACTTTTTGAGCTCATGCTGGTTACATTCAGGACATTTAAGAATATCAAAGAACCTCATCTTTTGGCTATTGGATTTAATGAAGGGAATCAGGACCTTATCTACAATATGAGCACCACACCATCCATTAACGTTGTATATGCGTGGCATGCTCGTATAAAGTATCTACCTGCCTGCTTCAAACAGATGTTTGAAGAAATGTTCATCACAAGGTTCTGGGAATATCATTCAGAGATATTCATTCCCAGACCATTTCATCTATTACAGTTATTTGCGGTGGAGCAAGCCCTACATTCAGAAAAGCTATGTATGCCACATCTAGAAGTTCTCAGGCCAGTAGACAGGGATGCCCTACTCACTGATTTGGCCAAAGGGTTGAGAATAGCAGAACATCATTTAGCCACAGATGTTGTGGAGTACTACATCCAACGACCCACTCAACAAGGGTCTGTTAGAGACGACAGACGTGAGAGAGGGGGGGGGGTGTTGGCAGTAGTCAAGGTACACAAGGACTCACAAGACAAGGAAGTCAAAGAAGGGATTTAGAGCGAAGAGAAAGCACCAACAGACAAAGTAGTCAACGAAGATCTGGCAAGTAGGCCATCCAAAATTTTCCATGAAGTAATACTTCCTAAATAGTGAATTTAGTCACTCTACGTCATTGTAAATACCAATTCACCTTTTTTTAACTCCATTTTGTGCAAGTGGAGGAGTCCTCGAGCTTGAGCAGTATTAGAAGTAGCATCGTACCAATTTTCATAATTTTTAGACTTCGTTTGAGCCCCCAAATAGGCCCTAGAACCTAATTTTTAACTAGGCCGGACACTAGGTCTGGACAGGGCCAAAAGCTAGTCAAAAACTATAAATAGAGCTAGAGAGCTCATTTTTGAGGTTAGCTTGTAATAGATTTGAACTTGTATGAGCATTTTGGAAGTAATCTAAAAGAAATCCATTGTCTTTCTCTTTGGCTTGCTGTGTGTGTGCGTGTGTGTATGTGTGTGCATGTTAGTGTGCTTCTCACTCATGCACTTGTGCCATCACTTGTTCGAGGTCTTCATACCATCCTCACGTCTTCCCGGATTGACATTAAAGGAGGTGCTACTCATCACTGAGCTTTAACTATCTTCATAGGAGTAGTAAAAAATTTGAGCATGATGGTCATTTTTTGAGACCAAAGGGGTCAATAGCACAAATGCTCTATTAGGGTTTTCCTCTACCAATGCATACTTAACTGGAATCACCTTGGCAAGAGGTGGCTGTTGGTTTCCTAGGAATGGTTGTGGCCATTATCCATGCCTGATATTGATGTTCGTATTGAGGTTGATATTCTTGTTGTGGCCTATAATATGGTTGTTGGTATTGGTTCTGATACCTACCTTGGTGGTAAGGTTGCTGATAATTTTGTTTGATAGCCTACCTATTGTATGGTCAATCTTGAGCCATGTGGTTTGTGTATTTTTTCTCAATAGTTCAATATGGAGCATTAGGATTTCCTTAGAGTTGAGCCATCATCATGGGAAACATTAGCCATGTGATCTCCTCCACAAGTATAACATCGTTTTACTGAGACCATTCTAGGTGTATGGTTACTTGAGACTCCTAATTTGTGAGCTACCTATTCTGCCAGTTCATCAATGGAAGTGGATGGTTTGGAAGTGAAACTAGTAGAATTATCAAGATCTTTGTATAACTTTGAAAGTTTTAGCTCATCGCCTAGGTTATCCTCAATGTCTATGCACATCCGAATGCACTACTTTAGGTTCTCAGATTTTTTAAATAGACATAGGATCTCAATTTGGTACTTCACAAGCCATCCAGAAATAATGCCACTTGTTTGGTTGGTGTGGGTAACTCACGTCTAGGACATCTTTCTATGTATTGTCTGAATCTCCTTCCTACTAGCCTAACTATCTCCTAAGGGGTTTGCTTAAAGCTATGGATCAAGGATGAGGTATTGTGCCTAATTCCACTCTTACCGAACTCCGCGATAAATGTCTCTAGTAGGTGATGGATGTCTCTAAATTGCCTTTTTTCTAAGGGCTAGAATGAGGTTAGGGCAGTTTTTTTCAAGGTGAGTCCAAATGCATTATATTGGGTGAACATGTCATCCACTTCTTCAACTCACAACACTTGTTTGAACTCAGCTACATGGTCATAGGGATCACGTGTTCCATCAAAATAATTTTTCATCAACTTTACTAATTGAATTGGTCTCAATATTCTAGGATGCTCTCTATGCCTATGTAGATGAAAGTCATGTCTACCCTGTTTGGGTCTAGGTTGCCTTGGTCTCTCTCTCTCTCTCCATTCTATCTGTCTCTACCACTAATTCGTCTCTTACTATCGTGTTGGCAAAGCTTACCTCGGGTCTCTCTCTACCCTTTTCCTTTTGAGAACCATGAGCTTGGGATGTTCCAGCTCCTTGGTAACCAAAAGAGACATTTGACCTTAGTACAGGAAAGGCTAATTCATCCTTCCATGTGTAAGCATGCCTTCCTTGCTCTGATACCATAAACACTTGCTCTGACATGTTATCTAGATAGACCACTTTCCCTGGCATGTCAAGATCCTTGAACTCATAGATAGTGATTGTTCCTACTTCATTTAGTTGCTCATACTTATATCTCCAAAATGCCTCATCTATCTCTATATTCAAAAATAACACAATACTTTTGTTATCTTGAGGGATCCAATCTAGATTGAGTACCCTAGTCAAGACAGATTTGCCTCTCGGAGTTCTAGACTCTCCATCTAGATGTCCTTGCTGTATATCACCCATTTCCATTTCAGAGATCATTACTCCAATTTCATTGATCCTATCAGGATCATTGGTGATTATATACATTGTTCCCTCCTTGTCGATATAGGCATCACCCTCAAATCTAACTATTGGATGCTCTAACCCAATGAGTTGATCATGGTTTTTCATTTCGATTACACACCTTCTCAAGCCATCCTCATAGATGCAAGCACGTAATTGGTTGGTTCGTATGTACTCTACTTGAGTTTTTTATGGTCCCTCTGGCATCTCTAAGTATGCAATCCCCGAACTACCCACTGGTCTTTCCATGTTGTAGGACATCTCTAACTCACTCGTTTCTAAACTTAGTGTGTACGGGTAGTCACTAGGTTGTTGAGCCCTTGACCTAGCTATGTGATTGACGCTAGCTTCAGAGGATCTTATGCTTTTCTATCTCAACCTAGGTTTCTCCCTAATCTAAGGTTCATAAACCTTGGTTTGTCAATCCCAATTTTCCAAAGTACAACTATTTTTCAAAGTTTTTTTGTAAGAGCTCTTATCTTCACAACAATGTTTGAGATATGCTTAAATTTGAGAAATTAGGTTTTTTTGGAATTATTTCATGCCTACTGTATCCCCAATTACTCAAAACCACTACTCGTACTTAGCCTAAGCTAAGAATTGACAAAAAGGGTTTAGTGTTCTTCCAACCTCAAGTTTGATGCTTTGAAAAAATCTACTGATGTCCAATAATTATGCTCCCCAGTCCTTGGTTTGTGCTACACTTTGCCTTGCTCTAAACTCCTTTGAATGCTCTTAATACACCTGTAGAAATCCCACACTTAGATCAAGATTTAGACTTAATATTTGTGATAGACCACTTGCATTTAGGTATCTCCAAGACCTACTTTTCCACCTTGTATTTCTGAAAACATTTCAAGAGCTCCCTTAATTCCTACTCCCACTTGAGGGTCAAAATACCATATAACTCAATGTATAATTTTTACAAAAGCTGTTGGTGCATTGCAATGCTACATTTCGAGCCACATGATTGGAACAACCATAATCAATATAGAATAGATGCCCATCATCTTTGCGTTGTTTGGATGTCATGTTCATGATCAGTAGAGAATCTCCTTGATCTTTTGTATAGATGTTATAATCTCTTCTACCTCCTTGATAGTTGTTGTTGTAGCCTTGGTTGTAGTTATGATGGTAATTTCTTCCTCCATTGTTGAACCTGCCTCTAGATTGTCCATAACCTCCTCTATGGAAGCCTCTTGCTCTCTAATTCTTTGTGTTCTTGAAAAACTCATTTTTTGTATGATTGGTCAAACCAAAGATGTTGCAAAGTGAAGAGTTGTATGATCTCCCCCTACCTAGCTTTCCTCCTCTGCCCCTTCCTCTAGTACCTCTTCCTCTACATGTGAAGTTCACTGAGAGGTACTTGCCTCTTCTTCATTGTTTTTACCTTTGCCTTTATCTTTACCTTTATTTCTATTTGTATAAAGAGCAGAAAATTTATTACATCTAGAGTTGTCTCCATTCTTGTTGAGCTTTTTTTCATGTGCGAAGAGTCGCCCCATCAATGTGTTGAGGTCAGGTATCTAAATGTCCATATATAGATCCATTGCTGCGGTGAAGGACTCCCGCTTATCGTCAGCCTTGATTCCATTTATGATCCACCTTACTAGGTGCTCCTTTTCTATTTCTTCTCCAATGCTCCCAAGTTGGTCAGGTACATCCTTCATCTTGGTAACATAGTCAGCCCACACTTTGCTTGGGTTGCTTCTTCAAGGTTGTGAACTCCATCCAAAGGTTGTTCTTCCTAGCCCTTGTATTTGATGAGAAATATGAAGGAAGTACTTCCCAAGTCTCTTGGGAGTTCTTGCAATTCCTAATGTGAGGTAATAAGAAATCATATTTGAGTTAAGTATATAAGACCTCGCTAGAGCATCCTTTGCACACTATGTAGTTAGCCTTTCTTCCTCTTCTCTTATATGTTGATGTTTGCTTATGAGTATTGGTATTTCCTCATCTCCAGAGATGTATCCATATAAGCTTGTTCCTTGGAGATAAGCTTGCATCCATAGGGACCATGCTGGATAGTTGATTCAAACAAAACTATCAATGAATGATGGAAATCCATCTCTCATTTTGCTTCATGTTGCTCTGGTACCAACGTTGAAGGAGATGGTGGATAGATTCTAGAGATGAAATGGTGGTGCAAAATCCTGCTTCACACCAGCCAAGAACAAGTTGTGAAGAGTAGATTAGACATTTTGGTCTTAGACATTTTGAGCTTCCCAACAATCACAAATAATCACCTAAGTGCTTTGGAGCATGATCCTCTAATCAATGGATCAAAACAGATGAGTAGAAAATTCAATTATGAGCTAAGACTTGCTATTTCAGTCTCTACACATATTCAATAAACAGAACAATGCACTCAACCTGCTAGTAGTTGATTAAATTCCTTTTTAGAGTATCTAATTAACTTAAATAGCTACCATTCACATGCTATTTCACATGAAATGATCAAGTTTATTGTGCGAATTGTGTTTAGCAAATCAATAGACCATCCCGAAAATTTTAGGCTTCAGTAGTATGCATACCAATGAGCAAACTTGTGAGGATATTTGAAGATTGAGAGAAGCAATGACAATGAAACTTTGTAATTATAAGACAAGATGACAAATCTATATGACTTTAAATCACATCAAATGATCAATTGTGCACTAAGAACCAAGTCTAAGAAGATCACTATTCTGAGATGAACTTGACAGAGAAGTGAAGAAGAGTTGTGATCAATGTATATGTACTAAATCACACAGAATTACAATGACATTGGCAATGTATAATTGCAAAATGTGAGCGTAATGATAGAGCTATGGAATGAGCTCACTAATCACAGAAAACCCCTCTCAATAGATCTCCAAATGAGGATCTATTTTTTCATGCCAAATTTTGATCATTTTTATAGCTTGAAGTTGGAGCCAATTTTTGAATTCAAATTCGAGCTCTTACCATAAAGTGAATCCTAAAATTTAAGACTTACTTTCTCATCAATCAACTACCAAGTAACTCGAGATTTGATTCCTCCAAAATCCAGGTGAGAGTAGTGCAACTAACATATGCACTTTTACAAGGATAAGAATAAATTGACTTTTACAAGGGAATAATCATATGTGACTATATGAAATAAATGCTAATTTTACAAGTATGTAGGCTTGGACGTATTTGCACCAACAATAACCACATGGGCCAAGCGAGAGATAGGCTTCAAGCACACTATACTCAGGTGAGGTGCCCTTCAATTGGTGCAGGTCATTCCACTTTTTCAAGAAATTTTAGATTGTATCCTTATTTCTCTCATGGTCATCTCCCATCAAACTCAGTGGTTTGATATCTTTTAGGAGGGATTTCTCCCTAGAGCTCCCTCCTTTGTGTTTTCCAAGTTGGAGGATATCCATTCTAGACATCTCAAAGATAAGAAGAGTAGGAATCTCTCTTTTCTTCTTAGGTAGGAAAGAGGTAACCTGATTTTTTGAAGAGACCATCTGAGTCTTGAGTTTTTCTATAAGAGTGATAATGCTAGTAGTGATCATCTGTATCCTAAGGGCTTGGTCATTGAGGTCATTGAATTGTTTGTGCGACACAAACGTATCATTGAGCTCCATATCAGAATATCCTTCCTCTTTCTTGACCTCCAATCCTTGCTCTACCTCTTACATTCTAGGGTTTAACTCATCCAGATTTTGCTCCCTAGGTAGAGAAGTGGCTTCTAAAGGTTCGTTTTTCTTGTCTTTCATATTTAGCTCTCCCCAATGAAGTAACTAGAGTGTTTAGAATATATGGAAGTAAACTTTATAAAGCAACAAAGAGAGAAATGGAACTAGAACACTTCCCTCATACAATCCAAACTTCTAGAAGAAACTTTGAAGTGCTCTTCCACGTTTCCCTCTAATTTGCACTCCTCATCAATCACAAATCAAAATTCAAAATTTCTAATTAGTTTGAAGAGGGTCATATATAGCACCAAAACTTAAGAATGATGATCCCAAAAGCAAGTGGTAATTGCCGAAAACACCAAAACTCAGCAAAATTTATCCTCCTTTGATCTATGCCTTGCAAGCCAAATCAAAGTGCTTCACCACCTATAAATCAAAGCTATGGTGCCAATATAAGTGAAAAAAAGTAAATTTGAATGTCAATTGGTGAAAAATGAGGCCTAAGAGTGTTTGCCAAGTTCATGTTGAAGTTTTTAGAGAGATTTTAATATAACAAAACTTGTCCAAAATGAGTAGAATTTATTGGAGAAAATCTTAAAAATTTAGCGTGAAAATAAGACAAAATTCACTTTCATCAAATCTTCAAGCCCCTAGCTATGAGCCTGAAAAGCTTGCTATGTTTGTGTGGGAAGGTAAAATGCAAAACTTGTCGGAGAGGCTAGTTTGAAATCTTGAAATAATATTGCAGAGAGGCTATTTTTAAAATGGTTTTGACATATCCCATTCTACACATGCCACATCACATGTGTATCATTGGTTTGTTCCCAAGCTTGATAATGAAGTGATATTTCTGGTATTAGAAGTTAAAAAAAAACTAGAATAAAGCTTCAATGTTTAACTCCATGCGAGAAGGATTTATTCGCTTCCTCATGAGCGAATACCTATGGATGGATATATAGATAGATAGATAGATAGATAGATAGATAGATAGATAGATAGATAGATAGATAGATAGATAGATAGATAGATAGATAGATAGATAGATAGATAGATAGATAGATAGATAGATAGATGGATATGAATAGAACAAGGATATATTGGATGTAATTGGTATGTATGTTTGACAAGGAGTGCACTTGACATGTAGCACGAGTGTTTATAATGTCATAAACATTCACATACATCTATAGCTAGCAATAGCCCTCCCAAACTCTCTCATGTTGCTATGGATCCCTTGTGACATGCCTACAAGGTATCATGTATGTCTTTCATTACTTGTACATGAGGACTTCTCTTTCTTAGAACCATTTGTGGATATTTCCTAGGACCCTTTGTGGCAAATTACTCAACCATTTTCCTAGATCCTTCTAGTAACATTCATATTCCTCATCTCTAGATTGTTCATGAGCATGATCCATCTTTCTTTTGTTTCCATCCAACTCATCATCATACTTTTCTCTTTAGAGCATATATGCAATAGTGTTGTATTTCCTAGCTATATTCACAAAACCTAGATTTATAAACTTGATATGCAAAATCAGTTTAAACATCACAATGTGTGGACATGAATACTTAGCAATCATACCAATAAATGGCAAAAAAATTGTTTTAACAATAACATTGGGTACAACAAACTATTTCTTATTAGTTTTCAAATTAATGAACAAACCCAAAGCCCTATGTTAATCAATGGATAGTTTCTTTGAGTGTCATGTAAGGTCTTTGCACTAAAACAAACTTCATATCCCTTTCCCTCATCATTATGTTTTACCTATGATGGAATCTATCCCAATAGGATTAGTATGGACAATCAAAGTTATTGGTCTATTTTCCAAATAGAATATCCATTTCAAAATAGGGGATCCAATAACTATTTTTTCCAATTTACACATTGCTTTAGAGTGCTTTCTAGTCCAAATATTTTTTTTTTCTCTTTTTGAGAAGATTGTAAAGAGGATTTGCAGCATGAAGAAAGTGATAAATCCATATGACATAGAGGATTCATGATCCTAGAAGATGGATTCCTCTAGGGAGAATGCGAGACCAACGTCTTTGAATATTCCAAAAATTCATTCATAGTAAGAGATATCGTGAATCAAAAAAATATTATAGGGAAAAGAATCTCTAGTCTCATCGTTTAGACTTTTCATACATCCTTCTATTGGACTATCATCTTTAAAAGTCATCATCACATTAGGAATCAAGTCATTCACAATCCCGTTCTGAGCATTCATTGTATTGTCCACATAATCTTTAGCTCCCATGGAAAGTACACATACATAATAGGCCAAGTGGAGTCTTCATGTTGATGATATCTTGGCTTTCAATAGCGAACTAAAACTATTCATATCCTCAATAGAGATTACGGATGGAGTAGACTGATTTCCCATCAAATGCTTTAACAAAATCATCCACTATGGAACTTACCCCTACATTTTTATATTGTGAATTTATTGGCAAGCTACAAATCCTATATAAATACTAGTTTTGCATTTTCTTTGGTACCATGAACCATCTATTAGAATGAAGAGCTAAAGAAAGTTTTAAAATATGGATGTTCATGTCCTCGTTTAGTAGTCCCATGAGCTAAGGTAAACAAGCCTTTGGAGCCAATAAAAGATGGATTCCTTAGAATATGAGGCAACATAAATATGATCATGGGAGGAACTAATCTAGGGTCAGTGCAACCTATCGCATGCAAGAAGAGAGAAAATGCTTTTCCATTCTTCTAATCATTTCTAAAAACTTCTCCTTTTCTACAAGTGTAAGAAATGTCTCATCAGTTCCTAATTTCATATGCTTTGTCATCTCTTCTATAAACACATATGGAAAGCCCATGGACCTAGGCCTTCCTTCAATGACATCCATGTATTTTAATACATTCAACATTTTATTTTTTCCTTTTTACCTCAGGATAGGTTGCACTACATGTGCGCATTTTTTTGCAACAATGATGATATTAAAGATATAATCCATTTTTTATGTTAGCTTTCTTATGCCGTTGGATCTCTACGATGTAAGATTCTAGATTTTGTTTACATTGTGAATGCCGTTGGATCTATACGTTGGATCTTGCCTAGGACCGCTCCAAAGTTCACCTTCTCATGGGGCATGACATGTCGAGCCGTCTTGGCCTCAGATGGCACAATGGTAATTTCTTAACAAAAATCGGAACATCAAAGAAACCATTGATTATCAGGTTAACCTCAACAAGAAGTGGTGCTTGCCATGGACGCGGCTTCAGTGGGACATGAAATTCATGGCTATCTGGCACCCTCTCATAGAAATAAAAAAGTCTATCCTTTTATGCAAAATTCTTCATCGTGGTATCTGGACCAAACTTAAGGCTAGCAAAATATGTGGGGTGCCTCCTTGGTCCAAGCACTACTACCGGTACATCGAAGATGTTTCCCATATCTTCTTTACTTGTCCCAACACCAACAAGCTATGACAATTTTTCGGAAAGAAAATTAGACTTCAGAAACATATCAGTTGGAAACAACCTCTGTGGGAGAAGTGATCGGATGTTCCACGTCTGTCTGGAATGCCATCAGAGGGGAGGTCCTATGAAAGATTTGGCATGAAAGATGTGCTTACATTTTTGGCAATGCCCGCAAAGAGTGATCGATTGAGAAATCGTTGTTCCTTCTCGGTAAAGGAATCACTAACTGCAAGAAATACCCCTTCCCCCTTCAAGCATCATCAAGTACTCCTTTTGATCAACAACAAGCTTAAACCCAAATGGGCCCCACATGAGGGTGACAAGAGGGTGATTAGACTTCTTTGTAATGTCATCTAAACTTTGTTAGATCTTCCCCACCTATGCGGGACTTGGAGGTCCTGTGGGCACTAGTCTCCTTCACTTGTACCTTTCCTTTTCTTTATTTAATACAAGTCCATAAGAGTAGGCTAAGGCCGAAATTCCTTTTATTTAAAAAACACTTCCAATTTCTTTTTTTCTTTAATTTATGGTTCTCATTCCTAGTTATCTTTCTCGGTCCTAAGCTTTAACTACAGATTCAAACTTGGTGCTTTAGTTCCTTTTTTGATTTTGAATGAATAATAAATTCTCTTTTTTGCTTAAAAGTTACTCCAGTTGTCAAGTTATCGCAACTTTGGAAATATACACTCAATGCTCTATTTACTTACCAATGTGGGATGATCAAACATGTGGCAAAAACAACACTTATTCTAAAGTGATTCATTTATGCAATCATTAATTGAAATGAATATGAAAGATTATAGCTCCCTTTGGCTTGATAATGATTTCTAAAGTAAAATCAAGTGAATCAGCTATATATAAAAATTATGTAGAAGTGTATTTCATTTATACTTGATTCATTTTTAAAGCAAGGGAGAAGCCACAACCCTTAGAGAGCTTTCGTGGATCCATTGGAGATGCTCAGATCCCTAAGCACCTGCCCTTGATAGCAATGCCAGCTATTTGGGTTTACAACAGCAAGCCTACACTTCAGCTAGAAACAAAAGGTGCATCTACTTTACGATGCACCAAGGGTGCTAGTGTGCTTAGGTGTCTAGGTGAGCTGATAAGATACATACCTTTATGAACTTAAGGAAGTAACTCATAACTAATCACGTAATTAAATACAATAATGTACATCTATAGCATAAAGAAACTCGCATAGTGTCATGTGCGTGCACTCATTTCATGTATTACATAAATGATTTTTTTTCTATGAATTAGTATAGTCTAATATGAAAGTGCTATAAATAATAAGATACATATGTGCCCTTCAACCTTCATCTATCTAGAATACAATGAACCAAAAAAAAAACTAGAACGAGAATCAACATAGGAGACATAGAAAAGTGTCTTTAGAAAACAAAATCGTCTTAGCTAAGGTCACATTGCAAGTCCTCTATCTTCTATTTCTATTTTCAGTTTAAATCAACTCATTTACTTCAACTATTGCTTTATTCTTCTCTCCAAGTGAGATCATGAACATTTTCTTCAATTGAGTTGTCTTTTTCCTCCACCATTTCTCTTTAGACACAATCACTTCTTGACTTTGAACTTCAAAGTTTTGACATAATATGAAAGATGAAACTAAAACAAAAAAGAAGAAACCAATAGTATACAAAATATATATACATTCAATCACACTCATAATTTGGTTTATTTTGTTTCCCTTTTAATCCATATCTACCTCGTATTTCTACATCTTTTTATCCCTTATCATTCTATCCTCGTAATTCAACTAACTATCTTCCTCTCTCTTCTTGTTTAAATATTAAATACCTCTATCTTCTTTCTATGTCTCATGCACTTTCTCTCTCTCTCTCTCTCATTGTCTCGATCTCTCTCTCACAGTCACACACTCTCTCTCCTCTCTCTCTCTCTCTCTCTTTCTACCCTCCAAGAGCCCTAGTTTCCTCTAAAAGAAAGAGCTAAGAAAATCATACTAAGTAACCAAGAGAAATGATATTGTCTAATCATAGAAATTTGGGGAGAGTATGAAGATAAGAGTTTAGTTTTATAATGCCCATGAAAGGGGACTACCTAGATAATGTAGTGCATGATTTCCCTCATCCAAAAATATTAATCAGGACATAGTGAGAATCTATCATTAAAGAAACTATTGATGCCGCTAATTATATTTGGCATGTTAGAAATATGCTTGATGGAATCCACTTTGATTTCAGCCTCATATCCCAATATGGTAGTATGCCAATTTTGGAATGAACCCTTTCTATCTAATCTAAGTGAGAAAATAAAATGGAGAATCTTAAAAGTATACTATGATCTATTACAATATTGCACATCACCATACCTGACATTCAAGGATACATCCCTCATAAAGTTTTTAAATGATAATAAAAAATAGATGGCTATTGTACGTGTCTCCTAATGCTCATCTAATTGCTTCAAAAAAATGGAAAAAAATGTATGATTGTGAAAACTAGAGAATTAAACATAAAGGGTATCGTGTGGAATAAAGAAATGATGAACCCCACAAGGATATTGTGGACGCTTGTACTCAAGAAGGGAAAAAAAGTGTAGAAAGTGATTTATGAAATCCTTAATGAATAGTCAACGAATTGCCTCCTTTTTATCGAGGGTGATAGAAAGCACAATGTGTAAAGTGCTGAGAGGGTGCTTGAAGAAGAATACGAACATCTAAAAATCACTTGAAGAAGGGTTAAGCATTTATCAATGGGCATCAATATGTATCTAGCACTAAGCGACACGTATTTCTTTCCAAACTAGCCTTGTCTTTTACATTCTTCTATCACGAGGAATCAAAACACTCATGTTAAATATTATAATAGAAAAAATCCTCAGTTTTATGGTGGAAAAAGAGTTCTCTAACCATTGGCAACACTAATTTTTCTTTGGATTTTCGGAGTTCATTTGGGGCTCAAATCAAGGGATAACTTGGATTTCACCTCGAATTAGGGCTACATTTCTCTCTTATTTTGTGTGCCTATGAGCATAGTGGGCTATCTCAAGGGGTGCTTCTCTTGTGTTTTATCACATTAATAGTGACATAAGAGCTTACACTTGAGAGTATCTTGCTCCTTCCTCCTTTCGCACAGGTGTCTCATGAATCAGCTTACAAGGTAGAATGTATACACAAAATTAAAGTGTTTAGTTGCGATTTATGTGGTTGCAGCCACTCTAAAAATGCGTGCCCCACACAAGCACAAAATCTCATAAATTTCCAACCTCTACACTCTACCATAGAGTAGAACTATATAAAAAACAACATGCCTAATTGTATTTAGAACAAGCAACTCGTGAGGTAGATATATCCACAACCTTACTGTATCATATTCTTTTCCCCACACTTATCAACACCAACAGGCTTACAGTCATCATCAGACCTAGGCATAGCCATACAAAACCTACTCATATCCTACACATGAAGCTCCATGTAAAAAATGACCACAATCAATGACATAGCAACAAATGAATCCCCATGCTGATGTAGTTTTAGTCAATTATGTTGTTGTAGATGAAACCAAGATAAAGCACTAGTACGTATGTCTCCCTTCATTTTGGAAAAATAATCATAGTTGGCAGTAGTTTTGACTCAATACAAAGTGCGAATACATTTTCATATGATAGACAGTCACGAAAACATCGAGAGACTTATTAGTATGAGACGGCACCATCAAAGGTCGATTGGGACCTCTATAGTTATATGATGTATACAACTCCAAGTCCTTGACGTATATTTAGGTAACCCAAAGTGGAAGCCCCTAGAGTTCTTTGCTATCATTTCGAGAGGATCACTCTATTTGAGAACAAGGATACCCACTACCTAAGGGCACTACACATATGGTAGTTACCATTCAGGGATATATATATTCCAAATTGTAGAAAAGACAATCTAATTGACAATCTAATTGTGGAAAAGACAACCTAATTGGCAATTTTCCAAAGAAATCTAATAGCATTGCAATGGTCAGCAAGCTTAATGTGGTGGAAATGGTGCACAATATAGATCCTAGAGTGGAAGAGGCAACTCCTGTACAAGCGGTTACTCATGCTCAAGATCAAAAGAAAACAAAGGTAACTAACCCTAACAGTTCTAAAGTCCAAATGGTAGAAAAACGTTTAGCTAAATTCAAGTGTCCAACCAAAGGAGAAGGCTATATGGTTTGATAGATCCAAGAGAGAAAGAAAAATAAAAGAGGGTTGAGAGGCTCATAGAGCTTGAAATTAGCCTCAAAGAATCTCAAAGAAAAACTTAAGGGGAGCTAATGTCAAACTTCACTACCCTTTGATGCTCATACGATAGCACCCATATCCACTTTTATTCTCCGGCCTTCATCCTATGTCACATATGAAATTCAAGCAAGCTTAGTGCTTACAAATCCTACCCTAGAAAACTTAGGAATGAATTTCAAGACCTATCAAGTCACCATACAACCGAGGAAATGCATACAAGACTTAGAAAAGTGCTATCATTAGGGATAATTAGATGTGGAACACATTATGTTATCTCTAAAAGAGGCAAAAGTGGTGTAGGTTATGCTCAAGGTAATAACTCCATATGCTTAAGTGTCTTGTGCCACAAGTCGCTTGTGTTGGCCTCAATATGGCCATTAGAGCACTAAGCTCATATAGGTTTTCCATGAATCTCCTTTTCCAATGAGGTTCTCAAAAATATCATGGATTTTGACCTTAGTTTGGGAGAATTTCGAGAGCTTAGTTCATAGACTAGAGCCCCATTACCATACAGAAAGCATGGTACATCGATGTGTGGATATCCCACCTTTCGAGTCCTCAATGAGAAACTTCAGGGTGAATGTTGGAGGGTTACCTACAATTTCAACAACCTTTTCATACATGTACATATACTTATACATATACATATACATATACATATACATGTACATATACATCTACATATACATATACATATACATATACATATACATATACATATACATATACATATACATATACATATACATATTCATATACATATACATATACATATACATATACATATACATATACATATACATATACATAAACATATACATATACATATACATATACATATACATATACATATACATATACATATACATAAACATATACATATACATATACATATACATATACATATACATATACATATACATATACATATACATATACATATACATATACATATACATATACATATACATATACATATACATATACATATACATATACATATACATATACATATACATATACATATACATATACATATACATATACATTTACATTTACATATACATATACATATACATATACATATACATATACATATACATATACATATACATATACATATACATATACATATACATATACATATACATATACATATACATATACATATACATATACATATACATATACATATACATATACATATACATATACATATACATATACAAATACATATACATATACATATACACATACATATACATATACATATACATATACAAATACATATACATATACATATACACATACATATACATATACAAATACATATACAAATACATATACATATACATATACATATACATATACATATACATATACATATACATATACACATACATATACACATACATACACACACACACACACACACACACACACACACACACACACACATATATATATATATATATATATATATATATATATATATATATATATATATATATATATATATATATATATATATATATATATATATATATATATATATATATATATATATATATATATATGTGACAAGTAAACTCTTAGCTCCTTGCAGCATGGTTGTTTTTTTATAAAATCACACTGCTCCTCTACACCTGTTTGTGCAAACCTACAAAAAATGGAGAAAATTCAAGAATAGAGGCAATGATTTTGTTGTATGTAATTTACATAAATGGGTAGTCTCTATGCAATTCTTGGATGACCATGCCATTATATGTTTTATTAGAACAAAACATATACAAGATTATCCAATGGTTATTTGGCCTTTCATGTAGACACTAAGAGTAACAATCCCTTACAATATTCCACTAAAGGCCAACGTGGATTATATGACCTAGGGAGAAAAATAAAGCATGGAAAATAATATAGGGGCATGATTACATGCCCAATACCAAATAGTATTTGATGCGTACATGAACTATACCTCCCACCTCATATGCATGTTAAAAAGTGCTCAGTGGACTCTACAAAACAAGATCAAGTGAACCCCATCAAGTGACAATAGTGTCAATAGCTCTTTTGTGGTAGTGCGTTTTGTCTAAGCAATCATGAATCAAGTGATACTCACCTCAATGTCCTTTTTCTTTACATGATAGATTAGGTTCTTTGCCTATGCAATAGCACCCATACTATCACTAAGTAAATTAGGTACATGATGAGGTATGCCCATGTCACATGCCAATCTAGAAAGCCACAATGCTTTCTTACATGCCTAACTAGTTGCAACATACTCTACTTCTATATTGGAAAGAACTATCTATTCTTGAAGATGAGACCATGTTGAACATTCTTTTTTCTATTCTTGTTTAAGCCATGTGATTGATCTTTTCCATGGTAATAATCATTGACACTATGCATCTATGCTATGTGCAGATATCATATACTTCCTATAAATCTCTCGACTTAGAAGTGCACCACAAATGTCACTATGAAAAAGCTTGCCTCTAGGCACACTATTACTAATGGCTAGGCAAAATGTATCCCATGTGGGTGGATGTTTGCATAGAAACAGGATTTCTTTTACCTTTATCATCCATTTTCATCTTTTGAGCTTGCAACTAAGAAAAGAAAGCATCAAAAATATTTAATTAAGCTCCAACATAACTTTATCTTTCATGTAGTGGTCATACAATTTCCTCATCAACTAAATTTTTTTGAAAGAATTCTCTTTCTTATGTGAGTTGTAAACCTTCCACACAAATCCTAGAAATTTTTGTATGATCAAGCTCTTCCTGATCATGATCATCCATATCAATAAGTTTCTTTGCATGACCACCAATCATCTTTCATTATCCTCTTTGTATTAGGACAACATTAATTTGATACCTCCATAGATAGAAGTTTGTACCATCAAACTTGTGAATCTAAAAATGGTCTTCTTCTTATAAGTTAGAGATTTTCTTTGAGAAAGTTGCACTAGAAACTGATCTAGGAGACATTCCAAAAGCCTCTGATGCCATGTTGATGAATAAGTGGCTTGTATATAACACTAGAGATGAAAATTATTTCTTGCAAGTCGTAGCTTTTATTTGAGACACATGCACTATCCCATGGTCCACTAGATGTTCATAAAACCTCTACTTTTTTTTACGACACTTGCACTAGAACCAAATCCACTAGATGTTCCTAAAACCTTTGACTCCATGGTGATAAATAAGTGACTCTAATGATTGATTACACTAGAGATGATGAATCACTATTGACACACTTCAAAAATCCTGAGCATAACCCCTTGCAACAAGCCTAGCATTATACCTATCAACTGTTCGGTCAGGCTTATGCTTCAACTTGTATACCCCCTTTAGTGCCAATGGCGTTCTTGTGAGGAGGCAAGTCACATGAAGACTAGATACCATTCTTCGTTATAGCATCATATTCAAATTGCATAACAACCATCCAATTTTCTTAATTTTGTGTTTCATCAAACAAAACATGCTCATTCTCATCAGAAAGACTAGAGGCAGCCATAGCATAGAAATTTGATGCAAAAGAGACACTATGAGAGCCTACACAAGTAATATATGTCAAAGGTGCATGAAATTTGCTGTCAGGAAAGTCTACACCAGCCATTTTCGCATACGTTTTGCATCCTCAATATTAGCTTTCTCATCAACAAATGCATCATGTAAAATTTCATTAGAAATAGAATGATCTACATCATCACATGAAACCTATGAAGGATGGGAAATTGGCTCATTAGGACTACTACTAGATTTTCCACGTGTAAAAAGAGTCAACAAAGTATCATGCATGTCTTTGGAGCTAACAAATGTCTCCTTCATACATGAAAGTAATGGCTAAATAGCATCCTTCACAAAAACAACATAACGGCTAACCAAAATGTGTTTAGTCTATAGATGATACATATGATAGTCTTTGCTTTCAGAAGTGTACCGAACAAAAATACATTTCACAACTTTATCATCAAATTTCCTACATGTTGCTCAGGCACTAATGCATATGCTAGACAAACAAAAACATGCAAGTGAGCAACAGATGGCCTATGACCATGCCGAGACTCATATGTAGTGATAGATTACAATGCTTTAGTGGGACACCTTTTAAGTACATATGCTGCATAGATGACAACCTCAAGCCAGAAACTATGCGGTAAAGCGTGACTGCTGACCATACACCTCACCATCTCCATGAGTGACCTATTCTTTCGTTTAGCTAGTCCATTCTGTTAATGTGTATATGGCACTATACACTGATGTTCTATCCCACATTGAACCAAAAATGCATTAAAGTCAGAAGACATATATCCCCCGCCCCCCTTGATTAGAATGGAGGGTGCCCATTTTACATGCTTTTAGATATTCAACCTAAACCAAAAACTATTTGAATCACATAAATACTTGAAACTTTGCTTTCAATGGATATATCCATGCGTGCTTGGAAAAATCATCGATCAAAGTCACAAAGTAAAGATAGTTCCCGAAAGAGGATGTTTGCATAGGACCATAGAGATAATTGTGAATAAGCTGCAATTTTTGAGTAGCTCAAACTGAACCATCTTTTGGAGAGGAGGAAAGCTGCATTTAACCCAAAATATAGCTTTCATAGACATGTTTACCGGGTGCCTCAAGCTTGGGCAAAGAGGACACCATTTCAGATTTCTACAAGTATTGCAAAGTAGAAAAATTCATATGGCCAAAGCATGCATGCCAAATCTTTGCATCCGATATAGCTTGAGAATCATGTACTACACATGCTGAATCATTCACAAATTTTTCATAGTTTATAAGAATACGCAGCCCATGACATAAAATATGAAAAGCCATAATCATGTCGCCATTTGAGAGATCATGAACTGTATATCTGTCATCAACAAATTTCACAACAAAACCAATTTTGGTTAAAGTTGAAACTGATAACAGATTCTTCTTGATCCTTGCCACAAATAAAGCATCCGAAAATGTAAAAGAACTACCATCAGCAGTAATCAGAATGATCGTACCAATTCGCATGACTAGATAACAAGAGTTGTTGGTGCATGTGATAGTATTCCCTTTAGGGGCAGGCTCGAGTGAAGTGAAGAAACTCTGTTGCGAGGTAATATGATTGGTTGCCCCTCTATCAAAGTATTCCCTTTAGGGGTAGGATCGAGTGAAGTAATATGTTTGGTTGCCCCGTCTCTGATGCCATTTGCATCAGGTTTAGTACCTCTATTTGTCTTTGTGATAGGACATTTTTCAACACACTACACAATATTCCATAGTCCTTTTACAATGAATACATGACACATCATATAAGCCCATAATTGGTAATTGGTACCGTCCAACTTATCCTCAACAACCAACATACGGAATACATCACTACTTTTAGCCATGGCCACTAACTAAAATACCCTGATGCACAAAATTGACTCTATCTCAAAAAGTTGAACAAAACTACCCTGCAGAGTTCTACTAAGACTGTAGTAGACTTCGAGATGGTTATACTGGAAAACGGAAACCTGTATATATCTTTGGCACAAAAAGTCAAAATAGCCTACATAAACACTATGATAGTGCATTCAAAGGGGTATCGATGATGCCCTAGCTGAAGTGACAACCTGCTCTAATACCAATTTTTGGAGTTTGAGGTCTATGGAAGCACAAGGAAGGAGAAGAAGCTTGGAGCACAACACACAATACTGAATGTATTACCACTAGAATGTACAAAGATAAGTAACTTGTTAGGGCAATAGGCATATATACAAGCCGATAAAAAAACCACCTAAGGAGAGAAAAAGTGCCACGGCGGTCCTAGTGTGTTCACACACATACATCACTATCTAAATATATCAACACAATTAAGGGCATCTTATTGCAATTGATGTTACATCAATTCTGCTCTTCGTCTTGAATGAGAGGCAAGGCAAAAAAGCAAGTTTCTTGTGGTGGAATGGGTGTGCAGAAAAAAAATTCCCTCAAGATGTGGGACCACAATAGAAGTTAGATTCCCTTAACAAACTAGGAATATCACATTAATTAAATAATATTATTGAATATTGAAATGAAGACCAACCATTAAGCACTCAAGAGTTTGGGGTGATTGACAACTTAAAAATCCAATTATCTATGTAATAGTATGTAGTTTCTATCATATTTAAAACTTTTCTACATCAATATCTTGTGGAAAAAGCCGATAACTCCTCTACACTCTTGTACATGTTGTACATGTATGCTCTAATAAAACATATGGTTTCGTCAGTCAGAAACTATATTGTGTTCTGCCCACAACTTAAGAAACAATTGAAGATAGTGAATTTCCCTTATCTATTCAACACCCATGAACTTTAAAATAAAATATTCTAAACATAAGTATTTTGGAGAAACTTTCATATCCCTCAAAATGTGTGAGCGAGCATAACTTAATGGTTTGACACCTTGAATCTCTGAAAGAAAGTCCTAAGATCAAGTCTTGGTCAGACATAAAATGGGTTCATCTACCTTAAGAGGTTGGGTGTGTGAATGTGTCATTGTACTTAAAAAAATCCCCAGAACAATCATTAAACGGTAAACTTGGTATGAAGTAGACTTGACTCTTCGCTTGCAATGACATGCAAATATATATACGGGCATACGAAGATATATACACATATTCGTACGCTGGAATAAGACAAAGAAAACACGCGTCCATACTGATCTCGATCCTACCTTTGTAAATCTTTTCTTCTAAATTCCTCGCTCTACACACACTCCCTTTCTCTTCCCAAGCTTTTTGTCCTACTCTCTCTCTCTCTCTCTCAGTCTTAACATCCTTATTTATCCCTTTTTCTCCAACTGTGTAAAAGCTTTGTTTCATTCTCTCTCTCTCTCTCTCTCATTTTAATTGCATTCGAGCAGCCTTAGGCATTTGGAGCAAACAGCACGTCTTGCTATGGAGGGCTCTTCAAATTATTCTTTACCTCCAAAGGCGACATACACTATGAGAGTCATCTTCGTGAATTATTAAGTGTGAGACAGAAAGCATCTGATGTGTTCGTGAACGTTGGCTCTAACTTTGCATTCTAGAAGCCGAGCTGTTTTCTCACATAGTTATAATGTGCTGCGGTCTTAATGAAAAAACGTTGAAATAGAAATCCATTTACTTAATCCATCTTCCATAAGTGAATAACGGATAGGAGCAACAGAGTCTGCGTGGATAATAAACCCAAATGTAGTTAGTAGTCCACCATATAGATGAGTAGAGACAATCTAGTTCCTGTCTCTTTATAATCTGCCAAACAAAAGGTAGTAAAGATAGCGTAAAAATGGCATAACTGTTATGTTGTGCGCATGTATGTGTGTGTGTCAGAGAGAGAGAGAGAGAGGTAGCCCACCATATAATCGTTAGTCCATCTTCTATGAACCTCTATACTTCATTAAAGAACATATATCATTCAAACAAGAAACAAAAGAAGGGAGGTAGTTGATCCCACTTCCTCATCAGAAAGCTTGCATAATAATGATGCAGACATGCCTCTCTCTGTTTTTGTAAATTATGAGGATGTAGATTTCTTGTACGACTCGGTTTGCTTTCAACAACTTTTTAGTACAGGAATAATGCCTCATGCACGCTTTTCAAAAGTGCGATGGATTGATTCGTTAGCAGATGCGAACCACTTGGCAAGCTTTCCATTGCATCTTCCGCAAAGCTGTATTCAACATATGAAAGTTAATCTATCTCACATGGGATGGGGCTGACCACATAAGATAATTGCACATGTGGGTGATGTGATACGGCTTATGTTTCTTAAATATTATAGAGATTAGACTTGAGAAGGGGCAGAAAAAGTCAAGTTGCTTTATTATAGCGCTTGCTCACTTTAGAAGTGTGCAGAGAAGTGCTAAGCCATGCAACCAAAGGTCACAAGGTCCCAAGGTCCCATTGAAGCTGTGTGCGCATCGATAGAAGGTTTCCATCCCTCCCCCTATTGAAACTTGAGTGCAAGGTGTGCGCAAGTGCAAGCTCTTGGAGAAGGTGGAGGACTGGTGCAGAGATGTCGATGAAAGCAATAACCTTGGGTATTTTGTAACTTTGTTGATTGTGCACTCTTTGGGATTTTGCACAAAGAACATTTGGATTGTATTGTACATCATCATTGTACTTTTTCCTTTGATCAATCTACAGAAGCTTCCGCTGTCTATATCTTTCTTCTTTTCTTTCTCCCTTCTCCTAGAAACACTCAAATCCCTTTCTACACAAGAATCCCCCAAAAAAATTTGGCACGCCCAATGGGACAACAAAGAGACTTGAGCATAGGATAAGCAAAATGCAAAGTGTAGAAGAGTTCAAGGGTACCGATAGTACTGTACTGACTTAAGAGGTAATCTTTCTTCCATTGGGATTCTATTAAACTAAGAGGAGTATGAAGAGCTCATTGTAGAGAGTACGCACGTGGAAGCAAAATGAAAAGTAAAGTACCCTCACAAAACAAAGAATGTGTGAGACACAAAATGAGTAGACCATGAAATGGAAATAAACTAGAAATGGAGTGCCTCCTAAATACAAAATGGAGATGCACTCATGCAGATACAAATGTAGATGAAGTACGAGCAATCATGTCGTCAACACCCCCTCTGTAGCTCCATTTTGGAGCGGCTGAATGCTGCAGAGGTCCACCAAGCGCTGAAGTGGAACCGAAGGTAGAGCCTTTGTGAACATGTCCGCCAGGCTCTCGTGAGAGCTACACTACTCCAAAGTAATCTCTTGAGATATGAGCTTCTTGCGGATGAAGTGGTACTGGATCTCGATGTGCTTCGTCTGAGTGTGGAACACTGGATTCTTGGTGATGGCCAAGGCTAACTCGCTGTGCATGCGAAAACATGTTGGAGTATCCTGCAAAACACCAACGCCACATAATAAACGTCGAAGCTAGATGGCCTCACATGCTGCAAAGCTCGATGCTCGGTACTCGGCCTCGGTAGATGATAGAGCAACTCTAGGCTGATTCTTACTTGCCCAAGAGATAGGTCTTGAGCCAAGCAAGAATATATACCTAGAAGTAGATCGTCGAGAGTCAGGATCACCAGCCCAATCTGAATCCGAATACCCTGCGAGTTCGATACCCCCTCTGTACCAAAGACCATGATGTCAGGTGAGGGCAAGGTATCGAAGTAGTCTCTGAGCAGCATCCCAATGAGTCTGACAAGGTTGATGTGCAAACTGGCTGAGTATACCAACTACATAAGCAATATCTGGTCTAGTGTTGGCAAGATAGAGTAATGAGCCAACAAGCTATCGATAGGTATGCACATCCACAAGTGATGATGAGTCCTCCAATGTAAGCTTGATGTTTGGATCAAGTGGTGTAGAAATTGAGTGACGATGGTCCATCTTATATCTGGAAAGTAGATCAGAGCAGTACTTCTTTTGTGATAGAAATATACCTTCTTTTATTTGCCAAACTTCCATACCCAAGAAGTAGTGTAGTAATCCAAGATCTGTCATAGAGTACACAAGGTGAAGCTGTGTGATGATAAACTAGATGCATTCTTCGTATGAGCCTATCAAGATCAAGTCATCTACATAGAGAATGATGATGGCTCCTAAGGACTCCTTTTGATAGATATAGAGATTAGCATCAAGATTTCTTCTGTGAAATCCCTTGTCTTCAAAGAACTTGTGAATCTTTTAATACCACACCCTGGGAGGTTGCTTGAGTCCATAAAGTGCTTTGTGAAGCTTGTAGACTTGATCTTGTTTGCCTTTGATCTTGAAGCCTTAAGGTTGTTCAACATATACTTCTTCTTGAAGATCTCCATTGAGGAATGCACTTTGATGTCCAACTGGTAAATGGGCCACTTAAAGTGAGCACTTAGTGCTAAGATGATTCTTATGGTTGTGAATCTTGTAGTAGTTCTTCATAGTCAATGCCATGTTGTTGCTTGTATCCCTTAGCTAACAACCTTCCTTTGTACTTGTTTGATGTGCCATCTGACTTGTACTTAACTTTATAAAGCCACTTAACTCCAATGACTTGATGATTTGTGGGATTAGGTACAAGAGTCCAAGTTTTGTTCTTGTCAATTGCATCCATTTTGACTTGCATAGCTTCTTCCCACTTAGTATGTCCTTGAGCTTCTTTGTAATTATATGGCTTTGGGATTTGTTGAATGTGATGCATTAAGGCGTAATTGACATAATGACTTTGTTCTCGCTGTTGCTTGTCGATAAGTCTTTGAGATCTTCTTGGATGACTTGAAGTACTTGCTTCTGAGTTCGAGTTTGGAAATACTCAATCCCCCTCTGAAGTGTAGATAGGTGGGCTAAGACTTGTACTTGAATCTTTTCTTGAGTATGAGGAAGTTTCATTGAAGATCACATCCTTCAAAATGGTGATGGAGTGGTTTTCCATATCATATAGGCGATATGCCTTTCATTAGTCACTATACCCTATGAATATGTGTTTCGTGGACTTTGATTGTAACTTGTTTCTATCTTCTTTCGGTACATGGACAAAAGCTTCACTACCAAAGACTTGAAAGTAATTCACATTTGGTTTTCTTCCATAGTATGCTTCAAGGGGTGTTTTGTTGTGTAATGCACTTGTAAATCCTCGATTAAGAATATGAACGACAGTATGCACGGCTTCTGCCCAGAACTTGTAGGGTAGATCCTTGTGGTGAAGCCTTGTTCGTGCCATTTCCATCACACTACGTATCTTCCTTTCCCCATTGTGGGATGGAGTATGAGGATGAGTGACTTGTCTTTTGATCCCTTTATGGGTGAGAAAGTTATCAAAGTCATGATTGATAAAATCACCACCTCCATCTGATGTGATTGTTTTAACTTTAGTCGAAGCTTCATTCTCAACTTCCTTTATCCAAGTTTGAAACTTAGAGAATGTGTCTGCCTTTGACTTCAAAACGTACACCCAAATAAAGCGAGAGTCATCGTCTACTAGAAGATAAAAGTAGAGGGATCCACTCAGGGATGGGGTGTGCATAGGTCCACATAAGTCCATGTGAATGAGGGCTGAAGGGTTCCTCGCTCGTGTGGAAGCTTCCTTGGGAAGTGGGGCCCTATGTTGCTTGGCTTGGGTGCAAGCTTGGCAGACATTAGTAAGTTGCCCACTCTTTGGCAATCCATTCAAAAGTTGGGATGAAGAGATTTTTGATAAGTAAGAAGTGTCCCCAAATCTCTGGTGCCATAAACTTGAGGTTGATTCTTTGGATAGAAAGTAAGATAGTTTGCAGAGGCCCTTTTGTTCAATACCTTGAGGAATGATATCCTTTGTATGGGGATCAACTACCTTAACTGAGGTGTTATCAAACCATACTTGTTTGTCCTGATCTATAATGGCCTTGACGGAAAGTGGATTCATACATAAATTTGGAACAAAAAGAACATTGGATAAAGACTTGCATTCGCCCTGATTGTTGGTAATTTGAACTTTTCCTTTTCCTTCGATGGGTAAGCTTTTGTTGTTGTCAAGATAGACTTCTCCTGTGTGCTCTTCGAGTTCTTGAAAGGAGTCCTTTTGTTTGCACATATGGAAGGTAGCTCTACTATCAAAGATCCACTCATGCAGGGAGCTAGAAGTAACTAGGGCATTGGCTTCTGTGGAGATGAAGAGTTCCTCACTCGAGCAGTGGGATCTATGTTGGGATCTTTTGGATGCTTGCCTAGACGTAGAAGCCTTCGATGATTGTTTTTTTTTGTAGCAAAACTTTTCTAAGTGTCCTGACTTTCCACAAAAATTACAGGTGAACTTCTTCGATGAATTATGCGATCCTTGCTTAGATCCGTTGCTAGCATGATGACTTGTGGTTTTGCCTTTATTGAATGGGCCTTTGGCCTTCATGGCTGACTCTTGTGCGAAAGTCGATTTGGCTCGCGAGTCGTGAAGGAGCAATAGTCGACGAACCTCTTCCCAAAATAAGACTTGGCCACGATTATACAAAGTTGTGACAAATGTCTCGTACGACTTAGGTAACTTGTTAAAAAGCCTAATGACCATGTCTTCACTAGAGATCTGCCTACCACATAGTGCTAATTTACGCTAGTAGTCCTCAAATTGGGCTATGACCTTGGTAATTGTGTCATGTGACCTAATTGTCAAATTATGAAACTCGGGATCTAATGCACATATTTTCAAAGGGGTTTTGTCTTCATACAAAGCGGCTAATGTATCCCAAGCATCCTTGGACATCTTGCAGGCCGTGATATGTCCTTTCATTAGTTCGTTGCAGGCAAGTAACAGCTGACCTAAAGCTCTTTTGTCCTTGAGATATGCACGCATGACATCTTTCCATAGATTGTAATTTTGTCCATGGAGGTGTTCATCCTTAGGCATAAAAATAGAGGTGAAAGAGGGTAAGAAGTTAGCCATATATGATGAGCTACCTTCCCTTTTGGTCATTACAAATCTTTGAGGATAAAGTGTTTAGAAACACTATCAAAGACACCGCTTCAAAATAATTGCAAAGCTCGAAATGAATAACTGGACACCACACTAAAAATTCTTTGGGGGGAGGGGCTTAGAGTAGCCCTACTCTTGCAAAACACCAAGATGAGTCGACGCGAGAGGAGAGGGCTTAGATTAGCCCGTTGCATACCGATTGAGCCTTAGAGTAGGCTTGGGAGCTTAAGAAACTTTGTGGGTGGGCTTAGAGTAGCCTCCAACCCACAAAAGTGCACACACACGATACTTTTCTTCTTATATTTTTAGTGTACAAAGATGGAGGCACTTAGTTCGTTGAGTGTGCCACAATAGAGTGGTGGTACCCATGAGAGTTATCTGATCCTTTATAATGTAGCTTAAATAAGCATTTCTGCACAAACCGTCCAAGTGAGCCGAATAAATTCAAATTTGGAACCCACCAATTTCCATGTCATCAGTCCTATTCGTATTTAAAATTTAACTCCTATTTTGATGGTGCAATATCTGCCATGCCAAAGGATTAGGCAAGAAGGATTATGACATAAGCGGATCATGTGAGAACTATGTAAAATATCCCTGATCTAATGCTAGTTTTCCACTATTTCTTTACAACTACACTACCCATCAGCTTCACGGTCTTTATGAGGCTGCAAGCTTTGGGGGCTCAAATATAGATCCTACAGCTTGGGAAGACAAGAAACGCAAAGGGGAATCCCGTTTTTTCTGCACATGTTCGTATTAGAGTTCAAAAATTAGCCAAGCCATTGGAGGAAGATTCTTTTCGACCTGTTCTTTATCATTATGATGGCCCAAAGTTTCGACCCCAGCTGTCATTCCAGAGACTCTGACGCTCCTTGACCTTATTGATGAAGCTGGAGCACTATGATGTGTACTGGGCTAGTTTACCACTACGTGATGACAGAAGACTTGCAGGCCATTACATATGCCCATAATTGTTCCTAGAGAGATAAGAGCTGACTTACGTGCTGATTGCTCTGGTAGTTCTCTGTTTGGCATAGAACATTCTTTGCTAATATTGGTGCAAGTTACATGTCGATTACATCAGTAATCATGTCAAAGAACATGTGATTCTACTCCATGACAAATGCCGAGGCACAGTGTGGTGCAGTTGCACCAAGTGAAGCTGCCAGAGGAGCTATGGCTGGAATATGCACATCATAGTAGCTGTAGATAGCTTCTCCTCTCCCCTAAGTCTTTCACTATAGGAGCTTCTCTTCCTCAGTTTCTCTTCTGCTCTCTATCTGACGTTTCTCTCTGTATGGAAAAGTGTGCTCATCAATTGTCAGCGTATCACAGTCGCTCTGTGTTTGAAGCATTCCTGCATATTAGAAGAGCCTTTCGTTTGCGGCTTATCACCTCCGATGAAAACTGTGAAGCTCAGCGAAGGTAAGCTAAGTGCGCGCTCTTTGATCCTTAGCTGTTTCTCACATGCTCTTGGGCTTCTGGAAAGCTAAGAAATTAACCAGAGTCTCTCAGATCGACGTCCGTGGGCCTGCAAAGGATAACTTAATGAATAGGGTGAAGAAGTCACATTTCGATTTTTGTTGTATGATGCTCTACATATTATTTCATGCTATGGCTTCGCAAAGCGACCCCTCAGCCTTGCAGACCTTCAAGAGTTCTTGCTTCTCGGGGGGTCAAGAGCTAAGCTCTTGGACTCTCTCTCTCTCTCACTCTCTCTCTCTCTCTCGCTATGGTCTTGTGCAGAAGACGTAACTGAGAGCTGCATTAGCCTCTACCTCACAAGCCAATATCAGTACTATCTAGTGGCTGTGGGGCCTCCGTAACATGGCCTTAAAGCTCACCATGGAAGTCCAGACCTTGGAACTCATTGAGTTACTGTTGCTATGAGACCTGATAGACATGGTCGATTTATAGAGGTTGATAGACACGTTCGGTTTATGGAGGAACTGAGAGTGATAAATGTAAATAAAATAGCATGCAGGTGATGAGTGAAGCTCAAGATGATGGGAGACAAAGAGGTAGAATGAAAGCAATTAGGTATGAATATTACAATTAATCAAAAGCACCACTAAAAATAATGCAAAATAGTGTTAATGAACACTATCAATTATGAGGGTAAGAATCGATTCCTTGAAAATGATCACAACTAAATGTCGTAAACCATCAAAGGTTGCCACAAAAGAGGGTGGGTGGGAGGGAAAATGGGGATAAAAGGTGTATAAAATGATAAATAAGATGAGGTGGGAGGGTGGGAAAATGGGTCCCAAAATAGTGAATATTGATGGTAAGTGTCTCTCTCAATGAGGAGCAAGCAAACCCACCACCACTCAAGCACCACCACCACCAAAATGAACACCAAACACACCACCAAGACCTCCACCTAGCGCTCTGATACCATGTAGAGAGTACGCATGCGGAAGCAAAATGAAAAGTAAAGTACTCTCACAAAACAAAGAATGTGTGAGACACAAAATGAGTAGACCATGAAATGGGTAAACTCATGTGGATTAGAAATGAGCTTGCCAAGAGCATGGAGTAGGCTCCTCAAAGCTTTTAACCAAGTACAAATGAGAGGAGAGTCCCTCCTTATATAGATTTGGGAGGGGCTCTCAAAAGTACATCATATGTGGAATAAGTCTCTTGAAAGCAGAATGAATACAACTAGTAGAAGCACATGGCAAGGTACCCAAATACAAAGCAAATACAATATAAAATGGAAATAAACTATAAATGGAGTGCCTCCTGGATATAAAATGGAGATGCACTCATGCACATACAAATTTAGATGAAGTAGGAGCAATCATGTTGTCAACACTCATGACCACAACCCAGTCTCAAAGCTTGAGGGTCCCTTGCAAAGCTACAAGAAGGAAGGTTACTCGAAGATCAACTAGTCCATTGTCATCCACATCATCAGTAGAGAATATCGAAGCCCAGGTAGATTTGGAAACTTTGCTTTCTAGATTGGATATCAAATTTCCATCCTTCATAGGGCTAGCACAAGAAGACCCAGATGAGCACATTAGTAGACTCTTAGCCTCATGTAAAACAAGGGGTCTGATGGGAAGAGATAACACATTTTTTATTCTTTTCCTTGGAACATTAGAAGGACTAGCAGACAAATGGTTTAGTCAGTTTGGTTCAACCATTTCACCACATGGGACTTGATGAAGGAAGCATTTCGAACACACTTCCAACAAGGGAACACAACTGAAAACATTATTGAAGAATTAGAAAATTTAAGACTAGGTCCTAGGGAGACCTTCCCAGAATTTGTTACCAGAGTGAAGGCATTAATGGCCAAACTACTAGAACCTCCAAATGATTTTTTTTTTTAATCAAGAAGTGGCTGGTTAAACCACTTCATGTATCAACACAATGTAAAATAAAGGAGTTAGTTTTTTCGACAGCTACAATAGGAGAATTTATTAATACATCTACAAGATTGCAACAAATTAGACAGCAGCATGGAGCAAGCTCTTCCAATTTATCATATCCTACAAAACCTGAAGATCCAGTAATTCAACTAAGGAAAGAGCTTGAGAGCTTGAAAAGGAATAAGCCACACAAAGAGGAGGAGACCACAATAACTCAGTTGAGGTGTGAAATTGAAGCACTCAAGTTACAAAAGGAAGAGGAAGCCCAAGCAAAAGAGCTGGCTCATTTTTTACACAAGTTGCAAGAACTCAAGGGAGGTGGCATCAAAAGGGGATATGGTGTACCATGTACAGCAAGCAAGTTCATGTGGTAAGTGAATGTCCACTTTTAAGTGTAGCTTGCCAGCAATGCACGAAAGCTGGTCATGAGGCCCATGAATGTCAATCAAGAGGAATGCTTGCAACAACATATCGGGCACAAGGAGGAGCCTTACCACCAACCAATGTAATGGTAGGAGCACCGAATCAAGGTAATAATTACAACGCTAGACATAGAAATAACTTTGCAAATGGTCCAAGGATGCCTATTATTTGTTTTAGATATGGAGAATGTGGGCATTATCAAAGTAGGTGCTCTCTACCAGAAAATGCCCCTCCTTGTAGAAATTTCCTAGAAGCTAGGGACCATTATACTAATTGATGCCCTAAGAACCATACGTCTTCATTTGGGCCCCACATTCAAATGATTTCTGTGTGCAAGAAAGAAGTTGTAGAATACGTAAATGAGCCATCACCATCTACCAAAGTGGTACAGTTAAAAGCAATTGAATCTTTTAAAGTGTAGACAAGAAGCAAGGGGAAGGCGTAATTGAACATAGGTGAAGAATCAAGGATTAATGGGCTGAACAAAGACAAAGAGACATCTGATGACAAAGCCAACACATGTGGAGATACAAGGCAAAAAGAAAATCTCATAGGTACCAATGATGCCATTGGACACGCGTTCAATAGGGCTCATGAGGAGTTTGATAAGTCAAATGAAGCCCATGCTCTTAAGGAATCCAAAGCTTCAAGACTACTCAAGTCCATGAAAAAGGAGGTCATTATTTTTATTTAATAAAGATGGATGGGAAATTCAGGTCACACCTCTTGCAGATAATTGATAAGGCTTCCACAACAAGTTTAGTGGCAAAGATTGTTGTTATACATAAAGATAAAATTATAGGGGAAGCACCCCTCACAGATTATAAGAGCCCGTGACTAATATTCTCTATCAAAGGTCATGAGTTCCAAGGAGTTATTGTGGATGGTGGTTCTCGCATTAATTTGATGCTTGAACATGTCACGGGAGCACTAGATTGTGCTCTCCGACTACAATAGACAAGATTTCGGAAATAAAATTCTGATTACAAGAACACCGACGTAGGGAAAATGATAAAAGAATACGTAACTGATACAAGACATCCCACAACCTAGGACCGATAGGTATGGAAAACTTGACTAGAGATGATATAGCAGATCCCACAACCCGGGATCATGGGTAGGAAACAAGATATCTCGGTTACAAGAATTCCCTTAAGGGAGATGAACTACCTACAAGAAATAACTCAAAATGATCTCATAATACCAGATTGCAATAGGACAAGAGAGGATGTCCAAGATACAAGACTAGACAAGAATAGAGCAAGAGACAAGAATAGAAGTCAAACTCGAACTTCAAAATCCTTACTTGGCAGTCACGACTCCTTGAGCTCCCAAGACTGATATTGGCAAGACTGAGAATGAATGTGGCCAACCCCTCCTTTTATAGGTATTCAACGGTGGTGCTATATGGTAGTTACGACTTGATAATATCATGATGATGTCATCAACTAGAAACAAGAGCTCCCGGTGTCAGAATTCAGCAAATAGACAGTCGATCTTGGCGTTTTGGCATGTTCCAGATGCAATGGTAGCATTACTTTCTCCAAAATAGTAACCAAACATGAGATATAGTAAAATTACATGGAATCAAAGGTTTAAGATTATTTTCTTTGTGTCCATGACATCATCTTCCCCTCAAGCGACAAGTTCCATGAGGAGCACCCATGTTCTCTAACTTGGGTTTCATTGGATTCTTCTTATGGAATTCATGAACCTTGATTTTTGCTCTATGAAAAATTTCTATAAGCTCCCAAGTACAATTATTGATGTCATACATTTTCCAATGAATAAAGTATTCCAATCCTCCTCGAGAGATTTTTGAATCTACGACATGATCAACCTCAACTTCTTTATGATCCTTAATCTTGAAAGGTGTGTGACTGGATCTCCCTTGAGCTTCATTAGGTTCATCACAAGATAGGTCCTTTGAGATTTTAGTGGTAGGTCATAGTGTTTCCAAGATCTTTAATGGAGTGCCTTAAGTAAGCACACCTCCTTGATTGAATATGAACTCCTCCTTGTCCTTTATCATCTTGTAATCTTCATATTTTGTATGCTCCATATCATTCATAATGACGTCTTGGTCTTCAAATGTCCTTGATTCAAATTTTTAAGAAATAGTGTCATGATTATGCAACACTTCTAGCTCTTGGACTTGGCTTTCTTTCAATAATTGATTCTCACATTGAACTTCCTGATTGATAACATCCTTGAAAGAGTTTGCTTGAGGCATGGATAGTAAGATATATTTGACTTCAGGCTTGAGGCTACTTCGAAATTGATTTACCATGTAACCTTATTGATATGTAGTTCCATGAAACAACATCTTGATATTCAAGGCATAGCTCGAAACTCATCGATCATCTTGTCGTAGTGATGTTTTCATCTCTTGGACATGTTCGATCAAGCCCTTTATGGTAGATGAATCTCCTTGCATAGGGAGTCCATGGTGCCTCGTCTTGATGAAGATATTCTTGCCAAAATGTCGAGGGAGCACTAGATTGTGCTCTACGACTACAATAGACAAGATTTTTGAAATACACTCCTGATTACAAGAACAACGACGTAGGAAAAATGGTACAAGAATATGTAACTGATACAAGAAGTCCCACAACCCGAGACCGATAGGTATGGAAACCTCCACTAGAGATGATAGAGGAGATCCCACAATCCGGGATCATAGGTAGGAAACAAGGTATCTCGGTTACAAGAATTCCCTTTAGGGAGATGAACTAGATACAAGAAATAACTCGAAAGGATCTCATAGTACGAGATTGCAATAGGACAAGACAAGATGTGCAAGATACAAGACTAGACAAGAATAGAGAAAGAGAGAAGACTAGAACTCCAACAGGAACTTGAAAGTACTTACTTGGCAGTCACAACTCCATGAGCTCCCAAAACTAGTATTGGCAAGACTGAGAATGAATGTGGCCAACCCCTTTTTTTATAGGTGTTCAAAGGTGGTGGTATATGGTAGCTATGACTTGCTGATGTCATCATGATGTCATCGACTAGAAACAAGACCTCCTGATGTTAGAATTCAGCAAATAGACAGTCGATCTTAGGGATTTGGAATGTTTCAGATGCAATGGTAGCATTAGATTCTCCAAAATAGTAATCGAACATGAGATATAGTAAACTTACATGGAATTCAAGGTTTAAGATTGTTTTCTTTGTATTCATGACATCACCTTTCCCTTAAGCGACAAGTTCCATGAGGAGCAGCCATGTTCTCTAACTTGGGTTTCATTATTCTCCTCTTATGGAATTCATGAACCTTGATTTGCTCTCTGAAAAATTTCTATAAGCTCCCAAGTACAATCCCTGATGTCATACGTTTTCCAACGAAAAAAGTATTCCAATCCTCCTCGAGAGATTCTTGAATCTATGACATGATCAACCTCAAATTCTTCATGATCCTTAATCTTGAAAGGTGGTGAAGGATTGGATCTCCCTTGAGCTTCATTAGGTTTGTCACAAGATAGGTCCTTTGAGCATTTAGTGGTACGTCATAGTGTTTCCAAGAGCTTTGATGGAGTGCCTTGACTAAGCACACCTCCTTGATTGAATATGAACTCCTCCTTGTCCTTTTTCTTCTTGTAATCTTTATAATTTGTATGCTTCATATCATTTGTAATGACGTCTTGGTCTTTGAATGTTCTTGATTCGAATTTTTGAGGAATAGTGTCATGATTATTCAGCACTTCTAGCTCTTGGACTTGGATTTCTTTCAATAATTGATTCTCACATTGAACTTGCTGATTGATAATATCCTCGAAAGTATTTGCTTGAGGCATGGATAGTAAGAGATATTTGACTTTAGGCTTGAGGCCACTTCAAAATTGATTAACCATGTAGTCTTCTTGATATGTAGTTCCACAAAACAACGTCTGGATATTCAAGGCATAGCTTGAAACTGATCGATCATCTTGTTGTAGCAATCTTTTCATCTCTTGGACATGTTCGATCAAGTCCTTTATGGTAGATTAGATCTCCTTGCATAGGGAACCCATGGTGCCTCGTCTTCATGAAGATAGTCTTGCCAAAATGTTGGGGGAGCACTAGATTGTGCTCTCCGATTACAATAGACAAGATTTTGGGAATACACTTCTGATTACAAGAACACCGACATAGGGAAAATGATACAAGAATATGTAACGGATACAAGAAGTCCCGCAACTCGGGACCAATAGGTATGGAAAACTTGATTGGAGATGATAGAGGAGATCCCACAACCCGAGATCGTAGGTAGGAAACAAGATATCTCGGTTACAAGAACTCCCTTCAAGGAGATGAACTAGCTACAAGAAATAACTCAAAAGGATATCGTACTATGAGATTGCAATAGGACAAGACAAGATGTCTAAGATACAAGACTAGACAAGAATGGAGCACGAGAGAAGACTAGAACTCGAACGGGAACCTGAAAGTACTTACTTGGTAGTCACAACTCCTTGAGCTCCCAAGACTGGTATTGGTAAGACTGAGAATGAATGTGGCCAACCCCTCCTTTTATAGGTGTTCAAAGGTGGTGCTATATGGCAGTTATGACTTGATGATGTCATCATGATATCATCGACTTGAAACAAGACCTCTTGGTGTCAGAATTCAACAAATAGACAGTCGATCTTGGGGTTTTGGCATGTTCCAAATGCAATAGAAGCATTAGTTTCTCGAAAATAGTAACCAAACATGAGATATAGTAAAATTACATGGAATCAAAGGTTTAAGATTGTTTTCTTCGTGTCCATGAGAGAACATACCATGAAAAAGATTGGACTACAACCCTCAAGACCTACCAACTTCACTTGGTAGACCAAAGCATAGTAAGGCCTATGGGAGTGGTCCTTGGAGTCCCAATCGAGATACAAGGTACCATCTATAACTTGGATTTTGTTGTTTTAAGGCTACAACAGGTAGGAGGAAGTCTCCCCGTGCTGATTGGGAGACCTTGGTTAAGGCATGCCAATGTGTTGCATGACTCAGGTAAGGAGGCAATGTAGGTAAAGCAAGAGGGAAAAGAGTTGCAACATATATTTTTAGAAGAAGGTCCAGAAAACCAAAGATACACTAGCATGATGCAGACAATTGGTATTTGTATGGAAAAAGAATTGTTGGATAACCTAGAGGCAGACCTGTATGAAGAAGCAAATTTATATGAAGAAGAAAACATGTTGGCTTGGCTCCATGCAGAAGATCCATCTTCGTGCTTTGGAATTCTTCCAAACTCAAGTAGAGAGGAAGCTTATGAAGAAAAAGAGGACATCATTGAGGTTACTTATTCGAGTGAAACAGTCTCAATCAAAGGGCATAGAAGAGAGAAGAAAGGAAAAGCCCTTAAGTGCAACAGTGATGAAGCTACTTCAAATCCTATATCACTGGCCACTTTGTTATGGATACTCGTATGTATATCATCTGTTATGATAAATTTTTTGTAGTAAGTGCAAGGCTTTACGAAGAACAAAAAGGAGTACATGCAAGTCTTTGGAAATAGAGGATTCCATTGGATGAAGAAGTGGGAATAGGAAAAATGACATTTTGCAAATTAGGTCACATAGTAGATGAAACAAAGATACAAAAGATGCAATATTTAGGAGATAGCATTCTAGTGAAGGATTTAGGGTGGCCCTATATCAGATGGTCAATATGCCCAAAAAGAAGACAAACCAAATGAAGCACAATACAATTGGAGATTATGGAGCGCAAAGGGTTTTGCTTAGTCAACATATCCAGGCTAAAGGCCTATCATCAACATAAATGAAGCTTTTTGGATCACCTAGAACTTGCAAAATCTATCTAGGTTGTACATTGCCTTCTCATTCCATTTTTGCTTAAGTTTTATTAGTTCTTGTCCATTTTCATGCTTGTTCCTTGAGTTTTTATGCATCTTAGAAGCCATTTCATAGCCTTTGCATAAGCAAAAATTTTAGGAAAATTTTTGGGAATTTTTAAGGCAGTTTTAGAAATTTTCTAGGATTTTTTTTATCTTTTTTAGATGTAATTCTCTTGATAAAATGGAGGAATAAAGGCAGGTCTCTATGGTTTGAGTGAGAAAACTCACCTAGAAATGTACAGAAATTTGTTGAGATTTTTTTTTTGAATTTTTTGGATTTTTTTAAAATTTTTTTAGATTTTTTTGAAAATTTTTTGGATTTTAATTGTGTTTTTTATTTCATTTTTTAATTTAAGAAAAATCCCCCATGGATAATTTTCTTTTATTAAATAAAATAAATCCCCCCTCGGTCTCTCTCTCTCTCTCTCTCTTTGCCCCCCACGTGCCCCCCTCGCCCTTCTCTAGACCCCACCAATCGACTAACTACCCTCCCTTTGGCCTTCTAACCAGCCCCATCGTTACCCCTCCATATCCTATCAATCTCAGCCCCCTATGCCCTCTCTTCCCTCTCCTTCCTACCCTCCATTCACCATCCTTTGCTTTTCTATGAAAAATTTCCCCTTTTGTGTTGATTTCATGACAAAAGCTTGTTCACTAACAAGACTGCGAAAAATTGCCACACTTCAACTAGAACTAAGCTAGAGTGATATTAGAACACCTCTATAATCATCAGTAGCTTAGCAACCTTCTAAAACTGAATACTTTATAACTATATTTAGTGAAAACTGAAAATTCACTTTACAGAAAACTTCATGTTTCCTTCAAGCTTTAATTCTGAACCGAATTACTCCAGACTTTACACTACTGCATTTGTTTACAATTAGATAATCTTTCCGTTACTTAACTATGCAAAAAACTGTATTTTGAACTCACCGAAATTTCACCGGAACTTCACCGAACTATTACCAGAATGTCACCGTAATCTTATCAGAATCTTACCGGAATCAACTTCAATTCTATTTGTGATTACTTCAAATGATTGTAGATAAAGTAAGGAAGTAATACACGAGCTTCCTTTAGTAAATGAACTCTTTTTGAGGTTTAAGAAAAAACTTCACCAGTTTAGAATGCCTTTTACGGTCAGACTTTGTACTGTGTACATGTCCCGTTTCACAAAACTCTTTTGATCAACTTATAGTTGAGACTACTAGCTTCAAGATAAGCTATCAGTCATTAAAATCTTTACACTGTGTTACAAGATCTAACTCTCAGAAGTACCAAAAAATGTTTAATGAGAAAACTGTAACTGTTAACTAACTTTCATAGTAACATGAAATTACTCAGATTTCTTCACATACGAAGAATGCGCTCAATCTTCCACATGAACATGTGCTTTCTATCAGAGAAGATGTGTACGAAATAGTTTGGCCTCACTTTGCTCATAGCTATGGAAAACTCTCCTACTCTGAGTAGTTATTCCTTACCATCTCTCTCAGATGAATACCTGACAACTCAGGTTCTATTATTCATCTCTACATACGCGATCTCTGGCGTCTTCTTCTTCCTCTATATATTTTTTCTCTCTATATCTTCTCACCTACATATTCCGGTTCTATATGCTCTCTTATATACAATTTTTGATCCGGGTTTCAACAACCTCGTAATTCTGGAAGTTTCTATGCTGTATATTACAGGCGTGAGGTGACAATGAGGCATGGGAATATGGGTGGTGGTGGAAACAAAGATAGAGTTAAATGGATATGAGGAATATGATAACGACACAGTAGGGATGCAATGTTATTAGAGACATTACTAGGTGGCCCTGAGTTTAAGTGATGGTATTAGGTTATGTGATAAGGATGACGAGGGAGATAGCTGGTAGTAGTTTTTCTGTCGAAGGTGCCATATATTAAGGGCTTGTATGTAAGTTATGGTCTCTAATGACAGTAAAGTAGAGAAGTTGAGCTCGAGTTCACTTGACTTAACTTGGATTGACTTCATTTAAGTCTATTACATTGATACACGTCAAGGATTTATTACACGTTTCTGAATGTTCTTATATGCGTACATGTTGGCACAACTTTGCTCTACACACTCCTAAGCTATATAAGAGATAGGTTGAGTGAGTGCTACAATTGATCACAAGTTTGTAACAAGTTCATAGAAGTAAAGAGTTCTTATGAGACTAGGAGACTGATTGGCTACAAGAATGCCTAATTCCTAATCTTTCGAATGTGATTCTTATGAAAAACCTTGTCACGTGGGATCCATCAAAATGTGATTCATATGAAAAACCACATCTTATATCATCACCAGCTCCATTTAATAGTAGAATTGTACGAATTTACCAGTTCTTTAAGATAATTAGAGAGCAATTTGCTGGTTTTATGTATGAACAGAGCAGTGTGTCTGCATACTATGTCGCCGGCCTTCACATCAGAAAGACAACTTTTGGTTTTTTTTTTTCTTTTTTTTTTTTTGGGGGGGGGGGGGGTGTGTGTGTGTGTGTGGTGGGAAATTGGGAATAATCCCTCCCAAGAATCGCCTTTCTTCACCCTCCCAAGAATCGCCTTTCTTCACGTCTTATCAACGACATCGGGAAAGAAGCTTGTTCCAGAAAGCAGCTTTATAAAGCCATGTCACCTTTTTGCGATGCAAATGGACATTGCATACACACAGACACCGAGATCATATCCTGCACATTAGTTCAACAATCTTGAAATTTTCGGAATCAGTACAAGTATTCGCTTTTAATATGTAACGAAAACTCATTGCCGGTCATCCACATCTGCAATGTCTTATGTTGTGGATAATCACTGTATTTATTACTGTCTTATTCGCTTTTGAAAAACGTACATGCGGTATTATTCCCTTCCCGCGTTTAGACATCAGTGTATTTATCTCTTCGAAAACAACAAATTGAAACCCAAATGGGTCCCACATGAGGGTGATGCTAGATTTATCCGCCTCATTTGTAATGCCCTCTAGATTGCCATACTCCTCCCTTGCATTGTGGGATTTGGGGGGTCCCATGGACACTAGTCCCATTCACTTATAACTTTTCTTCTTTATTTTAATTAAAGTCCGGATGAATAGGCTAAGGCCGAACTTCCTTTTATAAAAAAAAGCAAGACACTTGTACAAGAAATGCATACACATTATTTACAGAACAGAGAGAGGCATGTGTATTATTACCTTCATAAGAGAGCGCGACCAACTTGTTGTGTTCTCCTTTCTCTCTTTTGGTTTGAACTTCAGAATGACAGATGTTCTCTAAGAATTGGAAGAAGATGCGCGAATGATCACGTGGTGGGCTCTCTCTCTTTCTCTCTCTCTCACACACACACATACACACATCCACGGACGAGATGAGATCTATGTCATCTCTACCCTACAGTTGACACTTCTCTTTGTAGAATGGCAGAACCCATTTTCTAAAAGTAGGCCTAGTTCATGTCATGCCCCTTTTCCTGTCTTCTTATATTTCTATTCCAGCCCTCTGTGGTGGTTGGGTGGTATACCCTACTGCACCTAATTGTATGCAACTATAAGGAGAGTGGTAATCGTGCATGTCTCTAAACAGCGGACCAGTTAGGAATGCCCCGAATATCCGAGCTAAGACGCACCATGGGCGTGAGTGCTGAGCCTTCCCTTCCTCACCTTTCTTGGGGACATTGGTTGCCCCTTGGAACGTGGGTAGATGCCCGACAATGGGAACGCCCCCCGTCCATCCTTGACGGGGCTTGCACGTAGATGGCGGGACGGTGGGCCCGGCCGTCCATGCCTCATCTTGCCCACTCATGTAAAGGGGCTTTGGATGTGTGTGGAAAAGGAGAACCACTTATGCCTCTTGGCAAACGACAACCTTGGACTCGTCGACAATCAACCGTTAGGACGGCTCGTCATCGGAAGCCGTCCCTCGCATCTTTTGGACTTAGTCCTGTCTTCCACTACATTCCGCCTCCGGGCCATCCAACATTTCATGTCCTGCTTCGGCTTCCATGTTACGCAAGGGGTTTGCCCCTTAACTCGTGGTCATCCTTCTCCTTCTAGGGACAAGCTAAAACCCCCCCTTGGACTTGGACCATCACAATTGGTATCCGAGCTTCGGCTCTCGGTCGATCGGTGAATCTGTCATCGACGGTATCAGTTATTGATCCGTCGGCAAAAAACGGCAAAATTTTTTTTACATGGATACGTTTATGGTTGGTCCCCGCATGGACCTCGTCTCGCCTTCGGCATAATTTTCTTGTAAGTCCCAACATTGCCGCCGGCAAACGGCAGCGGATCTGCACTTCTGGCCCGGGTGGCAATGGGTCTCGAGGTCGGTGTGGTAGACCACCCTTATCTTTTATGATCCTTTGCAAAGGCACAATGATTTGCCCATCAATGTGTTTATGGGCCCGACCCGCTTGTCGGCCCACTCCCGTACGCTTATTCCCTTTTGGTGGACCCGTGATGGATAATTCCACGACAACCATCGGGAGGAGCGAGGAACCCTTAATATGCCGGCAAGGCTGCCTTATTCTCTAGGTTGGGGTAGTTTCATAAGTCGCATCTGCTGTAAGTACTGTCCCTTAGGGGAGGGGCCCCCTGTTGATATATTTAGGTAGTGATGTGTGTGAACACACTAGGACCGCCGAGACACTTTTTTCCCTCTTTAGGAGGGTTTTTCTCTCTGCTTGTATATACGCCTATTGCCCTAATGGGCTACTAATCTTTGTATATTCTCTAGTAATACATTCAGTATTGTGTGTTTGTGCTCCAAGCTTCTTCTTCTTCCTTGTGCTGTTCGCGTGCTTTCGCATACGTCTAACTCCAATAGTTGGTATCAGAGGAGGTCGTCGCTTCATCTAGGGCACCGTCCACACTCCTCCATTTGCAGTCTTAGATTCGCACGAAATTTGGTGAGCATACTCAAGGTGTTTCAGAGATCAAAACAGCTTTGCTGTGTGGTGCCGAAATCACGATCTGAGCTCGTTTCGGCCTTCGAACACACTATCGCAGCGCTTGTGCAGGCTATTTCATCTTTTTGTGCCAAAGGTATATACCTGTTTCTGTTCGTCAGTATAAGCGTCTCAAAGTGTGCTACAGGTTTAGCAGAACTCCTCTCGACAGTTCCATTCAACGTTTTGTGATACAGTCAATTTTCTGCATCAAGCTATTTTAGTCACCGGCCATGGCTGAAAGCAATGATGTATTCCATATGTTGGCTGTTGAGGATAAGTTGGATGGTACCAACTACCCATTATGGGCTTATATGTTAAGATCATTATAGTTAAGAAAAAGATTCCAAGATGAATCATTGACTTAGTATTACTTGATTCCATGTCAAGAATCTAAAGTTCTTGAAAGAAAAAATCTCCCTAGATGTGAGTCTAGAATCTTTCAAGAAAGTTTAATAGTAGTCCCTAGTAATTCCCAAACCACTAGTCTTGGTAGTTAAGTCCAAATAGTGATATAACCTAAAGGTATATCAAAGATTCTTAGCTTTGGAATCTGAGAAGCATTAGTGTATGCTTGAAATAGTAGGGGAAAGATCTCTAAAAGCCCATGGGTAAGCAAAAAAGATGCTTTTGTTAGTTTAAGAAATCTTATAGATAAAGACCAAGCCATGGACAGAGCTATCTATAGAGGCCCAGCAACGGCTGAACTTCCACATATTCAGAAAATGTTTCATATAGAACAAAAGCACTCCAGATCGTCATCTTCGCGGGCAGCACAACAATGCATATCAAAAAACTTTTGTGCAAATGAATACGATATCAATATAAATATCAATAGATAGAGTTGCCAACGCCGTGTAACAACTATGGAAAATGTTGTCATCTCTCGCCTCGTGAGTAATCCAGTGAACAAACAGGGATAATAAAGTGTTATCGTCTCCTAGTTAGAAGGATGAGATCAGGCGTTTGACATTATGAGCTCGAATCTCATTCGGAACTACTATGATGAAGCGGTCAATCGCTTTTTGAGACGAAAGACAAATAAAAGCAGTGATCTACGAACGATCATTTGCGAGTAGAGAAACTCAAAAATGATGAGGAAAAAGAGAGTTTCCATCAAATCTTGAGAAAAAGAGAAGCATGAACTCTCCCCTTGAGAAAGATGATGAATAACCAAGGTCACGATGGAAACTTAACCTTGAGCTCTGATATCAATGTAATAGAACAAGGATTACGACCACCACATGCTAGAGAGATGAATCCCCTCCCAACCAAATGCCTCTATATATAGCTCTCTCTAGGGGACTGCTTACTTGGCGAGATGGATACTATCCAGACATGTGTCGGCCATGTAGCTGCATGTGCTCCAAATATCCCAGTCAACTCGAGTTAACTCAAGTGGATGCTTCAAGAAGGCTCTAGATCTCTTTGGGCAAAACACTCTCCCCATGTCCTCCATGGGGATTGACCCAAGACCTACTCCTTCACATCCTTGAGTCTTAACCACTAGGCTAAGTGGATCACTTGTTCACTAGAGCAAAAGACCTCCTAGTAAGTCTAAACTTGAGATCTTGGTCATACACATAGATGACCAAACGGTGTCCGATTTCAGATCTGTTTGAACCGGCCTGACCCCTAGATCATAGACTTACTTTATTATATTCTTCCCCCTTGGAAAATATTTTTGTCCTCGAAAAAGAGCTAGTCTAGGCAACCCCTGAGCCTCATGTTCCTTAACCAGAAGAACATGGTCATGTTCTAAAACTAGAAGAACATGTCTCATCTCTATGGTGGGATTCCTGCCCAAATGATTCAAAACACTATCTCCCTTTTCAATTTTATAAACTGGTCAAAGTACAAAGTAGTGAATGAAGGATAAGGGTGGATCTAAAAACATCCCTCTCCAATTTACAATTTCTCGATGTGCGATCTAGGCACAAACATGTGAACTGGGTGGATTCAAATTACTAGTCTATTTCTGAGCATAATTGGTGCATAAACTTAGTAATGAAGGTGGGATTCTTATCCCTTGCAAAAATTTGAGAACTCTTGATTCACTTTGAATTTGATTTGGAAAACTTGAAGTTTGGTTGTCCCAAACATGTAACTTGGATGTTTTTACAATGGTTAATACCTACCCAACAATTACTTGATTTTATCATCCAATTAGAGGATGAAATTGTCCTCATGAGTTTCAAAATCCTATGTAAATTGTAGGAGAAAGTTTGTCATTTTCGTTGATTCAACCATACTAAAACTTGAACAATCCAAATTGAAATAAAAATTGTTCAACTTAGGACACTTTTCTCAAAGACTTGAGCTAAAAGATCTTGGGAATTGTCAATCTGTTGAGTAATTCCAAACTTCTCCATTCTAGAGTATACTTGACTCTAGGAAATCATTTGTGCTATAACTTGAAGCAAACTCAAATAAATAAGTCCACTTAGAATTAGTATATTTTGAAGATTGACAAGGTTCTTGTACATAACATCTATCTAGGATATTCAATTTAGTTATCTAATTCTAATTGGCTAACCCTGGTCTTTTGCAAAAGGAATTAGATACCATGTCTGAGTCAATTCCAAAAGATTTGGAAAACGGAAAGAAATAACTAAAACTCTATACAACCAATTCAAACTTTGAAGATACGTAAACTTGCTATGAGTCAAAGTCTAGATGACTCAAGACTTTAACTTTTCAAAGATCTGTTTCAACAGGGTATTGGGGCATTTTCTTTATCTTTAAGAGAAATGAGCAGGATTCTCAAAAAGATTCAAAGCAACTCATAAACATCATCCAACCATAAGATACTCATGTGGTAAGCAACATCACTGTGTCGACCCACTGAGGTTCTGTTGATGAGTTTTGCATTCAAATAATGCTTCACTTGAGACTAAGTTTAGGTCATATTCAGTCTTTCTGACTCCTTACTCGGAATTTATTTCTTGTGCATTTCTTCTAGTCAAAAGAGTGAATTTACCAAATTATACTAGGAACTTGATGCTTGACTTAGTCAATAAAATTCTTGGTTGAAAAGATTAACTCAAATAAAAGTCCAACTTTTTCTATCAAATATTTTTGAATCATCAACACTTTAGCTTGAAGTGTTTCAAGAAGATCTTGGAAGTTACTTACTTCATATCTTCTTACATACTTGATCTTGAAGTATCTTGAGATCGTACTTTTATCCTCCTTGAATTAAAACTTATCCTTGGAAGTTTTAATTTCCTTGAAAGATCAGATCTAACTTCAAAATCCATTCTAAGACTAAAAGATAATTATCATCACACGGTCCAATGTCCCATACCATCTTTCCTACATCAATCCGAGTCCTTTGATATTTCGAGGATCAACCTTCAACGGGGAGGATTTGAACTCCTTGCCATCTCGATTGCATGAATGCTTCATTTCTTCAAAGACGAGCACACGATGAAGCAATGCTTTTCAACGAAGAATATGTAATTCTTCCTCATGGATCAAAGGACGAAGAATGGCTCTTCCTACGAATCAATGGAAGGATGTAGCTTAACTGGGAGATAAGTAATTTCCAAGTTAATGATTGTTTTCAATATTTGTTTTTACTCTATGGTTTCATGTAGGATGCATTTTTATCATTGAAGTATGGTAGTAAGCTTCATTTTTGATAATCTTGATGAAAATTATTGAAACCTACATGAAAGAGGATAAACATATTGAAACACTCACTAAGCACAAGCATGCATATACAAAAGAATGTTTTCATGCACAATTTATATTTTCTTCTTGCTTGGAAAAGGAATATGATGCACTCAAGTATGTGCACATATATATTTATAACTTTTTGTAAGGTAAAGGATAGATTGTTTGTGCATGGATGATTGGATGCACACATGTCATGGCCTAGAATGGATCTCTAGTCGTTGAAGAATAATGTTCTCCCAAGTAGTGAGAAGTAAATTCTTAAAATTCTTTAGTTAGCAAGTAGTTCCTGTAAAGACCCAAAACCATAAGAAGTGGTAAAGTCCAATGGTTGATATCACCTGGAAGTGTATCAAAGATTCTTATTTTTAGAATCTGAAAGGTATTGGCATATGCTTGGACTTGAGTAGGGGAAACATCTCTAAAAGCCCATGGGTAAGCCAAGAAGCTTTTGATAGTTCAAGAGATCTTAAAGATAAAGACAAAGTCTTTATTATTATCGCATGATCAACAAGATTTGATTAATCTTGGCCATGGTTGTCCAATAATTATGGTTGGAACTACTGTGAAGTTAAGTCCAAGTATTGGCAATCAAAATAGTAAGTTGTTCCAAGTTTGAACAGAGTAGATATTCCAAGTATGTAGTCTACAACCGTGTTAACGGTAATTAAGTCTCTGGAAGGTGTAACATAAAAGTTTACCATCCTATGGAAGGTGTAACATAAAACTTTACCTATCCTTAAATGGATTTTGATAAAAGTCCAATAAAGCATGAGCCGATGCTTAGACTTAAGCAGTGTAGAGATTCTTAAAAAGTCCTGGCTAGGATAGCTATTTAAAGCTGCATTAGGAAAGGAATCTAAAGACAAGAAGTAAATAGCTCTTGTCGCTATGAATTGGTCAAATATAACCAATTAGACTTGAATTTGATAAATTCAAGAACTTGGAATGATAGTGGGTTTTTCTTTTGAAGACCTTAGTAAAGAAGAATGGATATTCTTTCAAAGGTTTTCAAGTTCCCAAAGGAAAGCACAAGATTGTGAAACGATCATATGAAGGGATCAAAACCTAAAAAATCTAGTTAGAGGTAATGCCTAAAACTTTGAAAATTCTCATAAAGAATGAAAGGAAGAAGGTACTCTATCAAGAGATGTTTAGACTTTAGGATAAATATCACACACACATTAATCTGAATATAAAATTGGGTGGGCTTCTCTTTGAAAGTGCACTACCCGACCCGACGAGAGGCACACACCTCCTTTTGTTGAACCCCCGGCACATCGGCCAAAGAGTAAAAGATAGGGTCTATATTCCATCCAATTAAATTTTGGCCACACGGCGCTCACTACCCCGACTGATGTGATACCCTCGTGGGAGAACACGGTTTACTGGCCTATTATCTTCCAAAACATAGCTTAGCTTTGGGCACATAGCGAAAGATCTAGAAATAATTCCAAGGGGATCATGGTCTTTGAAGGGGGTCAAGTGGGTTAAGCACATTTCATTTCGGCATTTGCAGCTTCACCGTTTGACATAGCACTCTACCCGACGGGCCCACCTGCAGTGGAGCACAGTGGGACTACCCTGTGTCACTCCCCGATTTAGAGTCTCACGGACGGGGGTGTTGGAGTTAGACGTCTGCGAAAGCACGCGAACAACATAAGGAAGAAGAATAAGCTTGGAGCACAAACACAGAATTCTGAATGTATTACTAGAGAATGTACAAAGATTAGTAGCCCATTAGGGCAATAGGCGTATATACAAGCCGAGGGAAAAAAACATCCTAAAGAGGGAAAAAAGTGCCCCGGCGGTCCTAGTGTGTTCACACACATCACTACCTAAATATATCAACAAATCCCCCCTGGGAGTGATGCGGTGAGCAAGGAGCTGGCACTCATGTATAAGGAAGTGCCAAGCTATGTGGAAATCACTCCACAAAAGGAAGTAAGCCCAAAGTTTTGCGGAAAGCTTCAAACTTCTCCCTAGGCAGAGCCTTCGTGAAAAGGTCTGCTATGCTCTCCTACGTTGGCACATATGCCAAGCTGATCTCCCCAGCAGAGAACCTCTCCCTAACATAGTGATAATGCACCTCAATGTGCTTAGTGCGAGCATGGAACAATGGGTTCCTCGCAACTGCCAATGCGCTCTGACTGTCAATGAAGATGGTGGTGGCAGAAGACTCGCCAACACCCAAATTAGCCATAAGGCGTCTGAGCCACACACACTCAAGATTCGCTGTGAAAACTGCCCTAAACTCAGCCTCACAACTAGAAGTGGCCACAGTAGGCTGCTTCTTGCTCAACCAAGATATACATGAGCTACCAAGCATGAAGCAAAAACCACTGGTGGACACACGAGTGTCATAGCAACCAGCCCAATTTGAGTCAGAAAAAGCATGCAAATATTGCGGTAGTGATCCTCCCTTGGGATAAAACAACCCAAGTAGTCGAGTACCACTCAAGTAGCGAAAGATGCGCTTAACCGCCTTCCAATGCATGACTCCTAGGCAATGCATAAACCTACTCATCTATGAGACAACAAACTGAATATTTGGCCGAGTAATGCATACATAAATTAAGTATCCAACAGCCTGCTGATAGAGAACAGCATCAAGTGCATCTCGAGCATCATGAAGACTCAATCGTAAACCTGTCTGCATAGGAGTGGCAATAGGCTTACAGTCTTCAAGGCCAAAACGCTACAATAATGTGTCAATATATTTCGTTTGACACAAAGCCATTCCACCATCAACTTGCATAAACTGAATGCCCAAATAGTGATGCAAATGCCCTAAATCAGACATCTCAAATGAGGCATGCAAATCGGCCTTGAAGGAATTTCTTGACTTTTGGACAAGATCAAGACTTAAGGCTTTATTGCTTGTCCAAAATCTTTTAATTCAAGAAAATAGTTAACCCAACTATTTTCATTGTTGGCTTATCTATAGAAAGTAGCTTAATCCCCAAAGATTACTTTGACGTAATTTTTAGGAAATATCTTGATTCCCAAAGATTAATTTGACTTGGGTTTCTTCTTTAAGCTCTAATTAACTTAAACAAAAGCAAGCATACTTTTCTCCCTCAGAAAAGTGCTTAATATGAGTATTCAACTACTTAACCAATTATCACGCATGTGCAAATGCCTGTTCTTACATGCAAATGTAGTGAATGCATGCATGTGTTTGGGCTCTCCTTTCATGCACCAAAATCAAGTAATTCTTGAGCTTGGCATGTGTCCATCTAATCATCCATGCACAAACAATCTATCTTCTACCTTATTAAAGGTTATAAATATACATGTGCACAGACTTGAGTGCATCCTATTCCTTTTGCAAGCAAGAAGAACATGTGTATGGTGCATGCAAACATTCTTTTGAAAGGGAGATGCACCATCAATCTTTCACAGATGCATGTCTACGCTTGTATTTAATGAGTGTTTCAATATATTTATGCTCTTTCATGTAGGTTTCCATAATTTGCATCAAGATTATCAAGAATAAAGTTTTACTACCATTCTTCAATGATAAAAATCACTACAAGGAATACGGGCGTGTAGCGACGGTTAACACAACAGAATTTCATCGCTATAAAATTGCAACTTGCGTCGGAATTACCGTCGAGCACGGATCGTCGATTATACGACACAAAAAACGATGGTATTTGCGACGCATCCATCTAACGTCGCTTGTCAAGGGCGTCGCTTAAGCGACGCTATTTTGCGTCGCATAAGCGACGGTTCACACCGTCGTATAAGCGACGATCCACATCGTCGTATAAGCGACGATGCAGACCGTCGTATACGCGACGCTAAACAAATGTCGCTTATACGACGACGCGTTGCATCGCTTATACGACGATCTGTTGACGGACAAAAATTAAAACGTTGGAGGCTCTGCAATCGGCATTTTCACGCATCTGATCGAAGAGCTCTCCAACGTTCGCAATTGCGCTGCGCTTACGAGCTGAAGCAAGTATATGCAAAATTGTTGTTTTGCTTAAGCTCTCTGTTATTGTCTCCCTCTGTCTTTGTTTCTCTCTTTCTACATCTTTCTCTCTTTGAATTTTCTCTCTCTCTCTAGATCTCTCTCTCTAGATCTCTCTCTCTCTAGATCACTCTCTCTCTAGATCTCACTCTCTCTCTCTCTCTAGATCTCTCTCTCTCTCTAGATCTCTCTCTCTCTCTCTCTCTCTCTTCTCTCTCTTTATTGCAGGTTATTCAAGAAGCTAACCAAGCAAAAACTATGGATCACAATTGTAAGTACAATTTGTATTATTTGTAGATCATTTGAATTGTGTTATTTTCATTACATACCATACTCACACTTATTGATATGCACTCATACACTTATACATGATGAAGAAGCACACACACATGCATATACCTACATATACACATATACATGCACATACACATACATACACATAGAGTTATACATATACACACACATACACAAGAACATGCACATATTGATACATACATATACACTTATACATGCACATGCATATACATACATATACGCACACATACACATGCACATATACACATATACATGCACATAAACACACATACACATAGAGTTATACATATACATGCATATACATATACACACATACACATGCACATGCACATACTCATACACACATATATACTTATACATGCACATGCACATACATACATATACACACACATACACATGCACATACATACATATACACACACATACATGTACACTTAGGTACACACATATGAATGAATTATATAATTAAAGTATTAAAACACATGCTTAATATAAACAATAATAACAATCAATAGAACAAAACTCTTCATTACTTAATACCATACACACAATTCAAAACATGACTGAAATGAAAAATATATAGATAAATATATATATATATATATATATCAATGTAAATACATATAATCCAATGTCATAATCAACTAAAATCCTAATCATCATCATCATGATCATCATCATCATCAGCAATATCATGATCATCCTGATCTTCCTCATCCTCATCCTCATGATCACCCTATGACGATCGAGATCGTCCCTCCTGTGTCTGTCTCTCCACCTCATCCATATTTGTCTCCCCATAATACTCCTGTATTACATATAACAAACATAAATCAATAAAATAATTAAAACATTCATAACAACAAAATAATTATATAAAATTTAAAAATACTCACAAAGGCATCAGGATGATCTTGTATATACTCGCTCAAACGCCGATATCCAAAATGTGTAGCATACTCGATCTCGTGTTTCGTAGGATATCGGCCATAATCCTTTCGCTGCAATGAAACAAATAAAAAACATTAGTTGCTTGCATTTAAACTAAAATAAAAAATATACTCACAATAACACATATACTTACAAACGTAGCTACAAAACCATTATGGCCCATTTGGCCTAAGTGCGATGTGTGGCCCGACTCCACTCTCTTCTTTGCAGCAGCCTGTTTATTCAAGGAAAAAAATACATAAATTAAATTAAAAAATTACTAAAATATCTAAAAATTATGAATATAAACTATTAATTTGTGTACCTTCTGCTGAGGAAATGACTCCTGAAGACGTAGCTGTCTACGAAAAAACTGCCAGGACTCAGGTGGTATGTTAGCTCGCCTCTTATTTTTTTCGACCATACAATATCTCCTGTTAATTTAATCTCAAACAGAAAAAAAAGTCAGAATACATACACATATATACACACATATACACATACACATACACATACACATACCCACATACACATATACATGCAAACATATACGCATGCATATATGTATATATATACACATATACATACATATAACATAAACACACATATACATATCCACATATATACGTACACACACATGCATGCATATACACTAATTCATACAAAATACATGCATTTATCCCACAATAATATGTGTTGTGTATATGTGAATATGTGTGTATGTATAAATGTGTATATGTGAATATGTGTGTATGTGTAAATATGTATATGTGAATTTTTTATTTATGTAGATAATCAAATTATTAATATCAAATACCATTATTTGTAGATTCTGATCAATCAGATGGAACTCCACCACCGTCTCCTCATCGTGCAACGACTTTATACTGTAAGTATATGAAATATTTAATTTTAACTATATTTGATGGATACATAACTTATATATTTTTTTTATGTTTCTTATGATGTGCAGATTCTGATCAATCAGAGGGTACTCCACCACCTCCTACCCATGCAAGGACTTCACATGTGTCCTCCGATAGGAATTATGATGAATTTTACTATCAAGAGCATATTATATGTTGGTGTAACTCTTGTTATGGCACATATCGAAGACCACGATTGGAATGTATTCAACATGAGGCAGAGTATGGTACTTTTGAGCATGCACCATCACCTACTCAATGTGATAATGCTTGGGTATGTATTTTCTATATATATTAATGTCATTTTTTTATTTAAAAACCATGTATAAAATCAAATTATTATTGATATACAGGAATACTTGCTCAATGATGATGATGATGATTTTTCTCATAATGTTAATATACCTCGTTCACGTCATGGACTTGCTGTGCATCAATTACAAGCAGAGGTTTCTAGAAATCCTCTACCTCCTGGTTTAGAGAATGAAACGGCTGGAGATTATCCATTGCCAGCTCGTGATCGTTCTTTAGTACAAACATATGATAGAAGAAGATATGGAGGATGGAATAGAGGACCACTTCCTTTAGATGGAGAGGTTTTCAACTTTTGGGGTAATCGCTATATGATTGCTCCATCCACTATTACTAATGCTGGTCGTGGTCTCTTTATTGTAGAGGATTTGTATGTGCGTCCGAACTCTGAAGTCACTCTTATGTCATTTTGTGGTCCTATATATGGATGGGGAGATTGGCATCGACTTTCACGTTATGTTCAAAGCATGAGTACTTATGGAATATGCTTGAACACAGCATCTCTTACTAGTAGAAGGATTTTACATGCAGAAAATGAAAGATTATATATTGATGGAAGACCTTACACACATGGAAATATAGCAGGTTTAATAAATAGTAGTCGAGGGTTACATAATAGTTCAAGGACTAATTGCACATTTGAGGAGCGTGAAAATAGTCATGAATCACCATACATGAGTAGAGATGTATCAAGATACATAGTTGTCAATGCTATTACTACATTACATGCTGGTGATGAACTATTAGTGAATTATGGATGGCGTAGACCTCCAAAAGCACCTTTTAGCATCAGAGAATAAAAATTTTCTATCCATATTTAATAAGTTATATACTTAATTTTATATTTGAAGTTTAATTTTTATTCATTTATGGAATACTAATGAGTTTTATTTATATGTGTAGATTCCAACGTATGATGTTGATGATATTCGTCCACAACATTCACAATTACCAATAAGACCTCATTTATCAGAAGCTTCCATGAGGAGGCTACGCAAAACTAAGCCTGTGCAATATGCAAAGTTGAAAGATCTATATTCAAAAGATGATAAAGTACAAGATTTGTGTGACAATGATGAAGATGATGGCATGGTAGATTTTATTGAGGATTGGTATCAAAATGACAGTGAGAGCATGGATATTTCTAAAAATGAGAAATATCTTCGAGAGGAATGTCTAAAGCATGTTTATGAAGGAAGTCATTTGACACGACTAAATGCGAGCTTACTTATTCTCAACCTTCAAAATCGTTTTGGATGGAGTAATGTATCTGTTTCGACACTATTAAGGTATAAATTTCAATTTTCTTTCTATTTATATATATATATATATATATATATATATGCATAAATATATATACATATATAAATACATGTAGGTTTTTATTCTTACTTTAGATAAGGTTATAAGAACAAGAACTTGAATTGAATGGAAACTTTTTGTCCGCGCATCTTTTAAAACTATTAATGCATCTTTCCAAATATTCGCAATGGTGACCTGGATGAGTCGCATGCACAGAGGTTACTCAAGAGACAGCAATCTAATTATAATGGAGTAGTCCACTTTGTATCCTAAAGTTCAGATGCTCATCATTGACATGCACGAGGTTTACTACATACCCGAGAAATCCTGCTCTATCTTGACTAACCTCTGTGCATGCGATTCATCCAGGTCACCATTATATGAACATATGTGTGAATTGACAGGATATGATTGTTTTGCGTAAATATTTTGAAAGATGCATTAATAGTTTTAAAAGATGCGCGGACAAAAAGTATCTATTCAATTCAAGTTCTTGTTCTTACCTTATCTAAAGTAAGAATAAAAACCTGCATGTATATATGTATATATATTTATTTACCTTTTTTAATATATCTTTTTTTGATAAACTTACAGGTTATTATCTGAAAAGTTTTTACCAAGTCAAAATATTCTTCCTACCTCACATGATGAAATGAAGAAGATAATCAACAATCTTGGTATAGATTATCAATGTATACATGCATGTCCTAACGATTGTATTTTATATAGAGGTGAATATGCAGACTCTTTGACATGTCCCAAATGTCAATCTCCTCGATATAAGGGTGAAGAAGGTAAAATCCCGAATAAGGTATTGAGACATTTTCCATTGGCTCCACGGATTAGACATATGTTTCAAAGCCCGGAATTATCAAAGCTTTTGACTTGGGGACATGATCACAAAAGTACTGATGGAATAATCAGAATTCCTCATGATAGTGTTGCTTTTCAGCATATTCATTCTACATGGCCTGAATTTGCACAAAATCCACAGAATCTAAAGTTAGGAGTTGCATTAGATGGGGTTAATCCATTCTCAATGAAATCTAGTAAATGGTCAACATGGCCAGTGGTAGTCATAAACTACAATCTTCCGCCATATCTTAGAATTAAAAAGGAACATTTAATGCTTTCACTTTTAATCCCAGGCAAAAGACAAGTTAAAGATATGAATGTATATCTTGCTCCTCTCATTGACGATCTTCAAGAGTTATGGAGAGGTATTAATGTCATTGATATATCGAAAAGCATCAATGAAAGACATATTACGATTCGTGGTATTGTGGCTTGGACTATTCACGATTTTCCTCGATATGGCGTTTGTTCAGGTATTGATGTAATTTTTTTATTCAATATGCATGTAAATAAATATGATTTAATCTAATTATATTTTTATCCTTTTCCATGATCGAGGAATATCTACTAAGGGTTATAAAGCTTGTCCATATTGTGGTGATTGGTTGAGATCAATCTATAGTAAGAATCTCAACAAAAATATTTATCTTCGACATCGACGATTCTTGCCTGATGATCATCCATTAAGATCTAAAAGAGAAGCGATACATTTTAATGGAAAGCTTGAAACAGGCCAGTATCCAAAACCTATGACGCCTATGGATTGGTATAAAAAATGGACAGATGGACCTCTGATAGATCCAGAAGCAGAAATCTTCAGTGATGATTCAGATAATGAGTATGTGAACAGAGGTAAAGGGAAATTGGCACTCGCAGAGAACATATCAATATGGTATTCTTTGGAGTATTGGAAAGAGTTAAAAGTATGTCATCTTCTTGATCCTATGCATATATTCAAAAATATTGGTTATTCACTATGGCAGCATCTTCTTGGACTAAAAGATACCACAGCATCAAGGAATGATTTGAAAGATCAAAAATCCAAACCAAAGTTATGGCCAGTTTTTGATAGACATCGACAAGAAACGACTTATGCATCTGCTCCTTGGGTACTTACAACAAAAGAGATACAGACTATCAACAATAGAATTCAATTGATCAAGACTCCTACAGGATATGGAGCATCGTTTCAAAACATGTTTACTATGGATGATAAGAGCTTATCTGGATTAAAGACCCATGACTGGCATAAGTTTTTGAAACATATTTTACCTTTGGTTATCGATGGATGTACAACGAAAGGAGTACGAGATGTGATCTATCGTCTTGGATCACTTATAAGGTAATTATGATACTTTTATATTTAATATATATTTAATATGTATGAATATTGGATATCTTTTATTTTTTAATTAACTTCTTTACAATTGTTTTTATGATTTGTATAGGTGGATTACATCCAAAGAGATCGATAAAAATTCGATCCCACAAAAAAAACGTGAATGCAAAGAGCTACTATGTTTGACGGGAAAAGAACTTCCTACTTCATTTTTTGATATTCAAGTTCATTTACTAGTCCATCTTGTAGATGAGATAGAGATTGCCGGTGTTGTCAACACTCGATGGATGTTTTGGGTCGAGCGATTTATGGGAATACTAAAAGGTTATGTGCGACAAAGAGCAAAACCAGAAGGATCCATGGCAAAGGGTTGGATGCTTGAAGAGTGCATGTATTACGTTAGTGAGTACCTTGAAAGAGTTCATGAAGAAGCTCCACGTGCATGGACCAACGAGTCTTCTTCAAAAATAACAGATGAGGTATTATCAGGTAAGGGGGTTCCATTATTATTTACATTTCAAGAAAAAAATGATGTTTCTACTTTTGTAGCATATAATAGCGAATGCATGCAAGCATTCGTTAGCGAGTACGAGGAACTTCAAAGTCTCCAAAGTAAAAGGCGAAAAAACAAAAGATCTAGTCGTAATCTCGATAATAATGAGATTACAGATATACCTTCTTTCACGGATTGGCTATATAGTCGTTTGCAACGCGCCAACGCAAATAATGAAGAAATCTCAGATGACCAAAGAGAGTTAATGATAGGTTGTGAACAAAAGGTAATTTTATTAAAATATATATTTTATTGTTTTCATATATGTATGTTAGTTTCTATTTACTAATTGAATTTATTTTGCAGGCTCGAATGTTCACTAATATGTGGGCTTTTGGACAACATATTAGAATCAAAGCCATTGATTCTTTACGTAAAACAGAGGATTCTAGTATTGTTGCTTGTTTCAAGCAACTATCACGTGCTAGCTCAAAAGACACGAACCTTATAGATAGCGAACTTGGTTACGTAGGAACTATTGTTGGTATCTACGAAATTTCATTTCGTACATTCAAACAGGTAGAAAAAAGTTTATATATTTTTTTTAGAGTTGGTTATTTTTTTAAGCACCTAATAATGGGACGTTTTTGTTGTTATATATTTTGATAGGTCATTTTGAAGGTTGACTGGTATCGAGCGGAGTATAAAGGTAGTAATTCTACAATAAGAAAGAAATTATCTGGGTTTTGGGCAATTGATTCTTCCAAGGTAATGCGATCTACTAAAGAACCATATATTCTTCCTAGGCATATTGAACAAGCATTTTTTTATAAAATCCCAGATGCTCATCCTTGGTGGCAAGTCATTCATGTGCAACCTAGAGGTAGGTCATTGTTTGAACAGTTTATTGTTAGAGAGATTGAAGAAAGTCCTCTTGATGATTCAGCATCAGATACTGATACATCAACATCTGGAATAGAAATAAGACTCATTATACGTGATAATGATACTAATCTTTTTGATGAAGAGGATAATTCTCTACATGCTGATTCTACTGATGAGGAAGAGGAATTACCAGAAATAGATATTAATCCACCAATAGATGATGTGATTCATGAGAACATAGATTTAACAATAGAAGATATAAATGAAATCAATAAGGATAATGAAGATGAGACTATATTGATGTCTTACCAAAATGATGGCAATAATGAAAACATATGAGCAGATTAGATAGTAACTTGAAGCTTCTGAATGGATATCAGATAATAGGTTTTTTTTATTAACTTGAATAACGATGAATCCTACTACAGAGATGAAATCATGTTCTTCTAAGTTAGAACATGAAGCTCGGGGGTATGCCTAATTATTTTATATATAGCTTTATCTTCGAGGAGTAAATTTTTATCATGTATGTATGCATATGTGTGTGTATTCATGTGTATTATATGTATACATATATTAGTATGCATATATATGTATTTCATGTATATGTATGTGTTTGCATGTGTGTGATATATGTATACATGTGTTAAATATGCATGTGTATATATGCATATGCATTTATGTAAAATATTCATGTATTCATGTACGTAATATATGCAAGTGTTTATAATTGTGTACATGTATATATGTATATGTGTCTATGTGTAAATATGTACATGTAAATATGTATGCATGTATATATATGTTTATGTGTGCATGTAGGCATGTACATGTATGTGTAAATATGTACATGTAAATATGTTAGTATGTATATATATATATTTATGTGTGCATTTAGGCATGTATGTGTGATGCATAATATATCTACTCCATTTTATATTTATGTATCCTATCTACATGATGTGTATATATCTTTACATATATTATGAATCATGATCCTCGTTGATTCGAGTAGCTATATATAGAGGCATAAGGTTGGGAGGAGAGACATCTCTCTAGTAGGACGTCGGAGGTGTACATATACTTCAAACATATGGCTAAAAGGTTGAATTAGAGTTTTTAAATTAGGGATTTCAAAACCCTAATATCGAGATTAGTGTTCTCTCTCTCTCTCTCTCATATACATACATACCGTGCATTGTCACGACGATGCGCCATAAGTGTCCGCATCTCTTTTAAACACCATTTAAGAGACCACCCTGTCCCAAACTCTGTCTCAAGTGAACTGAGCACGTACTTTTTATCCCTCTCATCATGCTCACTACAAAAATAAAAAACATAATATAAATAAAACATAAGATATATATTTCAATTTATATGTAAAACTTTTACTTACTTCCACGGTAAGTGGATAAAGCGCATGTAAGAGTCGCATAGTGCACGCATTCTCCTCTTGAACTCCAATCCATTTCCTATGTATACAATATTCCCTTCTGGCTCTATGTCGCACTCTAGTCCTAACGTGCCTATGCATGTCCTCATAGGCAACGTCTCTACTCTCCTATCACGTGCTGGAGGTGGTATAGGTGTCCTGAAAATAGATAGATAGAAATAAATAAAAATATGTGCTATAATATCATTAAAAAAGTTTATGAAAAAAAACATACCTATGAGCAGATAGCTCTCTTCCTGCGTGTGGATCTGCAGAAGAGCCCTCGTCTGATCGCGTAAGCATCTGGATCGTATAATCCAGCTCCTCATCGGACATCTCTGCGTAGTCCCGCATTATGGCCCCTAGAGTATCTGACAGAACTCTTGCTCTCATAAGACTTTTTATGAGAGTGAGTTTCGCCTTTCTCTCTTTACTGGGATCCATACTACCTAACATATAAAACAAAATGGTTAGAAATCAATATATCTACGTGTATGTGTGTGTGTATGCATGTGTATGTGTGTGTATGCATGTGTATGTGTGTGTATGCATGTGTATGTGTGTGTATGCATGTGTATGTGTGTGTATGCATCATTATGTGTGTATGTGTGTAGGTATATGTGTGTCTTGTCTATGTGTATGTGTGTATGTGTGTATGCATGATTATGTATGTATGCATACGTGTGCATTATGCATGTGTATGTGTGTGTGCATGTATGTGTGTGCATGTGTATATGTGTGTGCATGTGTATGCATTATGTGTGTGTGTGTCTATTCTTGTATATGTGTGTGTACATATGTATGTGTGTGTGTGCATGTATATGTGTGTGCATGTGTATATGTGTGTGCAGGTGTTTGCATTATGTGTGCATGTGTGTATGTGTATGCATTATGCATTGTGTATGTGTGACATGTGTCTATGTGTGTGTATGTGTGTGTGTGTCTATGTGTATGTGTGTGTGTGTCTATGCGTGTATATGTGTGTGTACATATGTATGTGTGTGTACATATGTATGTGTGTGTGCATGTGTATGTGTGTGTGTGCATGTATATGTGCGTGCATGTGTATATGTGTGTGCATGTGTATGCATTATGTGTGCATGTATGTATGTGTATGCATTATGCATTGTGTACGTGTGTCTATGTGTGTGTATTTGTGTGTATGTGTGTGTGTGTCTATGCGTATGTGTGTGTGTGTCTATGCGTGTATATGTGTGTGTACATATGTATGTGTGTGTGCATGTGTATGTGTGTGTGCATCTATATGTGTGTGCATGTGTATATGTGTGTGCATGTGTATGCATTATGTGTGCATGTGTGTATGTGTATGCATTATGCATTGTGTATGTGTCTATGTGTGTGTATTTGTATGTATGTGTGTGTGTCTATGTGTATGTGTGTGTGTGTGTGTCTATGCGTGTATATGTGTGTGTACATATGTATGTGTGTGTGTGCATGTGTATGTGTGTGTGCATGTATATGTGTGTGCATGTGTATATGTGTGTGCATGTGTATGCATTATGTGTGCATGTGTGTATGTGTATGCATTATGCATGTGTATGTGTGTGTGCATGTATGTGTGTGCATGTGTATGCATTATGTGTGTGTGTGTCTATGCGTGTATATGTGTGTGTACATATGTATGTGTGTGTGCATGTATATGTGTGTGCATGTGTATATGTGTGTGCATGTGTATGCATTATGTGTGCATGTGTGTATGTGTATGCATTATGCATTGTGTATGTGTGTCTATGTGTGTGTATTTGTGTGTATGTGTGTGTGTGTCTATGTGTATGTGTGTGTGTCTATGCGTGTATATGTGTGTGTACATATGTATGTGTGTGTGCATGTGTATGTGTGTGTGCATGTATATGTGTGTGCATGTGTATATGTGTGTGCATGTGTATGCATTATGTGTGCATGTGTGTATGTGTATGCATTATGCATGTGTATGTGTGTGTGCATGTATGTGTGTGCATGTGTATGCATTATGTGTGTGTGTGTCTATGCGTGTATATGTGTGCGTACATATGTATGTGTGTGTGCATGTATATGTGTGTGCATGTGTATATGTGTGTGCATGTGTATGCATTATGTGTGCATGTGTGTATGTGTATGCATTATGCATTGTGTATGTGTGTCTATGTGTGTGTATTTGTGTGTATGTGTGTGTATGTGTGTGTGTGTGTCTATGTGTATGTGTGTGTGTGTCTATGCGTGTATATGTGTGTGTACATATGTATGTGTGTGTGCATGTGTATGTGTGTGTGCATGTATATGTGTGTGCATGTGTATATGTGTGTGCATGTGTATGCATTATGTGTGCATGTGTGTATGTGTATGCATTATGCATGTGTATGTGTGTGTGCATGTATGTGTGTGCATGTGTATGCATTATGTGTGTGTGTGTCTATGCGTGTATATGTGTGTGTACATATGTATGTGTGTGTGCATGTATATGTGTGTGCATGTGTATATGTGTGTGCATGTGTATGCATTATGTGTGCATGTGTGTATGTGTATGCATTATGCATTGTGTATGTGTGTCTATGTGTGTGTATTTGTGTGTATGTGTGTGTGTGTCTATGTGTATGTGTGTGTGTGTCTATGCGTGTATATGTGTGTGTACATATGTATGTGTGTGTGCATGTGTATGTGTGTGTGCATGTATATGTGTGTGCATGTGTATATGTGTGTGCATGTGTATGCATTATGTGTGCATGTGTGTACGTGTATGCATTATGCATGTGTATGTGTGTGTGCATGTATGTGTGTGCATGTGTATGCATTATGTGTGTGTGTGTCTATGCGTGTATATGTGTGTGTACATATGTATGTGTGTGTGCATGTATATGTGTGTGCATGTGTATATGTGTGTGCATGTGTATGCATTATGTGTGCATGTGTGTATGTGTATGCATTATGCATTGTGTATGTGTGTCTATGTGTGTGTATTTGTGTGTATGTGTGTGTGTGTCTATGTGTATGTGTGTGTGTGTGTCTATGCGTGTATATGTGTGTGTACATATGTATGTGTGTGTGCATGTGTATGTGTGTGTGCATGTATATGTGTGTGCATGTGTATATGTGTGTGCATGTGTATGCATTATGTGTGCATGTGTGTATGTGTATGCATTATGCATGTGTATGTGTGTGTGCATGTATGTGTGTGCATGTGTATATGTGTGTGCATGTGTATGCATTATGTGTGTGTGTGTCTTTGCGTATGTGTGTGTGTCTATGCGTGTATATGTGTGTGTACATATGTATGTGTGTGTGCATGTATATGTGTGTGCATGTGTATATGTGTGTGCATGTGTATGCATTATGTGTGCATGTGTGTATGTGTCTATGTGTGTGTATTTGTATGTATGTGTGTGTGTGTCTATGTGTATGTGTCTGTGTGTGTCTATGCGTGTATATGTGTGTGTACATATGTATGTGTGTGTGCATGTGTATGTGTGTGTGCATGTATATGTGTGTGCATGTGTATATGTGTGTGCATGTGTATGCATTATGTGTGCATGTGTGTATGTGTATGCATTATGCATGTGTATGTGTGTGTGCATGTATGTGTGTGCATGTGTATGCATTATGTGTGTGTGTGTCTATGTGTGTATATGTGTGTGTACATATGTATGTGTGTGTGCATGTATATGTGTGTGCATGTGTATATGTGTGTGCATGTGTATGCATTATGTGTGCATGTGTGTATGTGTATGCATTATGCATTGTGTATGTGTGTCTATGTGTGTGTATTTGTGTGTATGTGTGTGTGTGTCTATGTGTATGTGTGTGTGTGTCTATGCGTGTATATTTGTGTGTACATATGTATGTGTGTGTGCATGTGTATGTGTGTGTGCATGTATATGTGTGTGCATGTGTATATGTGTGTGCATGTGTATGCATTATGTGTGCATGTGTGTATGTGTATGCATTATGCATGTGTATGTGTGTGTGCATGTATGTGTGTGCATGTGTATGCATTATGTGTGTGTGTGTCTATGCGTGTATATGTGTGTGTACATATGTATGTGTGTGTGCATGTATATGTGTGTGCATGTGTATATGTGTGTGCATGTGTATGCATTATGTGTGCATGTGTGTATGTGTATGCATTATGCATTGTGTATGTGTGTCTATGTGTGTGTATTTGTGTGTATGTGTGTGTGTGTGTCTATGTGTATGTGTGTGTGTGTCTATGCGTGTATATGTGTGTGTACATATGTATGTGTGTGTGCATGTGTATGTGTGTGTGCATGTATATGTGTGTGCATGTGTATATGTGTGTGCATGTGTATGCATTATGTGTGCATGTGTGTATGTGTATGCATTATGCATGTGTATGTGTGTGTGCATGTATGTGTGTGCATGTATGTGTGTGCATGTGTATGCATTATGTGTGTGTGTGTCTATGCGTGTATATGTGTGTGTACATATGTATGTGTGTGTGCATGTATATGTGTGTGCATGTGTATATGTGTGTGCATGTGTATGCATTATGTGTGCATGTGTGTATGTGTATGCATTATGCATTGTGTATGTGTGTCTATGTGTGTGTATTTGTGTGTATGTGTGTGTGTGTCTATGTGTATGTGTGTGTGTGTCTATGCGTGTATATGTGTGTGTACATATGTATGTGTGTGTGCATGTGTATGTGTGTGTGCATGTATATGTGTGTGCATGTGTATATGTGTGTGCATGTGTATGCATTATGTGTGCATGTGTGTACGTGTATGCATTATGCATGTGTATGTGTGTGTGCATGTATGTGTGTGCATGTGTATGCATTATGTGTGTGTGTGTGTATGCGTGTATATGTGTGTGTACATATGTATGTGTGTGTGCATGTATATGTGTGTGCATGTGTATATGTGTGTGCATGTGTATGCATTATGTGTGCATGTGTGTATGTGTATGCATTATGCATTGTGTATGTGTGTCTATGTGTGTGTATTTGTGTGTATGTGTGTGTGTGTCTATGTGTATGTGTGTGTGTGTGTCTATGTGTGTATATGTGTGTGTACATATGTATGTGTGTGTGCATGTGTATGTGTGTGTGCATGTATATGTGTGTGCATGTGTATATGTGTGTGCATGTGTATGCATTATGTGTGCATGTGTGTATGTGTATGCATTATGCATGTGTATGTGTGTGTGCATGTATGTGTGTGCATGTGTATATGTGTGTGCATGTGTATGCATTATGTGTGTGTGTGTCTATGCGTATGTGTGTGTGTCTATGCGTGTATATGTGTGTGTACATATGTATGTGTGTGTGCATGTATATGTGTGTGCATGTGTATATGTGTGTGCATGTGTATGCATTATGTGTGCATGTGTGTATGTGTATGCATTATGCATTGTGTATGTGTGTCTGTGTGTGTATTTGTGAGTATGTGTGTGTGTGTCTATGCGTATGTGTGTGTGTGTCTATGCGTGTATATGTGTGTGTACATATGTGTGTGTGTAAGTGTGTGTGTGCGCATACCTGTCGATGGACTCGCTTCTCTCTTTCCCTTTCGCGCACTCTTTCTCTCTCCCTCTCGTGCGCTCTTTCTCTCTCTCTCTCTCTCTCTCTCTCTCTCTCTCTCTCTCTCTCTCTCTCTCTCTCTCTCGATCTAAGTGTTCTTCCTCGCGTCCAAGCCCCGGCACAAATGTGCCGGGAGAATTGAATTTTTTTTTTTACATTGCAGAGCGTCGCATATGCGACGCTCTGCAGTTTGCAAACGTCGCTAAGTGCGTCGCTAACCAGAGACGGTGCTAGGGACGCTTCTTGAGTAGCGTCGCTTATGCGACGTCATCGTCGCTTATGCGACGATGGCCGGCCAAAAAAAAAAATCCGAAATTTTTACCGTCGGGTATGCGACAACTTCGTCGCATAAGCGACGGTTTTCGTTTTTTTCCCGATTCGGGGGCGTCGCTACGCCCCCCTTTTTCTTGTAGTGAATGCATCCTACATGAAAGCAAAGAGCAGAAACAAAAATTGAAACCAATCATTAACTTGGAAAATACTTATCTCCTAATTAAGCTACGTCCTTCCATTAATCCTTTGGAAGAGCCCTTCTCCATCCTTGGGTCCTCGTCCTCTCTTTGATGAACTTCTTTGTTCGCTCCAAGAGTTCCTCAACTATATAGAGATTGAAGTTTAGAATTCAATATATCTTCATATGAATAGCTTGATGACTTCTCATGGTAAAAGCCCAGTTCAAATCTCCAAATTCGGGTGTTATAACGGAACCTATGAAGATTTCAAGTTCGTTGCTCAAAAATTTCCTCTTTTTATTGCACAACTACTGCAAAAAGAATTCATATAAAAAGTTTGGCACACGGTCTGTGATCAAATTCTATTGAGCATGATTTGAGGGCCCTGCATCTCCACAAAGCAAAGAATGGTGCACCCGAATTTCTTGGAGTCCGGGAAGAATATCTAGTATATTTTTTTGCTTACTAGGCAAACGTCGACAAAACGTGGAGTCTTATTGGATGGATTTCTTTCCTTTGGAGGCAAGGTTCAAGGCTCGAATCCTTGCCACAGCAAGTTTGCTCTTCTAATAAAGCTCTGTCACAGATATTGACAAAAGTAACTACTTTTATGTCTACAATCAGCTTCTTTAATGCACACTCGATCGGTTAAGATCAAGACCTCTGAAAGATGGCGTCGTATGATAAGTCCCCTCATTGACAGTTTGAAGAAAAAAACTCTTCATGAAATCATATCGTCTTTTTTTTTTTCCTTTGAGCTTCCTCAGCAAAGCATTATTATCAGCTCTCCAAAGCTTCTACATCAATGCACCGAGTACTCTGTGAAAACGATCTATCAATTCATAACAATTAATTGCAGAAGACAAATATTATCACAGCGCTGTCGCCTTTTGATAGTATAGCTTATGAAGCGATTGGCTCAGAGGATTTGATATCTGTCCATCATATGAACTTGCAGCCCATATGAACCCGCAACCCATATCAGATGGGCATGGCTCACTTAGTGTGGAAGAATCTCACTGCCCCCACTGGTGATCGAAACCCACAACCTGCAATATTAAGCCAAACGGATACAATGAATGATCATTTGCAAAAGGCGCTATTCGATTCCGCGCTGTCGTGATCAGTGGTCAAATAATATGCAGAGTAAATATAACTCTGCCGCTCTCCTTGTCAACACATGATTCTGTTCGATATCGCTTTGCAACAAATTAAGCTAATCTAGAAACATTTTGCTATAGCCACAACTCGAAATCTGAGGCGCTAATGATAAAATAATAAATAGAACTTTGAAGGGAAGACGACCTCATGCGCAGCGAACAGGTCAGACAGCAGAGATATCCCGATTTCCAATATGCGAAAGATCATAACCTTTTTTCTTCCGAAATTATTCAACAAAAACAGAGAGAATCCGCAAGTAGGTCATTGCCAATTCAAGAGAACGTGATTAAGGCCTTCGAGATTTCATGTTTTCTTGATCATTATGAAGTTCTGAATTGTAGCCGACAATCCATAAGACCGCCTTATTGTAGTAAAAATCGTAAGAACTTTGAACATTTTGGACACGGATTCAAGACCGAGCTACGACCTTTGAGGATAGAATTCCTCGCTGGACAGATTGTGCGAGGAGGATCAGATAGGGCTGGGGATCGAATTGCGGCTGTGCTCCATACGATAAGAGTCATAAACGTTTCTTTTGCCTGGTCCATCGTATTTTATGCAGAGAAAAAGGGGTATTAATTAATCTGATAGATTAATTAAAACCAACAATGTACGAGCCGCTCATGGTTAGCGTCGTAGGAGCAATATCCAGTCGCAGCCATCTGAAATGTCCACCTTTTCTGCTTATACTAGAGAAGCCTCCACAGCGCAATTAATTAAGTTGTATGTGTTGCGTCCAAAACATAATAATTTGAATAACTAATGTGTACCCACTACGGGATCGCTCGCGTGGCTACCAAATTGCCCTCCGAATTGGAGGAAGTGATATCAAAACCTGGCATGGCTGGCAAACTCGTCACGGATTCTTCGCCTTTTTGCTTCAGGTAGTAAGAGCAGCCCATGATAGTTTGCAAAATTACATATTTTAAAGTCATCGACGCGATCTCCCTCTGATGGATAGATGAATTAAGTCCGCAAATTGAGGTCGCGGGTTCGATCGCTCATCGCCATCACCTTAAAATTAGAATAATGCTTGTTTGGAATCCCCTGCTTCGCATGGCGCCGAGATTCGAAAATAGGGAGAAGATGACGACCGCGTGAAAAGAATGATGGGGAAATATCCATCAAGATTGTCACGAGATTGAAGTGATAGGAAGGAGATGATTGAACCACACCTTTGACAGATAGGAGATAGTTGAATCATCTCCTTCCTATCACTTTATTACAAGAGGCCTCTTTTAAGAAAACGTGTAGAAATTGCTCCCAATACTGCATCTACTAAAGATGGATTCTTCCTTATCACTTTATTACAAGAGGCCTCTTTTAAGAAAACGTGTAGAAATTGCTCCCAATACTGCATCTACTAAAGATGGATTCTTCCTTAGTCATGTATACCCTATAACATTCCTATGTAAATAGACAATTTGCAACTGTAGAGAATAATTATTAGAAAATCACAAAAAATGGTTTCAATAGACTCACAAAAAGGTTAAATAGTATGCCGATATATGCGAAAACACATGGCCTGAGTGATATCACATAGAACGAAAGAACAAAGGAAACCTTAACAAAATAGCTCAATGAAGATTAATTACAATGTAGGCCAATAATCCTTCAAAAAACAACATAGAGCATTAAAAAGTAACTACACAAGTTCATGAAACATCAAGATGCATATGATAACTCAAAATCAACTAGCTAGAGACTTCCAAAACACATAGACAGGTTGTCCATCACAAGGACAAGTATGCTAGACTCTCTATAATCATCGTAGAGTCATCACAATGCACAATGAGTAGACTCAGAGATAGCATAAATGAAACTCCAAAGATAGATAGATGGCAAAATGAGTGCCCATTTATTGCTTGTATAGGCTCTAGGGGGCAAAGATGAGTGGCATTACTGATTCTCATTAACTACGTGCCTCATGATCATGGACTAGTGGCCTGAAACAAGGTGGAAACTGGTAGAGATGGGATATTGTGGGCACATCCCCGACCCACTTTTAGGCCTTCTTCCACGTGTTATTGACATATGCATGGCATTGCAATGGATCCATTTGCAATATCTAACACTTTTACCTCTTCTTGACAAGTCTTGGAAGAAATCACGTTTTATCTCAAATCATCTTAAATGCCCAGACTTGGGTGGTCACATTGTTGCCTTAGTATGTTCATTAAAATATATGTAGAAGAGTTTCCTGGTTCCAAAAACAATACCCAGAGTCACCTTGTTTTGGACGTGTAGCAAAATCGGGCTTGGTGATGGCTTCCTTCCTCCTCAAAGGTGGTGGAGTTGACTCTTTCCAGTGAAAACTAGAAAATTCCTTTAGGTGATGTGAAGAGAAGATTAGGGCATCCTGCCTTAGAATATTCGGAAGTGGCTTGGATCTCCCTTGTTATCTTGTAGAGGTCTTACGTCTTAGTAGTTCTTACAAGTCTTAGAGGTTGAGTTTCCATATTGAGATGGTGCCCAAGGATGAGAAAGAGGGGTTGACCTAATAGCACCACCTAAATAGGAGGAGTCATAGATGAGGTTGCCCCCATAGACATGCAAGTGTGCGACCAACTCACCCCCTCACAACATGTCAAGGGAACCTTGTCACCATCCCTATGAGATGGTTGCCCATAATTGATCTTAGAAGGATTGAGGTGGTGTCATCAATATTGGGACACCACAAATCATGTCACCTTGGTTGTAGAGCATGAAAATGGGATTCATGAACACAGGGAGAGAAAGTGCCCATTTTCTCTGGATTTTCAAATTCATCAACAAGGCCAATTGTCTCCTTAGTTTATAGACAATGTGGGAGGGCCTCCTAGAAAAGGAAAATAATCACCCTTATTCTCTTTCCCAAGTAGGGGGAGAGGGTTTTGGTAAGTAGGTGAGTTACCATATAGATGAGGTGAGTCAATTGTATGCAAGAGAAGGTGAGAAAAATGAGGCGAGGTGGAGCCAAAGTTTCACTTGATGGGAGAAGGGATACCCATGCTTTGTAGTAGAAGGTCAGATGTTGTCTTGCACAAGAGTATGGATGTGCATGAAACCAAAATTGGTCCTTTCCACAATTAGGCGTGTATAATCATGTCTCCAAGAGGGAGAGACGTCACCTAATTATTGGAAGAAACACCTTAGCGCCCTAGAGTAATACAAAGATGGGTTTCGTGATCTTTTTAAGGTGAGTGCAACACGAGGGACAACCCATTTGACTACCTGGATTTTAATAGAGGGAAACTCTTTTGTTGCTACAAACCATCAAAAAGATCCTTTGAACCAAGCATTTCTCTAGATATGGCACATCCATAGTGCAACACATGCCTGCATCAAGCCATCAAAACTAGTTTCAAACAAAGCATTTCCCTAGCTTTGGCATGTCCAGAGTGCTGATTATAGCTACTCAATCCATCAAGAAAACTATATAGAGTATGTCCAACTACTTCTTAAAATATCTTCTTTGTGATAGGTTGCAAGAAACCATCTTTAACAATTATTTTATTTAAGCCAAAAAAAATCAACACAGAATCTTATCTTTCCACTATTTTTCTTTGGTATAGTAACCATAGATGAAAGCCACCTTGCATGATCTATACCAATAATAATACCTTCCTCATCTAATTTAGTTATTTCCACCTTGGCTACCTTTAGATATTTTGGATTGACTCGCTATGTTGTGGTTCTTACAACTGAAGCTCCCTCTACTAAGGGAATTCCATGTAGTCCAAGCTCTTCTAGAATACGTGACATATCTTTATAGGACCAACCAAAGACACTTTTATAGGTTTAAACAAGAGAAGTTACCTTCTATAGTGAAAATGGGTAGTGCCACAACCATGTCGCTAGGTGGAGTATTTGCAAGTTTTTTTCATCTCCAAGGTTCACTTCTTGAACAAGTATTTTTGTAGTAGTCTCAATTGAGAAATCATCAATACTTTGTGCCAATGTGGCATTAAGCTTATGCTCCATGATATTTTTCTTAGTCCACCCATCTCAAATAGCTTGAGATGGAAGGTCATCTTTGGTCCAAGAGACAAAATTAGCACCTACAGATGCCCACACTGTACCTTTTGGTCTTGCATCTAATAAAATATTTAATCCAGCCTAATAACTTGGTTTTTGTGTGCATAATAATGTAGGATGGCTTTGGAAAAAAATTGGCTAGTCTAATTAATTAGCCCAAATGGACGTTCCTACCTCATATGAGATGTCTGCAAAAAATGTACATGTCTAACTTGATATATAGAACTCTTCTTGCCAAGAACTCTTCTTAAATTAAGTCCAAGAACTCTTCTTGCCTGTTTTCATAATATGTAATAAGTGCTGACTTTGTGGTAGCACATTAAAATTTACTTTCCGAGTTCCATGTAAATGATCCAAAATAAGGCGCCTAGTTTCTTATGGCCTACCAAAACATAATCACTCAGTTTCAACCTATTCATCAAACTTTAGGTGCCCTGTTTTTCCACCTTGGCCACCAATGTTTAGGTGCTTGAATTTTTCACCTTTGTCACTTGGGAGCTGTTGGATAGTTGGGGCACCCTAGAGGAGGTGCCCAAATAGAGCCACATATTAGCGTTTTTTATCTTTTGTATGTATTTTCTTGCAATCAACTAGTTTACCCTCTTCCTCATTGAATCACTGCAAATAACGTATTTTTAGCTCAGTTGGGCATACCTATGCTTTTTCTACAAAATTTTCACTTTTGTGTGTAGAGTCTAGATATGGTCCATTTTGATCTAAGCTTTCACTTATTTCTCCTAGCACCACTCTAAACTACCCATCACCTAGTTAAGTATATTATCTTCTTCATGTCGCAAGGAAAGCATGACCTCAATATCCATTGTATGCCTAGATGCACTAGTAGTGTTGCACCCTTCCTCCAAATGTATCTACAACTTGTTGTTAGTCTTTGTAGAGATCCATAGTACATTTCTCCCCCAAGCTTGTTATGCCTTCTCTTTGCTTAGGGATGTTCTTTCTAGGAGTAGAGTAAAAGAGGTTTCTTGGGTTAATGCAATGACAAAAAGATCCAACAAAGATTCGCAGCCTTGTACTGACATAAGTACCTTTCAATAGTTTCCAATGGTGTGAGCCTATGTTGGTCAGTCAATGTCACACTTAAGAGTGAGATTTTTTTCAAATTCTAATTTCTTCATGGTGAATCCAGACATCAATTTGATATCCGACCCACCATCCACAATGAGTCTTGTAAAAATATAACTCTTTATAAAAAAGTCAACCTTGAATTGTGGTAGTGTGCCACTAGAGTAGGGGGGAAAACCCATCATGTACTCATCAACACTTGGAGGTAGGCCCAAGCATGCAAACTATATATGTTTTAGTAAATCACTTTTTACCTTTGCGTCGAACTTAATGAGTTGGTATAAATTGACCTTATGATGAATCCATTTTAAAATTTCTTCAATATTAACATCGTGTGCATACTCTTAAGGGTGCGTTGGTTGGTCCTTAAATGAATTACTCACCATCACATAGGATTCTTCAATGGCTTCATGGTTTGAAAAATCTTACTTCTTACCATCTTTTTTCTTCTTGGTTCTAGGTTGCTCAAGCAAGGGTTTTGCCATTTTCCTAGATCTAGTCATCATAGGTGTTGTAGAGGATGAAGCAACAAAAGATATGGAACCATAACTTCCTCTCCTAGAGAGATTGGATAATATGAATAAGAGTGGGGTGGTTGTGGGGAGAGTCCATCCTATGATAACCATTCGCATCAAAAGAGTGTTGATAGGAAGTTGCACTCTTAGGCAAAGAGCACTTACTCTCCACATGACCATACTGTCTATTGCAATAGCAAATTAGTGGTCTTGTATATCTTGGTCGATTTCAATACTTCTCCTCCCTATTGTATGAATTGGAATTCCTACCATAAAATCTGTCAAGGTTTTTTGAAATACCTCTCTATTGAGCTCCTTTTATGTTGTAGCTACAAAATTGGCAAGTTAAAAGATTTAAATAGTTCAACTTTGAGTGACAATTATTGTTGCATGTAGTACACCATACCAACCTACGAATTTCGTGAGAAGTCAACAATGCCTCCAATTTTCATCAAAGTTGCACTACTAATTCCTCATTCTAGCCTGTAAGTGGAAGGTGGCCTTCTCCTCTTATTCCCTCTCTTGCATCTTAAGTGCTTCCATTTCCCTCCTAAGTTGCTCGATCGATTCCAAGAAAGTGGATAATTCAGTTGACTACCACCTTCAAAATGCACTCTTTCCTCTTCCATGCAAGACACGACTGTCCCAAAGTCCTCTAACATAGCATCTAACCTTATGATTCTTGAAGGGCTTTGGTGTGCAGAAGAAGAGGAGGAAGGAGGAGATGGAACGAGAGAGAAGAGAGGAACGACGCGCGGATATGCGTGGGCGAAACCCACATAATGAACTCTCTTGAGGCAATGCTCTATATATGATGTATATATATGAATATGGGGTAAGGTCACATGACCCTTACATCCCCAACAATCTCCCACTTAAGGGTCAATGTGACCATAAGTGGTAACATATACAAAGAATGATGTAGGACTATACAATAATGTACAAGAAGAGTCCGGATCTCAACCCATACTGATCAGCCTACACCAACTGCCTCGAACAAGGTATATCCATGCACCTCAAACTGCTGTAGACTCATATCGATAAGAGTCAAGCTCACATCTGACTGATGCAAGAACTGATGAAGTTCCTGCAAAGCTCCCACTCGCTCTATGCCTGTTTCAATCATCAAACGATTGACAACTCCAAGTGCAAATGCTCCAATAGCAACTACAATGTCTGGTCTTGAGCATAACAACTCGTACATCAGACTCCCGAATGCTGACGAAACATGTGCTATCTTGGCTAACCTAAGTATGTCAGCCATGCCTGTATCTAAGGCATCCAAAGCACCATCATCAAGACCAACATGTCCTGACATATCTATGTCAACATCTGGCATGAGCGAATCCAAGAATGACTGCATAACTGCTGACTCCGCAGCATCTAAATCAGCCATGCTCACAAACAAGGATGTGTCTAGCTGTGCATCCTGAGAGCTAATATGCTCTGGTATACGCTGTGTATCATAAGAGCTATCCTGCTCTACCACACCAAGTATATCATCATGCTCCACATGAGCTAACTGCACAACATCAACACCAAGGTCAAACTGATGATCTAACTCTAACTGAGTATCATCACAATGCTCTACATGAGCATCCACATCATGCTCTAAAGCATCAATATGATCATCCAAAGTGTGCTCCACAAGAGCATCCATATGATCAAAACAATCATGCTCTGCATAAGCATCATGAGCATCCAAAACATGCTCTATATGTGCATCCATCTGAGCATCTGAATCCTGCCATACATGTGCATCATGAATGTCAATAGACCTATCTGTAGGTAGACAAAATGAGACATGACGAGTCTCACATCGCACATAAGGCTGAACTCCCACTGAGACGAGACTGTCTCTCACATGAAGTACCTGCAGTGGATACATGTGCCCAATCCTGGCACCTCTGACAAGCATAAGCTGTCCCAACTGCAACTGAAAATGATGCTCGCCAAGGAATGCATAACATCTGCTCTCCTGTAACTGGCTAACTGAAATCAAGCTCATAGGGAATGAAGGCACATAGCGTACATGTCTGAGCATAAGTGATGCTCCACTAGGTAGCATAAGGCATATATGTCCTGCACCCTCAATGTCATATGTCGTACCATCAGACATGTGCACACATCCACGACTCTCACCTGAGAATCGAGAAAACCACTCACGATGTGGAATAACATGAAAACTGGCTAATGCATCAAGCAACCAAGCCATATGTGTGCTATCCAATGAACAAGAGGAATCCTGAGATGAACCATAGGAGAAAGTGATATCTCCATCACTAGCATAATCAACTGCCATAGAATCTCCTGAAACCACTACCTGATCTGCATCACGTGCATATCTCTGACATCGTCGTTGCATCCGCCTGAAGCAACGTCATCGAATATGGCCCTCATGACCACAATGCCAACATCGAAGTCGTCGATGTGATCTATGTCTCATATGAGTCAATGGACTCACATACATATCATGTAGTCTCTGCCATAATGCACTACTCGTCTCCTCATACATAACAGACTCATATATAGAATCCACAAGCTGTAATCGGATAGTGGAGCTGGCCAATGCATCCATATCCATCCATAAATGGTCGGGCATGTCACGAGGCCTCTGTGCATCTCTATGCACATACATATGTAACCCTGCACGAACCAATGTATGCCATATCTGAGCTTTCCATCTCGGAAAGTCAGTGCCATCAAATCGAGAAGACACCATGCTGGCAATCCAATAGACTAGCAATATAACAAGAGACTAGAAACAATACTCTATCTTGAATAGGATCACACCTGCATATCCATATGCATAACTCACATCACATATGTCTCATTGGAGAAGAAAACCATGTGAACCACCTGTCACATAACCATGCATCTAGCATGCACATAAAACCATGAGCATAAGCGTGCTCACCAAGTCTCTAAAGTGACCAAATAGATGTGGAAGAATCTTGGGAAAAATTCGACAGAGTATCCCCTGTAAACTGAGCAATCAAACAAGATAACCAATCTCAAAAGAACAATGAATAATCTGTAACCACTTGTCACTGATATAAATCAAGAAGATAATGGCAACTACATGTGCCAAAAAACTAATGGCAATACACGCCAATACAATGGCAATACAACTCCCACTCAAGAATAAATCCTGTAAGATGGTCCAACCTGTCACAAACAACCTGTGACCAAGTCCAAGTGAATGGAGATAGTCAATGATCCAAAGCTATCGCAAAAGCTTCAAGATCCACAAGGGCTCCTTGCTAGCATAAAAGCCGGTGAAATTTCAACAGCATCTCCTTTGTAAAATGGACTCTAGAACCAAAATAACCATGTGGGAATCACCATCCACAACATCAAATCAATGAACATTTACTAATAGAATAGCAAATCAAGGTGACAAACAAGTATGCAACTGAGGCTCCAATCTGGATCATGTACCTACAAAGAAAACAAAAGATACAAGTACCAACTAAGATCCAATATCAACTCTCACAAAAGTATGTGCAACCGGCAAGTAAATCCATAACCAAGTGGCATAATCAAGATATAGACCACAATGCCACTATACATCCATGATCAAACTCATGATGACATAAACCTCAAAAAGAGTATACCACAATGTCATCTTACATGCCAAACAAGTGACAAGATCATGCTCTACTCTCATATGGAGGAGCTAACACAATGATCATACATGTACAATGTTTTGAAGCTCTGAAAATAAGAGCTTGCACACCAAAAATTCTCTCTCGAAGAAGTTCCAAGGCAAATTCAACCTCCAAGTTCAACTAGGGTTCTTATAGTGAAAATGTACTGCTCTGTGTTTTGCTGTTTTAGAGGTGATAACCTCTGAATATGAGCTTTTGCTTTTCAGCAAACTTCAAGATCTGACTCCTGGCTACGTAACGAGATAAAGAACACCTCAATCGGAGGTGTGTAGCTCAAGATATGTTCAAAACAAGAACCTGCTGTCAATTTCCATTTCACTTGCAAAAGTACTGCTCTGTATTTTGCAATTTTGGCAATCTAAAACTCAGAATCTGGATCTGAGTTCTTCTACAAAGTTGTAGCTATCTTTTCAAACTACGAACAGCAAGTTGAATCATCACATTCCGATCTGTAGAACTCAAGTTATGACAAAAAAACGACCTGATCTCCTACTCAATGTAGATTCGCCTTTTACAATTCTTTGCGTTTTTCGAATTTTCGGCACTTCAGAAGTCCGATTTAGGTTCTGCGCGCTTCTGTGAAGTTGTAGCTCTTTGTGTTAGCTACGCAGAGAACTTTAAAACGCATCAATCCGAGTTTCTTAGCTCAAGTTATAGCCGAAATACGAAACTGCTGTCAAGAGATGCCGACCTGCACTTCTACCTCTTCTCACTTAAGCTTCCATTGAAGCTTCTTGCATACCAGCCTTCAGCATGCTCTGATACCAATGAAGGGCTTTGGTGTGCAGAAGAAGAGGAGGAAGGAGGAGATGGAACGAGAGAGAAGAGAGGAACGATGCACGGATATGCGTGGGAGCCTTGAAACCCACATAATGAACTCTCTTGAGGCAATGCTCTATATATGATGTATATATATGAATATGGGGTAAGGTCACATGACCCTTACATCCCCAACAATTCTTAAGTCCATTGGGAACACCTCAAGTAGGCCTTTTCTATCTATTTCTTCATTGAAACATCACCTAGACCATCCGACAAGTGAGAAACAAGAGACTTATCATGCATCTGTAGTTCATGGAAAGATTGACCTAGTTGGAGCTTTAAATTCTCTTGTTGGTCCAAATCTCATTCTAAAGAGTTCCTAGGGTAAAACATTTGATAGAAAATGTTCTTTAAGGCTTCCCATGTGGAAACATGCCCATCTGCATGTTGATTGTACCACTTTTTTGTAATTCTATCTAGGGTAGACGGAAATAGTACCAACATGGAATCTTCATGGTTTTGCAGTCCCCTTATTCAACACAAGGAGATGAAACTTCTTACATGATCATCAACATCTTCGTCCACTAAATCCTTGAAAGTAGGAAATTTGAAGTTCAACTTCAATAGCAAATTTGAGAGGAAAAATCAAGGCTTCACCTAAGATTGTCTTTAGAAAGAGGTGTAAAGGCTAAAGAGAGATCAATGGAAAGATTTAAAGGTATACAGGTGACTAGTTGTTTGATGAGGAGGCTCCCTATCTCCTCGGGTAGGGGTCATGTACCCACTTGTGCAAGTTTGGATTGAATCCTTATGACATAAAAATCAGAGGATAAATAACACAAAACGAATGTCTACTTCAAGACGATACCTAACACATAGCGTGCAAGGGTCCCACCATGCATGCCAAATTGTAGAAGTGATATCCGAGGCCTCTTTTAACAAAAAGTGCAGATACAGTTCCTAGTACTCCTCAATGGGGATTCTTTCTTGGGTGAGTATACCCTATAACATGCATGTGCAGAGAGACATTTGCAACTAAAGAGAACAATGATGAGAAAATCACAAGATCTTATTGTATTACAATGGTGTCAACAAAATCACAAAAAGATTAAAGAGTATGTCAACATACGACAACACACACAATGAGAGTGATCTCACACTAGATTCATAGTGCTATTTCCGTGTCCCTAAGGTTACCTACTCATTTCTCTTTACTAGTAGGGCTTCCTTTCCACTCATATGACAACATATAGCAATCTATAGTGTGATTGATTCCAAGGGACTAACAACAATTGCCTTCAGAGACTCTAGCAAACATTCAATAATGCAGATCTCAAGAACAAGTGAAAACTAATCAAAATAGCTCAACAAACACTAAAAAATAGACTAGTAATAGTTCAAAAAAAACATTGAGCACTCAAAAGAAAATACACATATGGGTGAAGCATTACGATGCATTCTATGAATAAAACACAACTAGCGAAAAACTTCCAAAAGAAATAGATAGGCTATTCATCACAAAATCAAGCAGCCGAGGCTCTCTATAATCACTATAGAGTCAGCAAAATGCATAGTGAGTAGATAGAGAGATAGCATATATGAGACTCCAAAGATAGCAATATGCCAAAATGAGCACCCAATTACTGCTTATATAGTTTATAAGGGGCCGAGTTCAGTGACCTTCTCCATTTTGATTAATTGTGTGTTTCAAAATCGTGTAATTAGTGGCTTGAAGGAAACACTTTTTATCTTGTGCTCAATCAAATGCAAAGACTTGAGTGGTCACACTTTCACCTTGATGTGGTCATGCAAAAATAGGTAGAAGGATCACATTATGTTGGGTGTGCCAAAAATGGTAGGTTGAGTTCCCCTATTTTCAAAGTGTATCAAAATTCGGTTTCATGACACCTTTCTTGGACCTAAGAGGTGGTGGGGTTGCCTCTCTCTTGTGAAAATTACAAAATGCATGGAATTGCTACGAAGAGTAGATAAGGTCACCTTCCCTTGCTTCCTTTACTTAGAAGTTCTAGAAGTGGCACCACAACGTGATGATGAGGAGGGTTGTTCGTAAATGGCACCACCTAATTATGAGTAGTAGATGAGGGTTCCGAGTTGCCCCATCACAACGTGACAAGAAGGGGCATTATCACCTTCCATGTGGGATGGTCTCCCTCAATCGATCTTGGACGGATAGAGGTTGGGTCACCCATATCAGCCCAAAAAACATATCCTCTTGGTTGTGGCACAGGAAAATGGGTTTCATGTGCATAGCACAAGCAGGTGCCCATGTTCTCTTGCTTTTTGAATTCACTAACAAGGTGAAAGGTTGCCTTGGTTTAAAGCCAATACAAGAGGGCTTCCTAGAAAAAGGAAAATTAAGGCCCTTATTTTCTTCCTCAAGTAGGGAGAGGAGGTTTTTGTAAAAGGTGACTTAGCATGTAGATGAGTCCAGCCATTTGTATGCTAGAAAGGGTGAGGAAAATGAGGCGAGGCAGAGCTAAAGCTTTGCTTTATGGGTGAAGGGGAGTCCATTATCTATAGTAGAAGGTGACACACTATCTTGCACAAGAGTATGGGTGTGTAACCTAATTATTGGAAGAAGCACCTTAGCTCTTAAGTAGTACAAAAATGGATTTCATGCTCTTCTTAGAGACAGTGCCACAAGATGGGCGACCCAATTGACCATTTGGATGGTGATAGAGGACAACCTTTGTATTGAGCCCATATCAGTTGTTTAATTGGCATGAGTTGCACACACAAATTGAATTCGAGCACATTGTCGGGAAGTTGCGGACCCACGGCTGGTGGATCAGTCAATCGCTAAATCCCTCGACACACGGAGGGTGTTTGAGACAGTCTCAGGTAAATTAGGTCTATTTTTCTTTAGTCTAGGGTAAATAAAGTTTTCAATTACTAAAAAATCTAAGAAATATCTAAGAGGTAATTGTAACACTTAATATTTCTAAGAACCGTATGGCTATGCTGCCCTATACCTATCAATAGCTTCTTGAGGAGAAGGTAGAATCAAAGTTTCCCCACTTATATTTTCTTTTATAATTTCTTCTTCTTGGGTTTCTATATGTTGAGGTTGTATACGTCTAATTAAGGGTGGTGGAAATGAATCTATGCTATCTTGAGGTTCAATAGATGCAATAAAAAATAATGTTAAAAACTAGAGAGACAGTAATCATGAGATACTGATATTAAAGGTTCGTGTGTAATAATGTCCTTAACTACTTCTACTTCAACTTCTACAGTTACGTTACTTTCATATTCAATTGTATGTTCAGAAGACATCGACAATAAAGATAATGGGAATACAAAGAATTAATGCTAATGACAATAATAGTGTTTACAATGCTATAAATCAATCTACCTAAATGATGTAATTTATCTAAAAGGAGGCTGAAAACTAATGATTCCTATATAGAAGCTTAATCAAAGATAAGTTCTATGGGTTTATATCGGATTGATGGATTTCTAGATTTGTTGAATTCTTCTCTTTTGTTTGTAATGGTCTTCGATACTTCTTCTTTTAGTGTTTGCAAGAAACATTATGAAAAAAAAAGTATATCTCAAAAAATCATTTTCATTTAAATACGCTACTCATGCTAAAAAAAACCATATATATGTTACATATGTCCATGCTAACAAACACTTACTTGAATACTTGTTACCACTCATGCTTATGTATTTTAGCATCACATGCATATACATATATACATGCAAACACACAATCATGTATTCATTACTTATTTATATTCATGCACATACATAACATACACTCAATCATACATACATATGCACACATGCTAATTCTAAAGCAATCATGCATACACATGCATGCTTATGCATATACCTCACTTATGCACATGCTATTCACATGCACACATGCATACATGCCAATGTTTAATTACCCTCTCTCTTAAATGTATCGGTGTTAATGCACTTTACATGCATGCTCTCATTATACCATTAATCATGCATACATTAATGCTCATGTTCATACATCTCACATCAACTATATTTATATGTACATTCATTTCACATCCCATTTATATGCACATATAAATGTATTTACTCTTATGTGAAAGTACACGTATTAACATGTATGAGCTTTCAATTATGAGCATAAACATAGATAATGATTTATGTAATTCACCTATAAGAATATTAAATAACTAATTCTTACTTAAATCTTAACAAAACAATAAAATAAATAAGTATATTTAATTGAATATGATGTAATAATATATATTTAATTATTATAATTATAACCAATTATATATCTAGTTTTTCTCACTACCATTTCTTTCTTTCTTTATCCTCTCTCTCTCTCTACAGTGGCTCTACAACGACTGTATCAAACAAATCTTCCAGCCTAAAGAGGACATTAAGACGATGGTGTGAATTTAGAATGATATGAGAGATAGCTCGCAATGGTTTCCAGTGCCAAACCCCCTTTCTTTCATGTACTTGATCACATTGAGTAAAACTCTTTTGATAGAAACCTGAAGGAGCTTTCTTATTAGAAATTGCAGGGTCACTCTTTTTGTACGAGACTGCATATTGGAGCCTGAAATAGTGAAGAATCTCTTCTTTACGATTTTGGAGATGCTCTTCTTGCTCTCTATATGAATGATACGTTTCGTGTCCCTTCCTACTATAATCTTGCTGTTCGATCCGCTTTTCTGAACTTGAACTTTGCAACCTGAGAGGTCGATCACAAGAAACAGAAGCAGACCTAAAAGGAACTTTAAAGGAAGGCTTAGGCTGAATGTGACATTTAGATGGCCGCTTCAATTCTAAAGAACGTAGTGGCGAGGCACTGTAGCTTGTCAAGCTCCGATATCTTGAATGCCTTCTACTTTGAAGAGCTTCATTGAGAATTTCCAATTCTGCTAGAAGCTCCTCTTTGCCTCGATCCACATTGCTTGAGGCTCTCGAAATGAAAGGTGCCATCAGACATCAGTGCTTTCCTCAAACAACTTGAATGTAGGTCAAAGGTGTCCAGACTCCAGGGGCATCGAAAGAAGATAGAAGGCTAGCTACTAACACGTCTACGTCGATGTTGGAATCACTATCAGAAAAGATCCTACATAATGAAGCAAATGTAACCTGAGGAAGTGGGAAAAATGGTGTGATCAGTAAGAGGCAGACGAAGCAGTCGGCATAACCATGGCGAGGACGGAGGACTCAAATGAAAGGAGAGAAATGGTGCAGGCGTGATGACCTATGAAAAGAACTCGGAAACTATGCCGGTGTATGCACACACGAGCACAGGACACAAAAAGGACATGTTGCTTACACACACAGGATACAACATGGTAGAATGCATAGAAGAGACTTTAATTTGAATTGGAGCCTCCACACATTTAACACGTCGGCGCCTCACCATCTTGAATGATTTATCTGAAAACTCTCCAAGAGAAAGGTTTCTCTGTCTAATACTCCTAACTTAAATAAACATGAATGAACGTAAACCTAAGGTCTTAAGCCCATAATTCGATGTTTCGTTGACCTAAACATACATTATACGAGTAGTTTAGGATAAACCCTAATATGAACAAATGTTTTCTTCATAACTTTGTACCTGTAAACATGTTCAAGAGATAAGTTTTAAGAAAAACATTTAATCAATAATGTAATAGAGGGTTAAGAGTTAACCAATCAACATTTTTTTTTAATTTTCTTGGTCGTCAACTAGAAGGTTGAAAACTTTCCCACATTTGCCCCCACCAAACCTGCACATCGTCCTCGATGGGCCAAACCTGTAGATCATAGAAGATAATATCAAATTCTTTTGAAAAATGTTTCTCAAATTATTTTGAATCAGTATTTGAAATATGCTGATTCTCATAAGTACAACTTCTGATAGTGAGGAAAACTTTTAAAATTACATAAGCTTGAATTACAAACTTTTTCGTTCAATGCATGAATTTGAAAACAAGTTTTAGAAATTTCTATAGAAGTCATTCAGATAGTCCTGGTACTTGTTCTTCTATTAACCCTATTCAAAAGTAATAAATATTTTATATAAGTGTTCTATCCCTCATTCCCTAGCCACTTGTCATAAGATGCATCTTACTAATTCCTCTACAGCATACATCCGCCTCACATTGCCCACAATACAAGTCACAAGTGATTTCAAGATCACAACTAATTCATGGTAAATTTATTTTTCTCTTTTTTTTTCATAATGCAACAACCATGAATGTACTGCTTTATGCATCTTTTCTTTCTTCACAACTTTTTTGTTAGAGGGGAAAGGCTTAACCCCTATTTAGAGCACAGGTTCTAGAGGAATGCTATAGTGGGAACTAGGATCTCATTAGCTAAATGGTTTGGAAGTTAAGGTAGCCTACCTAAATAAAATAAGCTTACTTCTACTAGGAGTCGAAAGTCAAGTTTTCTGACTTCTAGCCTTATGACAGTCATAAAGTCTCTAATTCCTATCTTCATCTCATACACATTCCTACTTCAGTTTTGAATTCTTTGCTTCATAATTTTAATAATCTTCCTTACATATCAGAAGGATGTACACATCTAATCATGAATGCAAGAATGTTTATAAACAATTTGAGGAATAAGTAATAAATCAAAACTGTTTCACTTGATTTCTTTTATTCCTCTTCAACGGTGCCTGTCATTCAAATATTTCTTCGATTGGTTGGATTTTAGGCTTCATGTACTATCTTCAATCTCCTGCTAACAATCAACAACATCTAAACTCACAAGAAAAATTAGTTTAAGAAAACTTGTTTTAGCAGTACATCAACTTTGTCGGCATAAATCCTGTCGTTCTAGTGCAGGTCATTCTGTAAGCCCACAATGCAAACAGCAAAAATTTTGGCCAATTCTAAAGTTCTCCTTTGCAAGCTTTAGAAATTGCCTGAATGATAGGAGAATGCCCTCTTTCTAACTTTCCGTTAGCCTCAGGATTATATGCCGTGGTAAGAGCTAAACGAATCCCATGCCTAGCAAAGAATTCTCTAGCCTCTTGCGCATCTAATTCTCCCCTATCAGCTACTACCTTTTCAATATACCCAAGTCTTGAAATCACATCTTCAAGAAGAAATTTACATACATTGAAAGGGGTTTTAGATCTTAGAGCTCGGCCTTCAACATGGTTAGTAAGATCTCCTCGTGCAAGAACTATGTATCTCATCCTATCAATACCTTTGGGCATGGTCACTAAGTCTACTACCCACTTATAGTGTATCAGATATGTAGGGTGCACTCGATCCCTATGCTAACTTATGAATAAACTTGACATACATCACAAGAATTGACACAATTCTTTACATTAACATAAATACCTGGCCACCAATAACTCTCTCTAGTTTTTTCATAAGTGGCTACAAATCCTTTATGTCCAACCCATAAAGTATCATGCATGCTCTTCATGACTTGCATTTGAAGATTCTTAGGACCTAGTACCCTTTGAGGCAATCTAATTTTCCCCCTTGCATGTCTCCAAATTAACCAATCTTTTAAGAAAAAGTTAAATGCTCTTTTTCTAATATTTCTAAATCTATTTGAAGACTATGAAGATGATCTAGTTAAAGTACTAAGATACCTCCCAATATCTAGCCACTCGCATTCATAATCATCAGTATTAAATTTTTCATATACATATACTTGAGAATCATAATTAATTGTATTAGTATCTACTTTGGCTTCATCATTCTCATCGTACCTAGCTATTGAAAGCATATCAACAACAGAGTTAGATTTTCCGAAAATATGGATTAAAACTGGATTTATGAATTTAATATAAGAAATCCCGCGAAGCATTGCAATATCCGATGAGAAACAATTTGTGATCATTCCTATTAGCGGTAAACAATCTGTTTCCACAATCACATTTGCTCCTATGAAATATTCTTTATCAAACTTTAGAGCTGTGACTAATCCCCAAAGTTCTCTTTGAATTTGTGGGTAATGTCTTTGAGTGTTATGCAATATTTTAGCCGCAAATCTAATAGTATATCTTCTACCCTCTTCATCGTCCTGACCTATGACCCAGCCTATCCCAATAGGGCTAGTGTCAACAGTCAAAATAATAAGCTTATTATTTGTATAATCTACTCGCTTAAGGATTGGAGCTTCTTGCAATAAGTTCTTTAATCTACGCATTGCTTATGTTTTTTAGTCCATAAAAATTTTCTTTTCTTCCTTAATAAATCATAAAGACAGTCAGCTACATGTGAAAACTGTGGTATCCATATAACATGGAAGATACAAGCTCCTAAGAATCTACGAACCTCACTCACATTTTTACATATCTCGAAAATCTTACTAATGGCATTAATTTTATGAGGGTATGGCTTCCGCCCATAATAGACATAAAGATGACCTACTATAAGGACCTCATTAACACCAAAAACAGATTTCTCTATGGATAATGTTAAGCCAACTTGAATAAATCCCTGAAAGATTTTTTTGCAATCAAGGATATGAGCTTTAACAAATCTACGACAACCATCATCATCCAGAGTGCTATCTTTCTCTTCTTCCAAGCAACCCTTAATGGGAATGTCATCTATAAAGGGCATAGTAATGTGAGGAATGAAATCGTGCAAAACCAAATTCATTGCACTCATCATATGAGCAACTGAATTAGTCGCACCTTGAGGTAACATACACATCCTAACTAATCTCAGAGGTGTTTTCATGGTAGTAATGTCTCTACTTTCTAGTGCCAATTGAAATTGATCATACCTAGAGTAGAGATCGACCATGCAATAAATAGAATTGCCTGAAAACGCTTCCGCAAATTCATCCACAATTGGACATGTACCCACATTTCTAATGGTCACTTTATTAACTGGTTGAAGATCTTGGATAAACCGAAGTTTTCCATTCTTCTTGGGCACAGTACACCAACGGTTTGAATGGGGAGCTAAAGAGGATTCTAAAATATCCATATGAATTTTTTCTTTAAGTAATCTAATCAGCTCTGGAAGATGAGCTTTAGGTACTCGAATAGGGTGCAAATTCCAAGGAATATGGGGAATAGTAAAAATAATCATCGGTGAAACTATCCTAGGATCTCCACATCTTATCTCTGAAGGCTCAAGAGAAAATGCTCTTCCATGTTGCTCAATAATCTTCAGAAAATACTCTTTTTATGTTGGAAGAAGGAAACCGCTAGCATCTAACTTAATTTGTTTTAAGGATTCTTTAGTAAATACATGGCCAATATTTGTCTGATTTCTAAGGACTGGCTCATGACTTACATTCTTTATAATATCATTACTAAATTTAAGTAGTGACTGTGCTACAGGTTTAACCTTCTTACTAACAGTTTTATATTTGGTCTCCACTAAGGCATCATACTCATGATCAATACTAGAAGCATATTCTTGAGTCAATGCATACACATCAAGTGAAGAGATGAGAATATGGGAATTAGACTTATCTTGATAGCAAATTTCTAATTCCTCTAATGTTGAGAAGCAATGTGTAGTATCAATAACATATTCAATAGTTTCATCCATTAAGAGATCTCCTTTGTTTTTCAAATGTTTTTCGTACTTTTCTATAATTTTTCTTGGAATTTGTTTAAAATGTAAAATATTTAAAGTAGTAGAGGGAAAATAAACAATCATCTTATCTAAATTATGTACAAAATTTTGCGACATTTTGAACCAATTAAGTCCACTATCATCTCGCTCAACAGTGGCATTTACTCAAAATCCTGATCTAAGTGTCTCAAAGGAGTTCTTCTTAAAGACCTACGATTACGAGGATGGTTAATACAAAGAGTCATGAATTGGATGGATTTAAGGCCATCACGAGAACAAATTCTTGCGAAAGCACTTCCATCGTCCAGAACTTTTGTCTCCAATCTTTGTTTACAAATGAATGGCTGCCCCAAAATAATTGGGTACGAGCAGTCATCATGAACGAAGAAATTATGTTCCTCTTTAGCATCTCCAATAGTAATAGGAACATTTGCACAAGCTCCTAGTAAATATCCAGAAGCATTGTTGGCTGCCTTCATTTTCCATCCATGGTCCCTATCAATAGGCCATTTACCTTCGTTATATAACTCCCTCGAAATTACATTGCTTTCGGATCCTGAATCTATTAATGCTACTTGCGGTTTATTATTATTTCCTATATTAACCATAGTTTCAGTCGTAACCCTAGCCCAATGTTTCTGAGTATAATGACTATTTGGGTCATCATTTCCTTTCTCCAAATGTCCAATTACGAGGCCCAAATATAAATTTCTATGTTCAGAAGATTCACGATATCAGATTCATTAATTTGTACAACACTCACTTTCAGTTCATCCTATTCTTTCCTTTCTTCCATTTCTATATCCTCCGTTCTATACTCTATAGGTTCTCTTCATCTTTTGATGATACTCATGAAATCTTCTTTCACATCAGTTCGTGAAAATGCTAGCCATTCTTCTAATGTCATGGTTACCTCTGCTTTCATAATTTTTCATCCATAACCTTCTGAATGCCTATTTGTTTCTTGATTTGAGAGATCAATCGAAAAGTCGGAGGTTTCTTTTTTGGTTTTTCTTCGTTACTACCTTCTTCACGTATGGGTTGCGTTTCATTAGGTTTATCCGGACTTCTATCTTCATTTTTTGTTTTCTTTTCCAAATTTTCTACTACTTTCTTTACTTTCCCCTTCATGAAGATATCGAATACCTTTTTGGTAGGTATCCGCTTATTGCAATTGTAGGAATGGGCTAAACTACCATCTATGATGTGTCAGATTCATCAAATTTTTATCATAAGTTCAAGTAGGCAATTTGTTAGCTCTATGATTTACTCACCCCCTCCTTCCATGTCGGGTTCACCACATATGTCTTTATTTTCATGGAAAGGAGGGAGACCCAAATGAAAGCACAACTGAGGATAGCATAGAACTCGTATCGAGAATAAGAAAATCAATTTCTTATCATGAAGAAGTTAAATTCATATCCAAACAATTTTTAGATGACGGGTACCCTTGCAAACGTTTTCAATAAAAGATATTTTACGTGCATCCACACATGAATATGAGCTCTTTGACTCGGCTGAATAGGAAATAGATAGTGATAGTTTATTTGCTTTGGTTTGGCTATCGAATGTTTTAGCTTAAGCATATCATGTTCATATTCGGGAAAAGGACTAGAATGCAAAAGATAATGAAGCAAATTTCTCGATTGAGCAAAGTTTGACTTACTGTTCATCAACAACTAATACACGCCATGCAAAGATTGAAAATAGGTTACGGACTGAATGCTACATTCATTATTCTCTCAATGCGAACCGTAGACATCATCTTAGTGTCTATGCATGTTGCTCTTAATTCAGGCCTATGGAAGTTGAGGAAACAATATCGAGGTTCACGTCCAAGGGTTATTTAAGTGAACCAAGATCATAACCCGAACCTGATCATACCTTGCATCATATTTTTCCTTGCTCTCAGAAGCATGCATCTTTACAAAGGTGGCTAGTAGAGTTGTGTATCTATCTAATCTTATAGTGGTCCCATGGGCACTAGTCCCCTTCACTTGTACTTATCTTTTAATTAATACAAGTCTGGGAGAGTAGGCTTAGGCCGAACTACCTTTACTTCAAAAAAAAAACATTGTCCTCCTTCATGGCATTTGCATATGGAAATGTCTAGATCACTAGAGTACAACACTAATGAAATTTGGAGGTGTACGAAAATGTGCAAGGGGTCTTCTTCCTCATCACGAGGTTTTAGCCTTTAGAATCAATAAAATTTTCTTTTATGTGCAGAGACTACAAGGAATACAGGGGTGTAGCGATAGTTGATACACCACAATTTAGTCACTTTGTGAGTGCATGCTTCATCACATTAAAAATCCAGTGCACACCTTTGTTTAAATGATGCCAAGATTCACACTATTTATGAGGTTATTAGTGAAGTTAGTTCAAGAAATGCTAGTTTGAGACTTGCATATGTGACAGATTCAAAGTGCCACATATGTGACACTAAAATGCATTGCATATGTGACAATAAAAGCATCACATATGCTATGCTCATTAATATCACATATGAAATGGTTTAGAGGATCCAATATACAATGTGTGCACATCATTTATGTGATGGTTCCTTTTGACAAAAAAAAAATCATGGATCTTCGATCATCATTTTGCATGCATTTGATCAACGAGAGATCTATGTTCATATCTCCATTACGCATATGAGCTCCAACTCTCTCTTTCTCAATCTCTCTCTTCTACTCTCTATTTCTCTATCTCTCTCTGGCTTCCCTTATTTTTGCCTCTTTCTACTTCAATTTCTCTCTCTCTCTCTATCTATCTCTCTTTTTCTCTGTCCTTTGATTTCTCTCTCTCTCTCTCTCTTTGTTTATTAGAGGTTATTCAACAAGTTTACTGAGCATAACATATAGCGAATTATTTTAGCTACAATTGTCATTGCTTGTATATCATATAAATTTTTATGTTTTCATTAATTAACATACTCACACTTAGACATTCACATGAGTAGCATTGGCCAATCCTCTATACTGTGCCTCTATGGAAGATAAGGCAACAGTTTATTGCTTCTTGGAAGACCCCAATATTGGTTTGTCACCTGCAAAAGATAGGTATCCTGAGGTACTCCTTCTATCATCTTTTCCTACCACCAAATCTGGATCAAGGTATATCTTGATGTCTAGATCTCAGGTATAAGGAAAGTATAAGCCCTGATTTTGAGTGCCCTTAAGGTACTTCAAAATCCTCTTTGCAACTTCCAAGTGAGGTGCCCTAGGTTTGTGCATAAAATGGCTTAAGGTCAATGTAGCACAGTTCAAGCTTCCGAGTATGCTTTGGTATCCTGCAATATCATTGAGCAGATCACCTTCATGAGCACTTAATTTTTGGTTTACCTCTATTGGAGTGCTTGCTACCTTGGCATCCTGCAAATGAAAATTCTTTAACATGTCCTGTACATACTTTCTTTGTGTAATGTAAATTCCAGAGTTAGTATAGACTAACTCAAGTCCAAGAAAATACTTTAGTGATCCTAGATCACTAATTTTGAACTCTTGCGTCATTTGATTCTTATTTTATTTGATGCCATTAGCATCATTACCTGTAAGTATGATATCATCAACATATACACATAGGTATATCACCTCTGAATTACTTCTCTTAATAAACAGAGAAGTATCTGCTCTACTCATGATGAATCCTTGATCTTGAAGGTATATAGTCAACCTATGGTTCCATGCCCTTGGTGTGTGCTTCAATCCATAAAGAGCTTTATTAAGTTTACACACATATGTTACCTTGCTTGGGTCCTCATAGCCACGAGGTTGAGACATGTACACCTCCTCTAAAATCCAGCCATTTAGAAATACATTTTTTACATCCAATTGGTACATGTTCTAATTCTTTGATACAGCCACACTAACCAATACCTTGATGGTTGGCATTTTGGCCACAGGTGAGAAGATTCCTTCATAATCAACTCCTTGGGTTTGTGCAAAACCCTTAGCCACAAGTCTAGCCTTGTACCTACTTCTTGATCCATAAAATTTTTTTTTGATCTTGTAGATCCATCTAGAACCAATTACCTTCATAGAATCCTTCTTTGGCACTAGCTCCTAAGTATCATTATACTTGAGTGCTTCAATTTCTTCATCCATAGCTTCCTTCCTTTCTACCTTGGTCTTTGCCTCTTCATATGATGATGGCCCTTTCTTTGAGAAGGGTAACCTGTGAGATTTTCCAAACTGATGAACACCACATTTATAGATCATGTGTTTCTTGGATACATTGGGTATCCCAAGCACACATTGATCTCTACATATTTGTTTTAAGGTTCTCTCACCAATATGCCCTAATCTCTTATGCCAAATTTCAAGCTTTGATAATGTTTGGTCTTTGTAACTATAAAGTGCAATATTACTTGTATCTTCAAGTTCAAAAGTGAAAAATCTACCTGTTTTTTCTCTTTTGGCAATTCTCTTGAATCCATGTTGGGGATCCTCCACAAATGCTCCATATTTGGTGAACCTAACCTGCAAACCTTTTTCCACAATCTATCCAACACTCATCAAGTTCTTGGTAATTGTAGGTACATATAGAACCCTACTCAACAAATTTTTATTTCCATAAGAGGTTTTAACATTTCCTACCTTTACCATTGAGTGCTTGATTTCATCACTTGTTTTTACATGATATTTACCCTTAGTCTCTTCAAGATCAGAGAGAAGAGCTACATTGCGTACCACTTCAAAAAGTATCTAGCACATGTAGAGAATCATACAGTTAGATCACTCAAGAAGCTCAGATCTAATGGAGGGGGAGAATACTTCTCCAAAGAGTTTGATTAGTTCTTGCAGGACAAATGTATCAAAAGGGAAGTGACTACTAGGTACTCTCCTCATTTGAATGGAGTCGCTGAGAGGAGAAACAAGACATTGGTTGGATCAGCGAGAACAATGCTTGAAGAGAAGAAGTTGCCACATTATCTATGGGCAGAAGCTATTTCAATTGCCGTGTACCTTGTCAATAGACTACCATCCAAATCACTTCAAGGTATGACTCCTTATGAAGCATGGCATGGATAAACCTAGTCTTGGACATTGCAAGGTTTTTGGATGTTTAGTTTATGTTCATGAACCATCACAAATAAGAGGTAAGCTAGATGAAAGGGCAACAAAGGTAGTGTTTATTGGATTTGATTCAACTTAGATGTGTTACATGTTCTATAATCCTTCAACCAAGCAATTTCACTACAAGTAGAGATGTTGTGTTTAAAGAACACAGGTCTTGGTATGATGAAGACAAAAAAAAAGGTAACTCTACTATATGATCTTGATTCTGATTCTCTTCAATTAGGAAGCAAGCACGATACACAGGTCTAAGATCCAAGAAGTGATACAAATGATGACCAAGATGAAAGAGAAAAGATTACAAGCTATGGAAGTCAAGAAGAAAAGCAATGATGCAAGAGGTTGGAGAATGCTCCAAACAAGCACCTAGAAGATCAGCAAGAGAGAAGAAACAAATAGAAAGGTATGGATATGATTCCACATTTGTTATGAAGCATTCAATCTACTTGGCAAAAGACTCTATTTCAGAGGAACCCTAAACCTATGAAGAGGGAAAGGAAAACCCTAATTTGGAAAAGGCCATGAAAGAAGAAATAGATGCATTCAAGGAGATGGACACTTGGGATTTGGTTCCAATGTCGTCGAATCAAAAGGTAATTGGTTGCAGATGGGTATATAAAGTTAAAAAAATTTTGATGGATGAGTTTGTAGGTACAAGGCAAGATTATTTGCCAAAGGATGCTCACAAACTCATTGTATAGACTATGAGGACACATTCTCACGAGTTGCAAAGATGACTAGAATCAGAACATTGATAAGTGTAGCTGCTATAGGGAATTGGAGACTCCTCCAACTTGATGTGAAAAATGCATTCTTAAATGGTTGTATAAATGAAGAGGTATACATGTCACAACCACCAAGTTTTGAAAACCCTAATCATGCATCTTATGTTTGCAAACTTAAGAAAGCATTGTATGGATTGAAGCAAGCTCCTAGAGCTTGGAATTACAGGTTGGTTACATATTATCAAGATCAAGGGTTCAAAGCTAGCAACTCAGATCCTTCTCTATTCATCAAAAGTGATCATGATGAGGTTATCTATCTATGTGTATATATAGATGATATTATTGTGACAGTTGATGATCTAAATGGCATTCAAAGGATCAAGAGACACATGCAAGAGGAGTTCAAAATCAGTGACCTAGGTGAGCTCACATATTTCCTTGGTATGAAGGTGATATACATAGATGAAGGAATGTATTTGACTCAAAGAAGATACATTCAGGATCTACTTCTTAAGTTCAAAATGGAGAACACTAAACCTGCAGGTAGACCTTTGGAGATGAATCATAAACTTAGTGTATATGAAGGTGAGAAAATTGAAGACATTAAAGAGTATTAAAGCTTGGTATGTAGCTTGATATATGCTACTCATAAAAGGGCATACATCTCATATAGTGTGGGAGTTCTTAGTCAATTCATGCACTCGCCAAGAAGAGCACACATGGATGCATCTAAGAGAGTACTTAAGTATCTCAAAGTTACAATCAATGAAGCATTTGCAAGTTCAAAGATAGTGTCATGGAGTTCCAAGAAGCAACCTATAATTGCTTTATCTTGGACATAAGCAGAGTAAAGAGGCTTGCCCATAGCAACTCAATAGGCAATATGGTTAAAGGCATTGTATACAAATTTGGGACTTGTGAGTTCCAAACCTCACATATTTGGAGATAATGTAAGCTCCATGCATTTAGCAACAAACCTTATTTTCCATGCAAGAACCAAACACATAGAGGTTCATTACCATGTCATCAAGGAGACGCTCATGGAAAAGGAGATTGACATTTCGTTTGTTCCTACTAAAAAGTAAGTAGCATATATGATGACAAAGGCACTTGATGGAATAAAGCTTTGTAGATTCAAAGCGATGGCAGGTATTCAACCTATCAGAGAATGAAGACTCGTGCATACTTTAGCTTCAAGGGGAGCTGTTGGAACATCAAGCTTACACTATGCTTGAGGTGGACTTGATCTACATCAAAGGCTATCGCATCAAAAAAAAAATATGTTGGAGAATTGTTTTTCTTATGCTCATTTATTGTATTTTTTAAAAAGACTACTTCATGGATCTTTTACCATTGTAAAAGCTTTAATCTTTACACATAAAGCTAGAAATATAGAGACCAAATCCCACGAATTTGTGGTGGTTGAGTTGCATTTAATCAAGCAATCAATCACCTAAAAGTAGATCAAACTAAATCTTCACTTTTCCTATATTATAGAAAAGTGAATTGATTCCCTCCAACAACCATTCCCACCTTCATTTGAATTCAAAATCCACTTGAAGAAGTAGTGGAACACTCCTAGATTCTATATAAAGACTTGAAATCACTTGTACAATACATGGAAGCAATATACATACACTTGTGACCATCATTCTCTTTCTCCTTCAATTTTCTGCATCATCTTCTTTTCTAACAGTAATTTTGCAGAGGCTTCTGCTCTCTCTAAAGAGCTTCAAATTGAGTAAAAGATGGTTCATGGGAAATCTATTATTGTCTAGTGTATGCCTATAAAGTTTCAAAGCATTTGATTCAGGAGATTGGGAGAAATTTGAGTTTTTCTGTCTCAGGATCAATCTCTACAAATTCCTGAAAATTAGGAGGTACCACCCGTTGAGTGTATGATTCATTCGTATAACATATTTTGCTTATTCCTTATACTTTTGTGCATTATATACACTCAAACCTATGTGTATCACTCCCATAAAAACGTTTTTTCTAATTATTATCATGCTGATTGCTATGGATAGTAGCTCATTGTCTCTTCCATAGATAGTAAGTTTTTTGAGTTAGTCGACCCACGAGCCTATCTGTTTTTTATGGAATCTTTCTCCTTGATGCTCCAAAGTACATAGTGCATTTCTTTGCACTTATGGGATGCCTATAAGGTCTATTTGATTCTTCATAAGCTCAAGGGCTGGTCTTGTGCTTGTTGGCTAGACCCAACTTCATCGCTTCGAAACACACTTTTCTACCTCGTACAAGCTTCTCCAAGTTTCTTCCATTGACATGACTTGGAAGAAATCACTTTTTATCCCAAATCACCTTAAATGCCCACACTTGGGTGGTCACATTGATCCCTTAGTATGTTCATGAAAAAATATGTAGAAGAGTTTCCTTTTTTCGTTGTGCCAAAAATGATACCTAGAATCACCTTGTTTTGGAGATGTAGCAACATCGAGCTTGGTGATAACTTCTTTGGTTCTCAAAGGTGGTGGAGTTTCCTCTTTCTAGTGAAGACTAGAAATGTCCTTGTATTGATGTGAAGAGTGGATTAGGGCATCTTGCCTTAGAATTTCTAGAAAAGGCTTGGGTCTCCCTTGTTATCATGTAGAAGGTCTTACATCTTAGGAGTTCTTACAAGCCTCAAAGATTGAATCTCCATATTGACATGGTGCTCGAGGATGAGAAGGAGCTTTTGAACTAAATAGCGTCACCTAAAGAGGAGGAGTGATAGATGGGGTTGCCCCCAAAGACATGCAAGTGTGGGGCCAAGTCATCCCCTCACAACATGCCAACAAGGGAACCTTGTGGCCATCCCTGTGAGATGGTTTCCCTTAATTGTTCTTAGAAGGATGGAGGTGGGTTCATCAATATTGGGACACCCCAAATCATGTCACCTTGGTTGTGGAGCATGAAAACGGGATTCATGAACATAAGGCAAGTGCCCATTTTCTTTGGATTTGGAATTCATCAACAAGGCGAATTGTCACTTTAGTTTATAGACAATGTGGGAGGGTCTCCTAGAAAAGGAAAATAGTCACCCTTATTTTCCTTCGCAAGTAGGGGGAGAGGGTTTTGGTAAATAGGTGACTTAGCATATAGATGAGGCGAGCTGATTATATGCAAGAGAAGGTAAGCAAAATGACGTGAGGTGGAGCCAAGGTTTCACTTGATGGGAGAAGTGTTGCCCATGCTTTGTAGTAGAAGGCCAAAGTTTGTCTTGCACAAGAGTATTGGGGTGCACACAACCAAAATTGCTCTTTTCCACAACTAGGCGAGTATAATCATGGCTCCAAGAGGGAGAGAGGTCACCTAATTATCGGAAGAAGTGCCTTCGCTCTAGAGTAATACAAAGATGGGTTCCATGCTCTTTTTAGGGAGTGAAACAAGAGTGAAAACCCATTTGACCACTCGGATTGTGATAGGGGACAACTTTTTTGTTGTTACAAGCCATCAAAAAGAGCCTTTGAGCCGAATATTTCTCTAGATACAACACATCCATAGGGCTATACATGCCTACATCAAGCCATCAAAACGATCCTTCAAACAAAGCATTTCCCTAGCTATGGCATGTCCATAGTACTAATTGTAGCTATTGAATCCATCAAGAAAACTGTATAGAGTATGTTCAACTAGTTCAAATATCTTCTTTCTGATAGGTTGCAAGAAACAATCTTGAACAATTATTTTATTTAAGCCAAAAACCTCAATACACAATCTTATCTTTCCACTATTTGTCTTTGGTATAGAAACCATAGATGAAAGCCACCTTGAACGATCTATACCAACAATAATACCTGCCTGATCTAATTTAGTTATTTCCACCTTGGCTGCCTTTGCATATTTTGGATTGGGACACTATGGTTTGTTTCTTACAACTGAAGCTCCCTCTAATAAGAGAATTTGATATAGTCCAAGCTCTTCTAGAATACTTGACATATCTTTATAGGAGGAAGCAAAGACACTTTTATAGGTTTAAAGGCACGAAGTTACCTTCTATAGTGAAAATGGGTAGTGCCACAACCATGTCGTGAGGTGGGCTATTTGCAAGTCTTCTTCATCTCCAACGTTCACTTCTTGAACAAGTATTTTTGCAGTAGTCTCAATTGAGAAATCATCAATACTTTGTGATAGTGTGGCATTTAGCTTATGCTCCATGATATGTTGCTTTGTCCACACATCTGGAATATCTTGAGACGTAAGGTCATCTCTCACCTGAGAGACAAAATTAGCCACTAGAGATGCCCACCATGCATCTTTGGGTCTTGCATCCATGAAAATATTGAATTCAGCCTCCAATAAGTTTGGAATTTGTCGTAGTACATTAAAATTTATTTTTTGAGTTCCATGTAAATGATCCAAGATAATCCGCCTAGTTCTTAAGGCCTACCAAAACATAGTCACCGAGTTTCAATCTATTCATCAAAATTTAGGTGCCCTATTTTGCCACCTTGGCTACCAAAGTTTAGGTGCTTGAGTTTTTCATCTTTGTCACTTGGGAGGTGTCACACAGTTGGGGCACCCTAGAGGAGGTGCCCAAACAGAGCCACATGTTAGCTTTTTTTTTATCTTTTGTATGTATTTTCTTGCAATCAACTAGTTTACCCTCTTCATCATTGAATGATTGAAAATAAAATACCTTTAGCTCAATCAAGCATATGTATGCTTTTTCTACTACCATTGTACTTTTGTGTGTAGAGGTTAGATATGGTCCATTTCGATTTAAGTTTTCATTTATTTCACTTATTTCTACTATGCACCACTCTACATTGTCCATCATCTAGTTAAGTATATTATCTTCTTCAAGTGGCAAGGAAAGCATGACCTCAATATCTTTTGTATGCCGAAATGCACTAGTAGTGCTGCACCCTTCCTCCAAATGTATCTACAACTTGTTGTTAGTCTTTGTAGAGATCAATAGCACATTTCTCCCCCAATCTTGTTATGCCTTCTCTTTGCTTAGGCATTTTCTTCCTAGGAGTAGAGGAAAAGAGGTTTCTTGGGCTAATGCAATAACAAAAAGATCCAACAAAGATTTGCAACCTTCTACTAACATAAGTACCTTTTCAATAATTCCCAATGGTGTGACCCTCTGTTGGTTAGTTAATGTCACAATGAAGAGTGATATTTTTTTCAAGTTCAAATATCTTCATGACAAATCTAGTCATCAAGTTGATGTCGGGACCACCATCCACAATGAATCTTCTCAAAATCTAACTCTTTATAGAAACAATGAACCTTGAACTATGGTAGTGTGCAACTAGAGCTGGGGGAAAATCCACCATGTATCCATCAACACTTGAAGGTGGGCCAAGCATGCAAATTATATATGTTTTAGTAAATCACTTGTTACCTTTGCGCGTCAACTTGAGTTGATGCAAATTGACCTTATGATGAATTCGTTTCAACTTGAGTTGATCTTGTATTAATTTCCTAACTATTTGTTTTGATCTTGTATTAATTTCCTACCTATCTGTTTTGATCTTGTATTAATTGGAGGTGCAACTTGAGTTGATCTTGTATTAATTTCCTACCTATTTGTTTTGATCCATTGATTAGTGGATCAAGTTCCAAACATCATAAGGAATCATTTATGACCATTATCCAGCTAACGAGGCCCACCACACTCTCGGGCAATTGTTCTGGGATCGTGTCAAGTAGGGTTAAGCAACACCACTTCATCTCTAAAGACTATCCACCATCTCCTTCAACTGTAGTATCAGAGCAACAACAAGCAAGATGGGAGATGGATTTCCATCCTTCATTGACAAATTGGATAGGAGCAACTACTCAACATGGTCACAAAGGATGCAAGCCGTCCTTCAAGGAAGTATTGTATATGGATACATCTCAGGAGATGAAGAGAAGCCAAAATTCAGGAGCAAACATCAACCTACAAGTGAAGAGCAAGAAAGGTTGACCACATGGTGTGCATAGGATGCTCTTGCTAGGTTTTATCTACTAAACTCAATATCTAATTTCCTATTGCCTCACATTAGGAATTTCAAGACCTCCCAAGAGACCTGGGAAGTACTCTCATCATATTTCTCATCAACTACAAGAGCCACAAAGAGCCAACTTTGGATGGAGTTTACAACTCTAAAGAAGCAACCAAAGCAACGTGTGCCTAATGATGTAACCAAAATGAAGGATGTGGCTGACTAGCTTGCAAGCATTGGAGAGGAGATAGAAGAAGAACTCATAGTAAGGCATATCACTAATCGCATCAAAGCTGATGACAAGTGGGAGTCATTCACCATAGCAATCGACCTTTTTATGGATATGCAAATAGCTGACCTCAACACCTTGATGGGGCAACTCTTCATCCACGAGACAAAGATCAACAAGAATGGTGCAAACTGTCGAGGTAACCAATCTTCTACCCTTTATACAAATAAGATAAAATTGTAAGGATAAAGGTGAAGAATGAAGAAGAGCTTAGTACCTATCATGCTAACTACACAAGTAGAGGAAGAGGTTTTAGAGGAAGAGGCAAAGGAGGAAAGCAAGGCAGGTGAAGATCCTACAACACTCCACCTTGCCACATTCGTGGCCTTACCAACCACACCACAAAAGAAGGATTCAAGAACACAAGGAATCAAAGGGGAAGAGGCTTCCATAGAGGTAGCTATGGACAATCCAAAGGCACATTCAACAATGGAGGAAGCAACTACAATCATAACTACAATCAAGGCTAAAAAACCAACAATTATCAAGGTGGCTTCAGAGGAAGAATAGATTATAACAATTACAGAGAAGACCAAGAGGACCTTCTACTCATCATAAACATGACATCCAAGCAAAGTAAAGATGATGAGCATCTTCTATTTCAATTCGGGTTGTTTCAATCATGTGGCTGGAAATGTAGCATAATTATCTAATCTTGAAGAGCCCAAAGGGAAGCTTGAAGTGTAGACAGGTGATGATACTAGACACTTTGTCATGAAAATTGGAAATTTCAAGGCTTCTCATGGTAACATGAACCTCTTAAGTAAACTCGTGTATGTGCCAAGTGTAACCAAAAACCTAATCAATGTTGGACAGATTATTGAGAAAGGCTTACAGGTCAAATTCACAAGGCATGGAGCATATGTGGAAGGCACTTAGCAAGGCTTCAAAAGGATTGCTAAAGGTACGAAATCTGGTAGAGTCTTTACATTTAAGATTGAAAACACCAAAAACATACCATTCTTCAACTACAAAGATCAAACCCTATATGAGCTAGAGATATGGCACAAAAGGCTAGGACATATAGGAGAAAGAACACTAAAGCAAATATGCACGGATCAGAGTGTGCTTGGCATCCCGAATGTGTCCAAGCAATAGATGATATACAAATGTGGAGCATGCGAATTTGGAAAAGCTCAAAGACAACCATTCAAGAGAAAAGGGTACATCATGAAGACTAATTGGAGCTTGTACACATTGATGTGTGGGGTCCTAGCAAAGATCCACCAATCTCAATTTCAAGGTAATATGTTTTATTTATAGATGATTACAGTAGATGGACAATCCTTTATTTCATGAAGCATAAGGATGAAGTATTTAGATGTTTCAAAAAGTATCTGGCATCAGTTGAGAACCAAACAGGTAGAAGCTTGAAGAGGATGAGATCTGATGGTCGTGGTGAGTACTTTTCACATGAATTTGATTCATTTTTATAGAGCAAATGCATAAAGAGGGAAGTAAGAACAAAATATACTCTTAATTGAACGGAGTGGCAAAGAGAAGGAACATGTTGATAGTTGAAGCTACAAGATCAATGTTGAATGAGAAGAAGCTATATGAAACTTGACCCTAAAGCTAAAAAGTGTATATATGTTGGGTATGACCAAAACTAGAAGTGCTACATGTTATACAATCCAACTAACAAAGGATTCATAGTTGGTCGGGATGTAGTTTTTGATGAAAATAATTCATGGTTGGAAGATGGTTGTAGGAAGGTCAAGTTACCTTATGATTTGGAAAGTGATTTTCCAACTGTCACTCAAGAAGATCAACAATTACCAGAAGATATCAATTTCGAGGATGAAGAGCAAATGGATTTCAAGGCATGGAAGTCAGGAGGAAAGACCAAGCCAAAGCAATTGGAAGACATTCTAGAGTCGTCCAATCAACCACTTAGGAGATCTCAAAGGGAAAGCAGAAGGCCCATAAGGTATGGCTATGACACATCATTAGTCACCAAGCATTGTGTGTATATCACTAAAGACTCTATGAGAGAAGAACCTTCCTCACTTGAAGAGGCCAATAAGAAGAACGAATGGAGAGAAGCCATGCAGGATGAAGTTGAAGAACTTCAGAAGAACAATACATGGGACTTGGATCCCAAGAATCCAAGTATGAAGGTAATAGGATCGAGATGGATATATAAAATCAAGAGAAACTCAGATGGTTCTATAAACTTGTACAAGACAAGGTTAGTGGAAAAGGGATTTGTTCAAACCCATGGAATGGAATATGAAGAAACCTTTTCACCTATGGCTAAGATGCCCACAATTGGGGTTTTAGTAAGTGTTGCTGCTTCCAAGAATTGGAACCTATATCAATTAAATGTCAAGAATGGATTCTTAAATGGATGGATATCAGAAGAAGTGTATATGACACAACCACTAGGATTTCAAGAGAAAGATAAACTAGGTTGTCTATGCAAGCTATGGAAGGCATTCTATGGCCTAAAACAAGCTCCTAGAGCTTGGAACCATAGGCTTGTTAGTTATTTGTAGGATCAAGGATTTGTTGCTAGCAAAGCAGATTCTTCTTTATTTATAAAGAAGAGTAACTCAGAAGTTATCTACTTATGTGTTTATGTGGATGACATTATTATTATACGGAATGATGCCAATGGCATCAAGCAGATTAAAGATCAACTAATGGAAGAATTTAAAATCAGTGATCTTGGCTTGTTAACATACTTTCTTGGTCTAGAACTTGTGTATATAGATTCTGGAATATTTATTACTCAGAGAAAGTATATCCATAATATATTAGTAAAATTGAAGGTGGAGAATACCAAAATTGCAGCTACACCCGTGGAAGTCAACCATAAGCTTAGTTCTCATGAAGGAGAACTCCTTGAGAATGTAACAAAATACCAGAATTCCTTGAAAATGTTACAAAATACCAAAACGTGTAGGCAGCCTCAAGTATGCCACCCTAACAAGACTAGAAATTTCTTATGGAGTAAGTACATTAAGTCAATTTATGCATGCACCAAGAAAGCCTCACATGGAAGCTACCAAGAGGGTGCTAAAGTATCTAAAGGGTAAAATGAATGAAGGTTTATTCTACCCTTTAACTTTTCAATTAGACATAAAGATGTGTTCTAATGCAAATTGGGTTGGCTACAACGATGATAGGAGGAACATGTTAGCATACTTGTCCTGTGAAGTCCAGTTCAAGATTTTTGGGAATTATTCAAGTCCCATTTATAATACTTGCTATGATAACTTCTAAGTTTTCAGCGTAGCCTTGATGCTCCACTTATAATACAATTAGGCTTAATGTTAAATCGTCCATTTAATAATCCAATGAAGAGATAATAACAAGTCTTAGTGTGTGGGATGACTCAAAAGAAAAAAAATTGGAAACAAAGAATTGTCTCAAAATCATGAATAATTCCCGCTTTTCCTGAATAGGCCTTTGCAGGTTCAAAGCTTATATCATGGTCATGTAAAAAGCAACCAACTATGGCTGTATCATCTACTGAAGCAGAATATAGAGGCCTAGCAAATACAAATCAAGAGGCTATGTGGCTCAAGCAAGTCTATGCGAATTTGGGGTTACACTCTTACACTCCAATAATCTTTGGAGACATTACTAGTTCACTTCATTTCGGTGCTAATCCTGTATATGATGCAAGGACTAAGCACATTGAAGTGCACTATCATTACGTAAGGGAGAAACTGCTTAGCAAGGATATTCAAATATCCTATGTATCAACTCATTTACAATGTGTAGATATACTTACAAAATCCTTGGATGGAACCAAGATGAACATATTCAAATTGATAATTGGTTTGCACGAGTTCAAGGAGGAGTGAAGTCCTAGCATGTTGGGCTTGAGGGCGAGTTGTTGGTGCAGAAGAATCCAAGCCCACATAATTGGATGAATAGCCTATTAGTCATAAAGTCTTATATGATCAATCCCTTGTAAAATCAAGTATAATTACTTTGGAAAAAGGTGCACTACTTGCATGTAGAGTTCGAAAGCATCAAATCTCAAATCATTTGGTAGTTGAGTAATGAGAGAATATATCATATAGTTTAGGATTCACTTTTACGTGAACTTTTAAATTTGAATTCGAAAGGTTGGCTCCAAACTCAATCATAAAAGAAGGATCAAAAGACCCGCGTGATATCTCAACTCCGTGAGATCATTTTGATAGGGATACATTGTGAATTGAGAACTCACTTCATAGCTCATTTACGGCTCACACATTGAGCAATTGATTATTGCCAATGGCATTGTATTTGTACATGATTTAATACATACATTGCATTATATCTTCACTTCCCTTCTCTGCCATGACTACATCTGTATAGTGATCTTCTTAGAGCTTGTTCTTAGTGTGTGATTGATCATTTGTAGTGATTTAAAGCATGATATATTCACTATATCATCCTTTAAAGCATGATTTTCTTAGAGCTTGTTTTCAGTGTGTGATTGATCATTTATAGAGATTTAAAGCATGACAAGTTAATATATCTGAACAATTCAAGTTTGAGTGACCACTATTGTTCATGTAGTACACCATACCTACCTACGAATTTCTTGAGTAGTCAATAATGCCTCCACTTTTCATCGAGGTTGCACCACTAATTCCTCATTGTAGCATGCAAGTGGAAAGGTGACCTTCTCCTCTTATGGCCTCTCTGCATTTTAAGTGCTTCTATTTCCCTCCTAAGCTACTCAATCGATTCTAAGAAAGTGAAATAATTTAGTTGACTACCACCTTCAAAATACACTCTTTCCTCTTCCTTGCAAGAAACGACTTTCACAGAGTCCTCCAATGTAACATCGAGCCTTAATAATTCTTAAATCCTTTGTTGTGAAGAACTTGGGAAGGCCTTCTCAATCTATTTCTTCACTGAAACATCAGCTAGATCATTCGACAATTGAGAAACAAGAGACTTAGCATGCATATGTAGTTTGTGGAAAGATTCACCTAGTTGGAGCTTTAAATTCTCTAGTTGATCGAGAGCTCATTGTAAAGATTTTCTAGGCTAAAAAGTTCAAAAAAAAGTGGTCTTCAAGGCTCTCCATCTAGCAAAGTGCCCATCTGCATGTTGATTGTACAACGTTTCTGTAATTCTATCTAGGGCACAAGGAAATAGTACCAACATGGAGTCTTCATGGTTTTGCAATCCCCTTCCTTGACACAAGGAGATGAACCTCCTTACATGATGATCAACATCTTCATGCACTAAATCCTTGAAAGTAGTAAATTTGATGTTCAACTTGGATAACAGATTTGAGAGGTCCTACATTGCTGCATGGGTATCTTCAAAGGTGTCTAAGGAAAAATCAAGAGTTCACACATAGAATTGTCTTTAGAAAGAGGTGTAGAGGCTCAATCTTGAGAAAGATCAGTGGAAAGCTATATAGGGGTGATTGTTTGTTGAGGGGATGTTAAGTTCACTTTACAAAACCCCTGTGTAGATGAAGAGGCTCCCTATCTATTCGCGTAGGGATCATGTACCCACTTGTGCAAGTTTGGATTGAAGCCTTATATGACTTAGAAATCAAAGGAAAAATAACACAAAAATGAATGTGTACTTCAAGAAGATACCTATGCAAGGGTCCCACCATGCGTTTCAAATTATAGAAGTGATATCCGAGGGCTCTTTTAACAAAAAGTGCAGATATAGTTCCTAGTACTCAATGGGGATTCTTCCCTAGGGGAGTATACCCTATAACATGCATGTGCAGAGAGACACTTTGCAACTAAAGAGAACAATGATGAGAAAATCACAAGATCTTTTTTTCTTGAAATTGCTGTAAACAAAATCACAAAAAGATTAAAGAGTATGCCAACATACACAATATACACAATGCAAGTGATCTCACGCAAGATTCACAATGCTATTTGCTTGTCGCTAAGGTTATCTACTCAGTCCTCTTTACTAGTAGGGCTCCCTTTCCACTCATAGGACAACATATAGCAATCTATAGTGAGATTGATTCCAAGGGACTAACAACAGTTGCCTTTAGAGACCCTAGCCAACATTCAATAGTGCAGATCTCAAGAACAAGTGAAAACTGATCAAAATAGCTCAATCAACATTAAAACTGATGTACCGACTAGTTTGTGAGTAGAAGGGGCTCCAACTTGAATGAGTTGTGGGACTTATTATTTGAGAACAATAAAGCTCACCACATGTGGAAAATTCTCCATAGAGGCATTTAAATCAATGTCAAGTCCAATAAAACTTGCGGTGCCCATCGAAGGTGCAAAAAAATGCTTAACTTGTAGAGAGGACACTAGTGACCGTTTCTTCTCTTGTTCACAAAGAGTTCTTTAATTTGAAAGAGTTTCAAATGTCCTTCTCCCGGAATCATTTGCTCGATGGGAAGCAGGCATTGCGTTGCAAACCTATTAACTATTGTCTGGCCCTTTGGAATGCCATGAGTAGAGAAAATATTTAGAAAATCTAGGAAAAAACATGTGTGGACAGCTTCGGTCGTCCTTGCAAAGAGTTGTCCTTATGAAAACTCTTAGGCTATTTGAGTAGAAATATTCGAATTTGTGAAATTTCTCGCCCGTTTAAGCACATCAAGGTCTTTCTCTTAGATATCAACAAGCTGAACAGTAAGTGGATCCTCCATGAAAACAATGAAAATATCATTAGATTTATTTATACCGTTCTATAATTCCTTTGTATTTCTGTCCTTCTCAATCTAAAGGTTTTTTCTTTATATATATATATATATATATATATATATATATATATATATATATATATATATATATATATATATATATATATATTACATGTATAACTAGGGTAGCTTAGGAGACCATGTTGGTTATTGTTTTCCTTTTCTTTGAACCACGCTTGAGAATAACAAGTTATAGAAATCCAGGAGCAAGCTCAAGTTGTGCGTATGATTTTAGTCTCCAACATTTTTTCTTTTCTAGAAGTCCGGTGTTTGATCTAATTTTCCATTAGGATTGAAATTAGAAGGGGCGATGCACATACCAGCAAACCGTCTTTATCGTCCACTTGCAGTGGCTAACCTCAATCGGATCTTCCGATATTTTGCCAATTGTAGCCCTAATGCATGGAAGAGGAGTGGGGGAGGGCCGAGGGGGGGGGGGGGGGGGGGTTTATGAAGGGTCAGATCACTCCTTTAGCACTCAATAGCATTCAAAACATTGTGTGGAGGTGGAACTGAAATATGTGTTCCAAAGACAAGCAACATTGACATTGTGAAGAAGAACTATGGAAACTCCAAAACACATCCACGAATTCAACCGAAGTTGTTTTTTTTCTTTTTGGCATCCAAGCCCATAATATCAAGAATGTGCACAAAAAAATTTGTTTTAAAGGAGAGATTAGGTGTATAATCCATTTGAAATCTCATCCTCTCTGAAACTGTTGGCGGTCACACAGTTGAGAGTACAATGAATACTGTATCAACAAAAACGAAAATCCAAATAGTAGGAGTTCTTCCATTGTCCTATCGGTCTTTTTGCCTCGAATGTTAAAGCTTTTTATTTCCTCTTTTTATGTCTTGAATGTTTTTTACCTTTTTGAGAGTACAATGAATTGGAAATACACACCCATCTTGGGGAGTTCATGGATATATTCAGCCAATACTTGAACTTGGGACTTCCTCCCACAGAGCCTCGAATGTTAAGAAACAACAGGTAGAAACTCCAGATTCCTTTGATTCCCTCAATTCCTTGCAGATCCGTACTTAAGACTTAAGACTTCGTCATGGTAGATCCTTTTAGTAAAGTGTTGGATCAAAAATGTTTTGTAACCAACAAGAGAAATGTGAAAGATCATTAACACAGAGTTGCAATAGATTATTCGAGTGACTTGAAAACACCACAAAATTCTCTGGGTAGCAACCTATTTTACACTATCAAAATATTTTGGTTTTACTCATGATTTGATTTTGGCCTTAGGTGAACGCTATAAAATATCAAAATCCTTTCTAAATATGAAACGTTGGTAAGTATCGTTCTCTCTCTCATTTAATTCATCGTAATAAAAAAGAGAGTTAAGCTCAACCTTTCAAGTTGTCTATAAAATTTGGTTAGAGAATGGCATTTTATCTCAATTGGATTTCTTTTTCCCTACTATCTCCCAAATAATAAAGTACTGGAATTCTTTGGCCAGTTCTAGTTGTTGGCCTCTTTCTTTTCTTTGAGATTTCTGGTCTCACCTTTATTATCCCTATACTTTCCTTTTTTTTTTTGTTCCATCCGTGAACTTAACTTGCTAGGCGATTTTGATGAAGTCTGGCCATCATCTTGAAGAACTTGTTCTTATGAGAATTCTATTATTGTGAATAAAAGGAAACAACTAACAGATTCAGTCCGCATCTAAATATGGTGATGCACGCCTCTGAAACTAAGGCATCAACAATAATAAAGTTGAGTTCGCACAACTACAATTGCAAGGATGCAAGGCATTAGAACTACAAAGCATCATTACATTATATCATTATATCCTTGCAAGGCATTAGAACTACAATTGCAAGGATGCAAGGCATTAGAACTACAAAGCGTCATGTTACGTTATTCATGTAACATGATTTCTCGTGGGCTGAAATAATAGGTTAGCGGGGGTTGTATCACAAAATGGGTTTTATGGGGCCAACCTCAAAAAGATACTTGTTTGATGAAATAATTTAAATGCACATATGAATCTATCATCTGACCCATATCTTTGCACCCCAAACTTGACTATTACTTTTGGAATAATGTATTCTATTTCTAGAGAAGTATCTGATGCTCTTTCGAGAGCAATATTTTATATCCTAATAGTTTTTCATCAGTATACAAATATTACGATGCACTTTTGTTTTGTTGAAGATAGTACTTCTTTGCATTTTAATATGTATGTGTTGTTTGTAAAGCTCTAGTTAATCGTAGCTCTAATCCTTTTTATATTTAATTATATAATACTATTCAGTAATCGACTCACAAAGAATAGAAATCATTTATGAAGGATAGATACCCCTTGGAAGACATGATTGATATTTGAGAAGTCTTCAGGATTGTCAAAGAGTCGTTTAAAGCATCCAATTCCTAAATTCTTTTTTTTTTCATCAAAGATTTTCCATAGAACTGAGTGTGACTTCATCCTCCAACCTCTTGAGGACCTGTGGCTCAGTATTAAATTCTTAAAAATGATCTTGATTCTTTAGGTGTTGGATGAATATCAATGGTAAATTCTTCTCTTCTTTCAAACTCATTTTGTCAATAATACGAGGCTTCCCTTGTGCCCGCTTCTTTTCTTCCCTATTTTAGCTGATTTTCATTGCTTTCTAGAAGGATTCTTTTAGGAATTAGTTATTTACTAATAGTTTTCTACCTTCTTCTATATGTCTCTAACATGATCGAGATCTTTTTAGAGAAGAGAAATTTTCTTGTAAAATCAAAGAGATCTTAGCAAGGTTCTCATTAATTGCATTTCTTTCCACCTAATTTCTTGGATCAATGAGGACCAAAAGGAGTTCATTAAGGGTAGTTCCATCCTTGAGGATTTTATTGATGTTTGAAAAGGGCTTGTCCTTGTAGAAGAATGTTCACATAATTTTCTCTTTCTCAAAATAAACTTTGAAAAATCATAGGCTGGACTAAGGTAGGACTTCATTCTTCAATCTTTGAAAGACCTTGGATGCATCCCAAAGTTTATGAAGATGATCTCGATGCTTATCTGAAATACCTCTACTAGAATTAGTACCAATGACTAGCTCTGTGAATCAAATAGATTAAAACAATGAATCAGACATGGTTGCCCCCTCGGTACTTTGGTTTTAACTATTGCTACTAATGGCCTTAGTATATCTCATAAAGTTTTGATTGTATCGCTAATGGATAGTATTCATATACTTTCTATCATTGATTTTTCTTCTTGTAAGTTTTATTGTATGGCAGTTTCACCTTCTCCACCTTCTATATCACCTCTTGTAATTGGCAACAATTTAAATTTCTCTTTCATCTATGAGTTTGTCTTTATGCACACATGCAACTCTCTGCTCCCCATGAGATGCAGGAAACGTAGTTGTGAATATCCCAAAGACACACCCCACGTGCATTGCCATGCAAAGGGACTATCACATCACACAACCCCCTTCTCCTTCCCAACACCATAGTAAGCAAGAAAGAGGAAAGGAGTGTGCAAGCCCACCCTCAATAGACAAAATAGACAAGGGGGCATGGTGGGGGGGGGGGGGGGGGGATCAAAGGTGCTCAATCTCCCATGGAGCAATCAGAAGAGGTGGAGTAAATGAATGCACAAACCCCATAGCGGAGCGAGAGGGGAACTCATGAAGAGCTCAACCTCGGAGTCATATCTACCAATGCTGACAAAGGGGACAACCCCTCAGAAACATAATAACTTTTTAATCCTAGCAACCGAGTGTGGGGAAACAAATGAAGGCTATTTTAGTGCTTTCATTCCCCTCCTTTATTTCATAATTTTACTTTGGAGGGAACTATGGAAGGTGGAAAACGACCCCCCCCCCTCGCACCAACCCTTATGAGGCACATATATCTTTGAGCACGACTGAGCACCCCTACACCCATGCATGCCCAAGCTAAATCCAAACACAAGAAAATTTTCACTTACCGCACATGGACATGCAAATCCACCCCTACACCCATGCATGCCCAAGCTAAATCCACACACAAGAAAACTACCACCAACCGAGCATGGACATGGTAGAATAGCGAACGGCACTTCAATTACTCCAAGTGGAGGCCAAATGACCCAAAATACATAAGAGAGCTCGTTTTGTATAGAAGAGGAGAGGGAGGGATATACAAAAGACATGTGATAAAAAAACTACATGTGCTAAATCAAAAGCAATCCTAAAGCATATGGAAATAGATCGAAACTGGATCCTCGTGATACAAAACTGACGACATGTGCAAGTAGGAAAAAGAAAAAATATCCTTCTATATAAAATGGAAATGCTTTTTTGAAAAATAAGTAACTAAAAACTAAGAAGTGGGTTTTATGCAGAAATGTAAAAGAGTAGTAGTTTCCATTGGGCCGAAACTCAAACATAGAGGGGATTTGGGAGGAGCCACCAAGCCTCCAACATCTTCAAGGGTACCCCCACCATAGCCATCCATTGTTTTTCTTTGTGTTTCCCATACAACACCTTTCTTTCTTTAACTTGTAAATTTTGCAAATTCAAAGAATAATTTTATAAAGATAGATATATTGATGACTTTTTCAAATATGTCCATAAGAAATTCCTTGGACTATGGTTTTAAATTCATTACACCTAGATGTCCAAAAATAGCATGTAAATGTGTAGTCAAGGGACTTTTAGATAAGAATGTTGAAAACCCATGAGCTCGAAGAGAATAACGTACTACGAGAAAGGTGGAGTTTTGTTTTTCTTGTTACCTTTAGCTTAAGAAGAGAGGATGGGCTGACTACTCGACTACTTGTTTCCTCTCATGCACTTAATGCTACATACTTCATAGTGCTTTATATAGAGTTTTCTACACCATAACTATCACTTTCGAATTCCAGTTCTCATAATAGAATTGTCTAACTAATAATCTCTAATGTTTTCCTTGTATTTGGGTTGCTCTTCTCTTGCTACTTCATGTTTATATCTTCAATCAACAGCAAGACTAACTTCTGAAGTTTTGATCTCATAGAGAAGAGTTTTGAAAACTCCATATAGTAATTGACTATCCAAATCGAAACAATATATGTTCTAATTTAACATGAAAAAGATGGGATTTCTCTACGTCAACCTCATACACATGTTCATACGTACATTCATCCATAAATTCTCGCAGAGGTACTCATGTACCTGAGTGCGTGATCATAGATACTCTCATTAATTGGTTCTCTCTGTACCAGTTTTCTATATCCTCTTCTAGTACAACAGAGCTTGAAATTGATAAATGGGAAAAGTTGAAGAGAGTTAAATCAAAACCTTCAGAGGATTAAGAGAATAATAGCACCTGCTTCGGAAGTCAAGAATAGCCTGGCTCAAATTCGATAATCTTCTGGGAATGAGATGATGTTCTGTTTTGTTTTGATTGTGTGTGTGTGTGTGTGTGTTTATGACGGCTTCCATCGTCAAAAGATCGGATATGCACATGGTCCAACCTTTTCAGTGTCGCCAACTTAGTAACACGCGTACCATCCAATACATATGATTTTTAATCAAAGTCTCATCTGAAATTATTTCATTCTGTTGTGGTGGCCAACACTACTTTTTTTAGTTTTCTTGGGAGTTCAGTCCTATTGCAGCCTGCTTCGAGTTGAGGCTGAAAGTTCGAAAGAACAAACGAAGGCACTAAAACGACTCATTTATATCTCACGTCAAGGATTCACGTCAAATTAATCGACATCAATAGAACCTTGAATCTTCAGCAGTGGACACCTAAATAATTCTTTTACATTGTATTGGTATTGTGGTGAGTGATGCTTGACATGGTGCTGCCAAAGGTAACAACAGTTGCAAAACCATCAATGCCAGAGATAATCCTAACAATGAGGGCGTTCCCAAGTGAAACGAAAGAGAGAGAGAGAGAGAGAGAGATACAGAGAGAGAGAGAGCACCATGTGTTTCTGAGGCAACAGATACATTTCCAAATCAAAAGAGGAAAAAGAAATAGTAAACAGAGGTGGGGCGTGGCTGATCGGCGATCGCATCATGACCCAGACAAACTTTTCTTTATTCCTCTAAATCATATGCATGTAGATCTTTTGTACAATTTCTTTTTTAAATAAAAGGAAGTTCGGCCTTAGCCTAATCTCCCGGACTTTAATTAAAATAAAGAAAAAAAAGTAACAAGTGAATGGGACTAGTGCCCATGGGACCCCCCAAATCCCACAATGCAGGGGAGGAGTATGGCAAACTAGAGGAAACTAGAGGGCATTACAAATGAGGCGGAAAAATTTATCATCACCCTCATGTGGGACGCATTTGGGTTTCAACTTGTTGTTTTCAAGGAGATAAATACAATGATGTCTAAACGGTGGAGATCTCTTATCTTGGGAGATTCTTTTACCTAGGAGAAACAAGGATTTCTCGATCGACCATTCCTTAGGAGTTTGGCCAAAATTGACAACACATCGCTCCCTCCAGATCTTCCAGAGGGTCTCACCTCTGATGGCATTCCACAGCCTCGATGAGCAGCCGACCGCCTCACCCAACATCACCTGTTGCGAGTTGATTTGGTTCGTGAGTCTCAATACTCGGGTCACGTGACACCAAATAACACGGGACTTGGGGCAGTAAAAGAACAGGTGAGCTAAATCTTCGATGCACCGATGCCAACGCTTGCACCATGGCGGCACACCACATTATTTGTTAGCCCTTGCATTGGACCAGATACCTTTATGCAAGATCTACCACATGAGAACGGACTTTTTGACCTCAATAAGGGGGTGCCAAATAGACATGAATTTTAGTTCCCACCAAAGTTTGGTCCAAGAAAGGCACCATCTCTTGTTAAGAGTGTGGTGAACAACTAAATCCTCTTTGAAGTTGGGGGTTCTGGATAGCTTCTTACCATTGCTCCATTTGAGGCCTGACCGCAGAGAAGGCATGTCGTTGAGGGGTCCCAAGCTAAACACCAACTTTGAAGAAGAGTCCATTCCTCAAAGGTAACTCTAAGTCTTGGATCCAATTCTTCGAACCTAATCCACTGGCTGGTCTCTTGTTTCCAAAGTTATTTCCACTGTTTGAATGCCTTGTTCCATAACCGCTTTGCAGTTTGGAGGTTCCAAGACTCCACCCCCCTAATGCTTTGATCGGGAACCAAATAGAGTCATTTTGTCTTATCCCAGCTGCCCACTTCCACTCATCACTGATTCGGATGAACTGTTTGGCCTCGTTCCAATTCTTCCATAAGGAACACACAAGGCTAGAGCCTTTAGGGGACACCCGGTGGGGAGAGAACAAAATCGTGAGAATCCCTATGTCGTTCCAAACTGGATGTCCAACTAAGGTAAGGTCTTCCGTGTTTTTGAAGATCAATTTAGCCCACGAGGACTCCCTATTGCTCCAAGCTTTGATAAGCCATTTTGCCGCCAGCTTGTCAGCCAACCCAACAATATCCGAAATTCCCAAGCCCCCTGAGTCTTTAGGGCTAGTGCAAGTTTCCCATTTGATTTTGGGAATCCCCCTCCTATTGGGGTCCCCAATCCAAAGGAAGTTTCTGGAGATTCTTTCCACTTTGGCCAAGTCTTTCTCCTTAGGTCTCCAACATGAGATAAAGTAAATAATTGTCGACAACATAAATGTGTTAACAAGCATAGCACGCCTTGCCAAGTTGACTTGCATACCTTTCCAATGATTCAGCTTGCTATTGAGCTTGGATAGCACCCAGTTCCAGTGTTGGTCCATTGAGATGTTGAATCCCATCGGAATGCCAAGGAGACGGAAGACTTGACCGCTAGGGATAACTTGACACCCCTGACCACCAACAATTGGGGAGTAGGTCCGCTTATTGCTCTAAAAGCAGTTTTAGCATGGTTGATTTTTGAACCTGACGCCACACAAAAGGTGTCGAGGCACCACCAAAACACCTCAATGTTGTTTATATCGTTATGCACAAAACACCTCAATGCTGTTTGTATCGTTATGCACAAAACACCAAAACACCTCAATGCTGTTTATATCTTTTGTACAATTGGTTTGGTTTTGAAGTAGAGCAATAATGCCTCCTGCTCGTCTTCCAAGTTCCCAAACATTCTGGAGGTGGGTTGGTTTGTTAGCAGATGTGACTCGGGAGCTACTTCACGAAGCTTTCCATTGCACTTTCCAAAAATCTGTATGCAGATGATCAACATTCAATCTCTTTCACGCGGGATACACATAGGACAGATACTCATTGCGATTGCGACTGCCGTGAGAGCAGGTTTTGTAAAAGCGAATATCTGAACTCGAGCACAAGTCAAGATGCTTTGCTTGCTTTTCCTCTGCAAGTCATGTTACCATAGATGCTGTGTGCGTGTGTACGATCATCAGTATGCAAACGTTTGTGGACATTTGGCATCGCAAAAGGATGACATGACAAGCTCTGCTTTTGCTTTTGTGTCTGATAACGAGTTTCTTTTCAGGGTTTAACATAAAGAAGCTTTTGCTCTCGCTGATAAGACGTACAGAAAGGGAATTCTTGGGGCAGGTTTCTCGCAGCGTATAACGTCCTTAGGAGAGACTCTCCATTTACAAGATGGGGAACTTCTAATTATGTGATGATATATCTCCTCCTCAGAGGTAGCAGTATCTATAGCATTTGTAAAATTACTTCCAACCTTCCTTAATGCATACAGACATTGATACAAGGACTTATTGCGGCCATTATTAAGAACCCAATGCTTTCTGGTTTTCCTTATACACCACAGAATCCCTGCCCTCCATAACTTCCAAAGAACAATGTCAACTCTGAAGCATGTTCCAAGCAGAACCTCTTGGTAACCAAGCTTGTGAGTAAACATAAGCTGGCCGCTGTTAGAGATAATCTCCCAGAATTTAGATGCAACACTGTACGAAATGAACAAGTGTTGAAGATCTTCCGCTCGACCACATAATTTGCGTAGCACCTCTTTGCTTTCCTGCCAGTCCAGAGACCATACCATTTTAGGATCTTGCCTGTATAACCCTACAAAAAGTCCCACGCTGTTTAAGGAACAGAATTGATTTTATAAAGACACAGCGCATAATTCTCCATTTGGATGATTTTATTACCTTGTAGTAGTGGCTTACGACTATACCCAACAGAGTGGATGATTCAAGAAAAGGGAGAACGTCAATGGATCTGAAATAACACTTCATAAAGTTTCACGTACATTGGCCATATCAAACAAAAGAGCTGACATATCAATGAAAAGGCCCGACAGCTCACTCTCTCTCTCAATAGAATATTTTAGCATAGCTGACATATCAATGAGAAGGCCCAACCGTCCTCTTGAGTTGAACTATTATACATAATTTTTTCATTTCTGGATATTATTCCGCTACTGAATTGTGAAGGCCCATCTTACAACCATCACACACGTGTCAATGTTCAAAAGCATATATTTTATCTTGTGCGTTAACAACCTCTCTCTCTCTCTCTCTACAATGTAAGCCTGCTTCACAGACATTGATAACACGTAAGTTTCCGCTTCAGATGAACTATTCTAGGGAGTGGATTACTTACCGGGGTGAAAACCTGCAAAACAATGTCTTTTCTTTCGAAGCGCCAAACCTGAACTTAGTTCCCATAAGAGAATGCGGTGCAAATTTTTCTACCTGAAACTAAACAATTTATATTTAGGAATACGTTAATGTTTATTATTTTATCACTGCACTAAATTGATTGTTGTCGAGAGTTACGACGCACATCTAGCGCAAATATTCCGTACATAGCGCTATTCCAATGTACACACTGTGTTTCTGACTTAAGAAAGATGATTATACATGGCTCGAAATTACAATCACCACTAATTTTGCAACAGTTCGATTGAAATCACGTAAAATTTATATAAGGTTTGGACTTATATATATATATATATATATATATATATATATATATATATATATATATATATATATATATATATATATATATATATATATATATATTAACGTACTTCCGTCCAAGAAGGAGAACGCAAAAAAATGTAAAATTAGTAAGTATTTCTATGACGAAGTGAGTTTGAATGGCACATTTTCAAGGAGACTCTGTAAAGGAGGGTTGAAAGCTTCAAGCTGGATCAACATGGGAGAGTGTAGATACATGTGAAGAAGTAGAAAGAAAGAAAGAACTTGTATTAGTAGCATCAAAACAATCTTCCAATACCACATGTCCCAGCATGCCGATCTCTCTGAAATCTTTTCCCTAGTGTCTTTGAAGTGCCATCAATGCATGAAATGAAAGCCCATTTACGAGGGTTAGACTGGTTTCCCTGGCTTGTGGGTTTATTGTGTTAACTTGTTTTTCAGAGTTATCCAGGGCTAATCACAGATTATAACACTCACGAAATACAAATGTTTCAAAGTGGACTGGTGAATTGCAACTGAGAGCAATATGTATGGGTTATCCATGATGATAAGAACCGTTCTATTGGGGAATAGAATACTTTAATCTAATTCCCTAATCAACAACGTCAAGTTGATCCACCTACAATCACAAATTCATTGAATGAGGGGCGAAAGGTAATGATGAATGATAGCGACCATCACTTCGCGAGTAGCGCGTCACTATATTCTAAACACAAAAAATTTATTATCCTTAAAAGAAATAATAACTTCAATGTATAAGCGAACAAGAAATAATAACTTCAATGTATAAGCGAACAAGAATGCCGAACGTGTCCCCTGCATTGTAGGATTTGGGGTCCCATGGGCGCTAGTCCCATTCACATGTAACTTTTCTTTTTTATTTTAATTAAAGTCCGAAAGAATAGGCGAAGAAGGAGTGTGCTAAGGTCCATCCTTCGTCATTCGCTTCTCGAGTCTGTGGGCAAGTGCCATTCACTTGAGGCGGTGGAGGACATTTGGGCGACTCGAGAGCCTAAGTTTAGGAGAGCTATTGTGGTGCGTGGAGTCATGCAATGATAAGATGAATACCAAGTTTTTTAATGGAGTGAAGCAAAATGATTTAATTTTAAAAAGGTATTTGGTTAAATTCCAAAGATGCGGCAGGGGTGGGGAACGCATAAATTGAGTGTTTGCCATCGGGCATTGGTGATTGTGATGGGGCATTGGTGCAATTAATTCTTAAAGATAGTCGCATTTTTCCTAGTTATGTTTTTTCTCCCCTCAATGTCGACCCTTTTTCCCTCGTTCGTCCTGAGCAATGTGGCTCCCCCCAGTCCCAGTGCCCCCTTGAGATGGGCTCTGTTCCATCTGACGTTGCACCTCCGGTGGCCTCTTTGTGCATAGATTCAACGGCAGCAAAGCAAGAAGAACTAATGAAAACTTGTCTGATCGTTTAGGTTTTTGGCCTTAGGCCCTCTCTAGAAAATGTGAGAGCTTGGGTGCAGAAGGAGCGCTTCCTACGTGGTCTAATTGTGTGCAAATGTCAGTTCCTACCAGCGAATCACTTGCTTCTAGTGTTTGAGAATGAAGAGATGACCTTCCAAGCCCTACAAGCCAGCTCCTAGCAAGTGGGACGGACCACCTTATGTCTATTTAAGTGGACCCCATACTTGGTTCCAAACAATTCAAAGCCTCTTCGTTACCTGCTATGAGTGGAGCTTCCCAATCTTCCATATTTCCTGTATGGATTTCTTCGAGAAATCGTTTCACCGATCGGTCGCTCGATGGCCTCAAAAGAGGATGTTGGGGGGATAATCTACAATGGAACTCAATATTCTGTCAACGCACAATGGCACCCACTAATCTGCATTGAAATAGACTTGAACTAGGTCCTTCAGTCCAAGATCTCCATAAATTATGGAGATGGTAAGATCTCGGTACAAGAGGTTACTTACAAGAATTTGCCCAATGCGTGCTTCCATTGCGGGCACCAAGTTCATAGGATCAAGGATTGCCCCTTCAAGAAAAATACCAATAAAGTCAAGCCTAAAGCAGATGGGGCCCCGGATCCTCTCGCTCAAGTTGGCACTTAAGGCCATCCCCTGCCGCTGGAGGAAGAAGAGGGCACTCATGTTGCAGAGATGGATTTAGACAGACTCACCAAAGTAAGAGGAAGGAGGAAAGTTAGCCCTCAAAGATCAGTAGCAAGGAATGTTAGGACCATTGCTCCTTCGAATAACATGTACTATAACCTAGAAAAGGAGTTCAATGAGGCCGACCTCCCAAGGGAGAACCATTATGAAGAATACCTTTCCAATAACACCTTGGGTGCTATACTAGCAAAGAAGACAACGAGGAAGGCTACACCACGAGTAAAGAGGAAGGCTTCTCTTATAGCAATGAGAACAACCCAAACAGTGAAAGCTCCTTCCTTGGTCCTCCTCCTTGAGTTTGCATGCCAAGCGTACGATAACAAAAGTCAAACCTTAAAGGGAAACAACCGTCGGGCTTTCCCTGGCAGAGCCCCCTCAAGAGTAGGATCATAGGCCAACAAGTAGGGAGGAAAACAGAATATCACAAGAGAAAAAAAGATTGGGTCCATCCCCTCAAAGAGGGCCACCATCAATAATGAGAATCTCTTCGCTAAACGTTAGGGGCTTGTTTGACCCCTCAAAAGCGGGGATTCCTGGTCAGTGGTTCAAAGACAAGGGCCTCAACCCCGACTTTATCTACTTACAAGGGATTAAAATCGATGCTAAAGATCCCTAGAAAGGGCTTAAATGATTTTTTTGAACAACCTTTGGCTCTCCACTTTGCATCCTAGGGGGGCAGGGGGCACTTCGAATGGTATTGGTCACTCCTGGTTTAGTAGGTTGACCTCGACTTGTGAAGATCAGAATCATCCTTGGATTGCTGCCTCTGTTGGGTTCCCTAATGAGTTCATTGCGGTCTCAATTTATGCCCCTAATGGAGAGGCGGATAGAATCAATACGTGGGCTTCCCTCGACTCCCTCTCACCAAATGTTTTGATTTGTGGGGACTTCAACATGGTTGAGTTTCCTGAGGACCGATGGAATAACAAGGGGAAAATTATTGACGAACAGGAGAAAGAGATATGGGATAAAATCAAGCTCCATCTCGACCTGGTCGAGGTAAAAGACATGAAGGGGTTCTCCTGGTCTAGTCTCCAGTCGTGGCACTCTCTGAGGAAAGCAAGACTTGACATGGACCCGACTATCCCGGACCACTACCCGATCACTCTATCTTTCAAATCGATTCCCATGCTCCCGAAAACTCCTTGGTTTCATGCTGGTCAAACGTTGTTTTCCCTCCCCTCTATTCACCAAGAAACTGTCGTAGTGTGGGTGGAGGCCTTTGTCTAGTGTAATGATCCTACTAAGTGCTGGAGAAGTGCGGTGGAAAGGACTCGAGAGATTATGATCAGGACTCAAAAGGCTATAAGAGATATCCAAAAAAAAAGAAGACAAATAGTTTACCGGAGGCTCTCACGACTTGAAGAAGAAGTGGACAAAGGTAACTTACAATGCCAACAAGGATTCTACAATTCAGGGGAAGACTAAGACTCGAGGAAGAGGTTCAAAGGAAAAATCTACAAATATTCTTCAAAGATTGGTGGGTAGGGAAGGCTGACAAACCATCAAAAGAGATGTGTAACATCCTCAAAAGGAAACAAGCTAGGGAAGCCATCCCCTTATTGATCGACAACAATGGGAGCGAATGTAGCACCGAAGTTGAGAATAGATCTATCATCGTCAAGCACTTTACCCATCTTCTCGGGGTCATGTGTTTCTGAGGCAACAAATACATTTCCAAATCAAAAGAGGAAAAAGAGATAGTAAACAGAGGTGGGGCGTGGCTGATCGGCGATCGCATGACCCAGAGAAACTTTTCTTTATTCCTCTAAATCATATGCATGTAGATCTTTTGTACAATTTTTTCTTTTAAATAAAAGGAAGTTTGGCCTTAGCCTAATCTCCCGGACTTTAATTAAAATAAAGAAAAAAAAGTTACAAGTGAATGGGACTAGTGCCCATGGGACCCCCCAAATCCCACAATGCAGGGGAGGAGTATGGCAAACTAGAGGAAACTAGAGGGCATTACAAATGAGGCGGATAAATTTATCATCACCCTCATGTGGGACCCATTTGGGTTTCAACTTGTTGTTTTCAAGGAGATAGATACAATGATGTCTAAACGGTGGAGATCTCTTATCTTGGGAGATTCTTTTACCTTTGAGAAACAAGGATTTCTCGATCGACCATTCCTTAGGAGTTTGGCCAAAATTGACAGCACATCGCTCGCTCCAGATCTTCTAGAGGGTCTCACCTCTGATGGCATTCCACAGCCTCGATGAGCAGCCGATCGCCTCACCCAACATCACTTGTTGCCAGTTGATTTGGTTCGTGAGTCTCAATACTCGGGTCACATGACACCAAATAACACGGGACTTGGGGTAGTCGAAGAACAGGTGAGCTAAATCTTCGATGCACCGATGGCAATGCTTGTACCATGGCGGCACACCACATATTTTGTTAGCCCTTGCATTGGACCAGATACCTGTATGCAAGATCTACCACATGAGAGCGGACTTTTTGACCTCAATTAGGGGGTGCCAAATAGACATGAATTTTAGTTCCCACTGAAGTTTGGTCCAAGAAAGGCACCATCTCTTGTTAAGAGTGTGGTGAACAACTAAATCCTCTTTGAAGTTGGGGGTTCTGGATAGCTTCTTACCATTGCTCCATTTGAGGCCCTCTAGGCAAGGAAGATCCTGACCGCAGAGCAGGCAGGTATTTGAGCGGTCCCAAGCTAAACACCTGCTTTGAAGAAGAGTCCATTCCTCAAAAGGAACTTTTCTTCAAAGCACGTGTTTAGCTTGGAACCTAATCCACTTGCTGGTCTCTTGTTTCCATAGTTGTTTACACTGTTTGAATGCCTTGTTCCATAACCGCTTTGCAGTTTGGAGGTTCCAAGACTCCACCCTCCCAATGCCGTTGATCGGGAACCAAATAGAGTCATTTTGTCTTATGCCAGCTGCCCACTTCCACTCATCACTGATTCTGATGAACTGTTTGGCCTTGTTCCAATACTTCCATAAGGAACACACAAGGCTAGAGCCTTTAGGGGACACCCGGTGGGGAGAGAACAAAATCATGTGAATCCCTATGTCCTTCCAAACTAGATGTCCAACTAAGGTATGGTCTTCCGTGTTTTTGAAGAGCAATTTAGCCCAAGAGGACTCCCTATTGCTCCAAGCTTTGATAAGCCACTTTGCCGTGAGCTTGTCAGCCAACCCAACAATATCCAAAATTCCCAAGCCCCTGAGTCTTTAGGGCTAGTGCAAGTTTCCCATTTGATTTTGGGAATCCCCCTCCTATTGGGGTCCCCAGTCCAAAGGAAGTTTTTGGAGATTCTTTCCACTTTGGCCAAGTCTTTCTGCTTAGGTCTCCAACATGAGATAAAGTAAATAATTGTCGACAACATAAATGTGTTAACAACCATAGCACGCCCTGCCAAGTTACCTTTCCAATGATTCAGCTTGCTATCCAGCTTGGATAGCACCCAGTTCCAGTGTTGGTCCATTGAGATGTTGAATCCCATCGCAATGCCAAGGAGACGGAAGACTTGAGCTAGGGATAACTTGACACCCCTGATCCACCAATAATTGGGGAGTAGGTCCGCTTATTGCTCCAAAAGCAGTTTTAGCATGGTTGATTTTTGAACCTCATGCCACACAAAAAGTGTCGAGGCACCACCAAAACACGTCAATGCTGTTTATATCGTTATGCACAAAACACCTCAATGTTGTTTATATCGTTATGCACAAAACACCAAAACACCTCAATGCTGTTTATATCTTTTGTACAATTGGTTTGGTTTTGAAGTAGAGCAATAATGCCTCCTGCTCGTCTTCCAGAAAAATAAGAAAAAAATCCTGAATATATAAATAAATAAGATTATGTAAGGAAAAAATCTGAATGTATAAATAAATATATATATATAATAAGATAATTATATACATAAAGAAATATAAAAAGAACTAGTGTTTTAAATAATTTAATTAAATATATATAATTAAATATATAAAAATAGGATTACGTAATGAAAAAATCTGAATATATAAATAAATATATATATAAAATAGGATAATTATATAGATAAATAAATATAAAAAGAACTAGCATTTTAGTAAATTTAATTAAATATTTATAATTAAATATATAAAAATAGGATTAAGTAAGGAAAAAATCTGAATATATAAATAATATATATATATATATATATATATATATATATATATATATATATAAGGTAGGATAATTATATAGATAATAAAATATGATAAGAACTAGTATTTTAAACAAATAAATGAAATATATATGATTAGAGATATAAAAATAGGTTTAAATTTAATCATTTTAAATAGAGTGAATAAATATACAATACACAAACACACATACTTATACACCTATCTATATGCACATATATATACATATACACATATATATACACATGCATACATATATATATATATATATGTTTTAGGTCTAGGTCATTTGGATTAGGGTTTTAGGGTGTTAACACCTACATAACATATATGCACAGATACACATACACATATAATACATATATACATGTATATACACATGTGTATAGAAATATACATAATTTAGGACTAGATGTTTACAATTAGGGTTTAAATTAGGGTTTAGGCATACATATAACTCAATGAAGAGGCAAAAAATCTGAGTAAATAAATAAATATATATATAAAATAGGATCAATCAAGAAAAAATCCAAATATATAGATAGAATAGGATAGCTATATAGATTAGGGTTTTAAAATTAGGGTTTTAAGTTTTTTTAGGTATTTAAGTATTTAGGTTTAGTATTTCATATTTAAGTCTTTAAGAGTTAGATTTTTAGGTTTAATAAAAAAACAAATGTTCTAAAATGTCCATATTGTAGCAGATGGCTTCTTTGGATCCTGAAGAGAGAATGGCATGTCCTTGCACACAGTGCAAGTATCAAATTTATCAAAAACGACGGATTTATACTGCACATGTTAGAGAGTATGGATCCTTTGATAGGAGTCGACTTGAAAACCTACGCTATCATTCGCATGGTCCCCTAGGTGAGTAGATGGACCCAAAGGACATTGCACCAGTAACCTCTCGTGGACAAAAGAGAGCAGAAAAGGACTTAGACGTACAAGCAAGCACTAATAATATTACACAGAATGAACATATGGAAGAGATGCTTGAAGGATTTTATGAGATGGACGAAGATCATGATGGTGAAGAAGGTTTCGAGACCTTCATGGACACAACATAAATTCCACGATCAGAAGTTGATGAAGAATATGAAAACAAGTGAAGATTAGCTCGTTTACCACTTTACAATGGAGCAAAGATATCTGTACTACGTGCTTCACTCACGATGCTCAATCTGCAATCCATTTATGGATGGTTAGATAGTAGTTTCACTGAATTGTTCAGGTAAGTGGAGAACAAATTGGCTTTCATTGTTGTATCACAATAACTTCATTTACTAATATCATTTTAATTGCTTATTGCAGGCTTCTTAAAGATCAATTTTTTCCAGAGGGCAATGACATGCCTCCAACACGTCGAGATGCGAAAAAACATTTATAGTCCATTGGAATGGATTATACTAAAACTCATGCTTGTCTGAATGATTGCATTCTCTTTCGGAATGAGTATGAGCATCTCCACGTATGTCCAAAGTGTGGAGCATATAGATTTAGAGAAGACGTAGGCGAAGCAATCCCCGCAAAGGTTCTTTGCCACTTTCCTATCATTCCACGAATTAAGAACATGTTTAGATGCAAATCTATAGCTGAGTCAATGTCATGGCATACAAAGAGTAGGTCTACAGATAATGTAATGTGAGTGCTAGCTGACTCTGATGCCTGGAAGCACATAGATAGTAAGTGGCTAGAGTTTTGCTAGTGAGCCTTGGTCCATACGTCTAGGCCTAGCTTTGGATGGAGTGAATCCATTTGGATTACGCAATTCTTCATGGAGCACATGGCCTGTATGTTTGGTCTATTATAATATCCCACCATGGTTGGCCACAAAGAAAGTTCATTTATTATTAGCTCTTATTGTACCAGGTAAGTATAAGGTAAAAAACATGGATGTATATCTTGTACCACTTGTGGAAGAATTGCGCATTTTATGGGATGGGATTACTGTGCGTGACATGTCTCAACCTATAAGAAGACGAGACGTGCGAGTGCAAGGCATACTTATGTGGACAATGCATGATTGGCCTCGTTATGGTGAATGTTCAGGTTTATCGATTTCGGGTTACCATGCTTGTCCTTTATGCGGACCACGACTCGAAGCACACTATTCCAAAGCACTATGTAAAACTATCTATGAAGGACATCATAGATATTTGCATGATGGACATGTTTTACGTGAAGGACAAATTGGTCGACAAGCGCAACACCAAATGAAAGCTAGCAATTGGAAACAACTGTGGGATTCAGAAAATCCAATTGCTAACATTAAACGGTTGTCCATTTTTCATGAACTCCCTTATTGGAGTGAATTGGTGATCAATCATTTGGTAGACCCGATGCATATTTTTAAGAATGTGGGAGAGATTCTTTGGAAAACTTTGATCGGAAAGAAAGAAAACAAAGCACAAAGGGAGGACTTAGAAGAGCGAGGTCGTATGCGAGAGTTGTGGGCAATTGCTAAGCCCAATGGAACAGTATCGTTACGAAGAGCTCCTTGGGTGCTTCGCAGGATGGAAGAGCAACAAGTGAAGAAAACAATTTCAGAGTTTTGTGCACCTACTGGATGCAGGAGGTGTCTAAAAACTGCTTTCACACAAAACGACGATCTTGCAGGACTCAAGTCTCATGATTGGCACAAGTTTTTATAGTTTGTGCTCCCTGTAGCCCTAAAATATTGTCTTTCAGAGGATGTACGAAAAACTATTTATAAAATTAGTTCTTTAGTACGGTGGATATCTTCTAAAGAGATAAATAGAGATAGCATAGAGAGTGTGAAACTCAATGCTATCGAGGCTGTTTCTATGGTAGAGAAATACTTTCTCACAAGTATTCTCACTATTCAACTTCATTTACTGGTTCATGTGGTAGATGAAGTTGCAATAGCAGGAATTGTCCATAGTCGATGGATGCTCTTCTTAGAGCGCTTTATGAAGACATTAAAAGGGTTTGTTTGACAGAGAGCACGTCTAGAGGGTAGCATGGCAGAGGGATGGCTTGTACAAGAATCTCTTGTATTCATAACTAAGTTTCTACGTATATCAGATCCCAAAATGCCTCGCTTATGGAGCGATGATGAAGATGTTTGTCTCGTAGGGGATGAACCACAAGGTAAAGGATTGCAAAGGAAAATGGATGCAGCTTTCAGAGAGAAGGCAATGAAGTCTTGCATAGTTAACTTTGAGCCTACGCAAAAGTGGTTAGAAAGGTATGAACTTGCCAAGGAAACTAACGGAAAGGAAAGAGCTGAGTTTCAAAGAAACCGTTCCTTTCCAATGAGCAGATGGCTAGATACAGCGGTTTCACAAGCAAAGGTAGTGGGTGAAGATATCTCTGAAGAAGAAGAAGAACTCGCAAAAGGATGTGATTGGGAGTATATTAAATATAGTGCACTATGGTCTCATGGACGACACTTTCGAATCGCACGAATCGATCAAAATAGGTCTACTTTTGATAACGGAGTGATGGTGAATTTTTTGCAAAAAAGTAGAGCGAGTGCAAGAGATGATAATGCTCTGGAAGGCGAGTTAGATTATTGTGGTGTGATTCAAGACATCTTGAAACTATCTTTCGAAAAGTTTGATTACTTTGTTTTTGATGTGAAATGGTTCAAAGTAGTCACCTCTGAAAGAAACGCAACAGTGAGACAGGATAAGAGCGGTTTGCTTCAAGTCGACTCCACAAGATTATGGGCAGATGAAAGGGATACACTTGTACTTCCCGAACACTATGAGCAAATTGTTTTTATACCAGACTCAAAAGACCGAGAGTGGCTATTTACTTTACAAGTCACTCCACGTAGTAGACAAATTTTTGAAACCATAGATGTAGAAGAAAGTCCATCTCTACTGGACTCAGAGATTCATTTGATAGTTGAGGAAGAGATCATTGTTCGAGAAGAAGAGGTCATTGAAGAAGAGGTCATTGTTCGAGAAGACGAAGCAATAGACGATGATCAGGAGGAAACCATCATAGCAAGCGATTTAGAAGCCATCAATATAGAGATAGATATTCTCGATGCATCGGATCTTCAAGAGGATGCTAGAATAGAGGACTTTTGAATAAAACTCTTGTACATACTAATTTTTGTTTTTTGTAGTTTATTATGTATATTACTTTTCTTATCGCATGCTAATTATTTGAGTTCTTTTATTATAGAGCACGATGGGAGACAGTCCTCTAGTCACTCCACATTCCATGACAGAGGAGCAGTTTTTGGAGTTCATCTCTCAGGTTCCTCCTACGTATATGGCCGCTGCATCACAGTATTGCATCGCTTGTGGTAGCACTCCTCCCAGCCTCACTCCTGGCGGCCTTACTCTTGCCGGCCTCACTCCCGCTGGCCTCACTCCCGCCCGTGTCACTCCTGCCGATGTCACTCCTACGGGTGGTGCTATTCCCGTAGGAGGTATGTCTCCTAGCTTTGTGACTCCACCGCGACCATCTTTGCAGCCATTTCCTATTGGGTCTACTAGTAGACATGTGTGTTCGACACCTCAATGCGATACAGGTTCTGGACCGTCTCGTAGATCGAGGTCACGCTCTGGAGCACGAGGTTCTAGCGGTGGATCTATAGGTAGGTCTGGAGGCGGAGGAGGCGGTTGTTGTGGAGGCAGTGTGATGGACGTTGTGTCACCTACTTCTACTCCTAGGACGAGTACCTCAGATGTAGGTACGCCACACAGTACACCACGTGGAACACCACATACACCTTGGGGTGCTCATGAACATGATGACTCCAAGGTGTATAGTATCCGAGATGGAGCTCCGATGATGGATGCAAATCTCAAAGCAATGCATGCACGCATACGACAACTTTGCTCCATCGAGTTTGGACACTCCATCATGCTGAAATGGAGTGAACAGGACAAAGATCGGAAGAATTATTTCACACAGATGATTTACCAGGAGTTCCGACCAGCCGATGGATAGTCTATTGTCAGTTTAGAGTGGATTCTGCACACCGCACGTGAGGTCATGTCCCATCGACGATCCGAGGCTCGTGATGCTTTCAAAGAAAGCTTACTAAAGCCTGTATGGTTAGATGCTGAGGAGTGGGACATGATTCGTGACGAGCAGCAGCAGACTCCTGATCGAAATTGCCAGCAGCGAAATGTCGTAGCCACACGTTTAGATACGATTGGACCATCACATTTGGGCAGCGGTGGATATGACACGATGCGTCATGAGTTTGTAAGTACCATTTCATTTATTGAATTTATTTGTGTTAAATTTCTCATGTATGTTTCTCTAATCTTTTTATATTTGTTTCAAGAGCTGGCAATGGGTCGTCCTCCACAATGATCGGATGAGTCTTACGGATATAGTCATGGGTTGACTGCACTATTGCAGGACTTGGAGGGACGGGGTGCGGTAGTTTCATGGGAGCATTTGCGATGAGGTAATTAATTTATAAACTTGGTTTTTACTTGTTGTTTGTAATTTTCATGTGAATTTATCTCATTCCATTAATGTTCTTTGTTGCAGGACTGTTGATATGGAACATTCTTTGCATGTGTATGGCAGTGGAAGACCAATATTTTGTATTTGATTTTCATATGGCAATACATTGCTTTGCCACATTTTGTAAAAGCTTCATATATGACAGTGGTTTGCCACACTCTTGTACATGCTTCATTATTGAAATATATAACTTCTTTTGTACATGGTTCATAGTTCATTCTGATTATCTCGTTTGTGTCCAAGAATACTATGTTTCATGAAATCATATTTCAGTTGCCATTAGAGTACACATCATATGTACTCGTTTTTTTTTTTGGGCAGAGTGTATTGTCTTTTGTTAAGCAACATCATGGTAATGTTGCTATAGCAAAAGACAAAACACTCTCAAAAAAATTTTGCAGGTATGGTCGTCGGTATACGCGACGGTACTCCCAGTAGTGTCATCGGAATAACCCTCGGTACACCCAGCAGGCGATGGTATAGGCGAAGGTATGTCCCCAGAAGCCTTTGTATATGTGTCGGTATGGGCGCGGGTAATACCGACACATATACCGATGCAAATACCGGTGCATATACTGACGCATATACCGACGCTATCGTACCGACGCACACACCGACCTTTACACCGCTGTCACGGCAAATAAAGCTGCATTCATTTTCCTCGCTAAAAACCTCAGTATACCGTCGATCTGTTGTAGTGCTAGTGCTACCTAAAGGTCTTTTCCCATGTTACCACATACATGATTCACTCATATACGGTGGTACTTTGTACTTAAGGATATTATTAAGATCTTACTTCAATTCTCATCGTCATCATCATCATCATCAACAATAGAGTGAGCTATTCCAACCATCCATCTTCTCCATGTGTCTTGCAGCATTTGTGCTCCTTGTGTGTGCTTCTTGTATGTCTCTCACACTTTTACACATGCCGAACAATGGTATCATAGTGTGAAGTAGGTTGTTGATATATATAGGTATGTGTATGAACACTCTAGGACTACCGGGGCACTTCTTTCCCGCTTTAGGATTTTTTCCCTCGGCTTGTATATATGCCTATTGGCCTAATGGGCTACTTATCTTTGTACATTCTCTAGTAATACATTCAGCATTATGTATTGTGCTCGAAGCTTCTTCTCCTTCCTTGTGCTATTTGCATGCTTCTACAGACATCTATCCCCAACAATTGGTATCAGAGCAGGTCGTCGCTTCATCTAGGGCGCCGTCGACACTCCTCCTATTGCAGTCTCAGAATCGCATGAATTTTGGTGAGCATACTCAGCGTGTTTTTGAGATCAAAACCGCTTCGCTCTGTGGTGCCGAAATTGCGATCTAAGCTCATTTCAGCCTCCGAACGCACTATTGCAGTGCTCCTATAGGCTATTTTGTCTTTTTGTGCCAAAGGTATATACCAATTTCTATTCACCAATATAAGCGTCTCGAAGTCTGCTATAGGTCTAGTGGAATTCATCTGGGCAGTTTTGTTCAACTTTTTGAGATACAGTCAATTTTCTACATCAAGGTATTTAGTCACCGACCATGGCTCAAAGAAGTGATGTATTCGGTATGTTGGCTGTTGAGGATAATTTGGATGGTACCAACTACCCATTATGGGCTTATATGATGGGACATGTGTTGGTTGCAAAAGGACTGTGGAACATTGTGCAGCGTGTCAAAAAACATCCTATCACACCTGCAACTGTTACAACTACAGGTACGAAAGATGATGCAGAAGGTGTCGAAGATGATGATATTCTGCATATTCCTGTTCGTGCTTCGGTTTCTACTACACCTACTGTAGAGCAAATTTGCTGGGATAGCAGAGATGCCTAGGCACATGCATTGATAGCTTTGTTTGTCAAACGTGTGATTATTCCTCACATTCGCTCTTGGAGAACAACTAAGGATGCATGGGATACACTTACCACATTGTACCAAGCTAGGAATGAGGCTCGTGTTGCTTACCTCCGAAAACAATTGGAGAGTGAGCACATGAATGAAGGTGATTCTATGGACAGTTTCCTAACAAAGATCAAAGACTTGAAGGAACAATTGATTTCTACTGATAAGGTTATACTAGATAGCTCACTTGTGTAGATCGTTCTGAATGGTCTTCCTGATTCATATCATAGTTTTGCTTCTACTCTTCGGTTGATGATGAGAGGCAATCCAAATGCCTTATCATTTGAGGAGTTAGTCTCTGTTCTGTTTCAGGAAGATTAGTCCAGGCAGAAGAGGTCCATTATGCGAGTTGCAGATCAAGCTTTCCTCGCTAGTCAGAAGGGCAAAGGAAAATGGAGCTCTTCAACTAGTGAGCAAAAATCTGCTAATTCTTCACATTCGAAGAAGGAAGATAAAGATGAGAAGAAATCAGAAAAGCAGAAATTGTTTTGTAAGTATTGTAAAGGGAATTATCATATCATAAAGAACTGTGCAAAACTGGCTGCTAAAGAGGCAAAGAAGAAAGAGGCTGGAATGGTTGTTGCAGAGGCCTCTACACCAAAAACAGAGTCTGCTAATCTTATGCATGAAGAAGAATGGGCGTTTACTACTGTCTCTAGTTTTGACCCATCTTCTCATGAGCAGTGCATGTCTGTAGTAGACTCAGATGTTTGCCAGTATTTTGACAGTTGGGCGACAAAACATATTACCTCGCAACACAGTTTTTTCTCTTCACTCGAGCCTGCCCCTATAGGGAATATTGTTACATGCACCAAAAACTCCTCTTATCCTGTTATGGGAGTTGGTAAGATCACCTTGACTACTGCTGATGGTAGTTCTTTCACTTTGTTAGATGCTTTATTTGTGCCAAGGATCAAGAAGAGCCTGTTATCAGCTTCTGCATTAGCCAAGATTGGCTTGGTTGTGAAATTTGTTGATGATAGGTGTACAGTTCATGATCTCTCACATGGCGATGTGATTATTGCTTCTAGCATTTTATGTCATGGGCGTTATAAGCTCATAGACTCTGAAAGATCTATAAATGATTTGGCATGTGCACTAAATGATTCTCAGGCTATGTGAGATGCAAAGCTTTGGCATGCACGCTTTGATCATCTGAATTTTGCTAGTTTGCTACGCATGCAAAAATTTAAAATGGTGTCCTCTTTGCCTAAGCTTGAGGCACCTAGAAAACATGTTTGTGAAGGTTGTATTTTGGGCAAAATGCAGCATTCCTCATTTCCAAAAGATGGTTTAGTTCGGGCTACTCAAAAATTTCACCATGTACATAGTGATGTCTGTGGTCCTATGTAGACACCTTCTTTTCAAAATTATCTTTACTTCGTGACTTTCATTGATGATTTTTCCAAGCATGCATGGGCATATCCATTGAAGGAAAAGTCCGAAGTGTTCATGTGCTTCAAAGAGTTTTTGGTTTTGGCTGAAAATTTGTCAGCATGTAAAATGGGCACCCTCCATTGTGATCAAGAGGGGGAATATATGTCTTCTAATTTTAATGCATTTCTGGCTGAACATGGGATAAAACACCAGTGTACAGTGCCATATACACCTCAACAGAATGGAGTTGATGAACAAAAGAACAGGTCACTCATGGAGATGGCAAGGTGTATGGTCAAGAGTCAGGCTCTACCACATAGTTTCTAGCTTGAGGCTATCATGTGTGGAGCATATGTACTCAACAGGTGTCCCACTAAAGCACTGCATTCTATCACTCCATATGAGGCTTGGCATGATCGCAAGCCCTATGTTGCTCATCTCTGTGTTTTTGGTTGTTTGCCATATGCATTAGTGCCCGAACAACATCGCATAAAATTGGATGATAAAGCAGTAAAATGTATTTTTGTTGGGTACAGTTTTGAGAGTAAATTCTATCATCTGTATCATCCACAGAGTAAATGCATTCTATTTAGCCATGATGTTGTTTTTGTGGAGGATGCTATTCAGCCATTTTCATGTACTAAGGAGGCATTTGTTAGCTCCAAAGACATGTATGATACTTTGCTACCTCTTTTTACAAGTGGACAGTCTAGTGTTGTTCTTAATGAGGCAACTTTTTAGCCTTTGCAGGTTTCATGTGATGATGCAGATCCTTCCATTTCTGATGCAGATTTACATGACGCACTTATTGATGAGAGAGTTGATATTGAGCAAACAAGAACTATGTCAAAATGGTTGGCGCAGACCTTGCATGACACCAAATTAGATGCACCTCTGTCATATCGTACTCGATCAGGCTCTCATAGTGCCTCTTTTGCATAATATTGCTATGCTATGGCTGCATCTAGTCTTTGTGATGAGACTGAGCCTGTTTCGTTTGATGAAGCACAAAATTCAGAAAATTGGATGGCTGCTATGCAATCTGAATATGATGCAATAATCAAGAATGGTACTTGGTCTTTATGTGACTTGCCTCCTGGCAAGAAGGCCATTGGCACTAAGTGGGAATACAAGCTGAAGCATAAACCTGATGGTACAGTTGACAGGTATAAGGCTAGGCTTGTTGCAAAGGGTTATGTAGAGGAAAGAGACATTGATTTTGATGAGACCTTTGCACCTACATGCCGTATGACTACTGCTTGGAGCATCTATGCACTTGCAGCCCATCATGGTTGGAACGTACATCAGTTGGACATTAAAACTACATTTCTGAATGGCGACTTGCATGAAGAAGTGTATGTTTTTCAGCCCTGTGGCTTTGTGCAGAAAGGGCATGAGAACTAGGTGTTAAAGAAGGCATTATATGGTTTAAAGCAAGCACCGCGTGCTTGGTATGAAAAGATACATGCCTATCTGATTACACATGGTTTTGAGAATAGTACAACTGAAAGCACCTTATATGTTCCGCGTGCTAATGATGTACTTCTGATCATTGTGGTTTATGTTGATCACATGCTGCTCACTGGTCCTCATGAGAGGCATATTGCAGATTTTAAGGGTGATTTGCATGCCTCAATTGAGATGTCTAATTTGGGGCATTTGTATCACTATTGGGGCACTCAGTTTATGCAAGTTGATGGTGGAATGGATTTGTGTCAAATGAAATATATTGACACATTATTGTAGCATTTTGACCTTGAAGACTATAAGCCTATTTCCACTCCTATGGAGACACGTTTACGATTCAGTCTTCATGATGCGAGAGATGCATTTGATGCTGTTATCTATCAACAGGCTGTTGGATGCTTGATTTACTTATGCATTACTCGGCTAGATATTCACTTTGTTGTCTCATAGATGAGTAGGTTTATGCATTGCCCAGGAGTCAAGCATTGGCAGGCAGTTAAGCACATCTTTTGCTATTTGATTGGTACTCGGCTACTTGGGTTGTTTTATCCCAAAGGGGGATCACTACCGCCGGATTCGCATGCTTTTTGTGACTCTGATTGGGCTGGTTGCTATGACACTCGTGTGTCCAATAGTGGCTTTGGCTTCATGCTTGGTAGCATGTATATCTTGGTTGAGCAAGAACCAGCCTACTGTGGCTACTCCTAGTTGTGAACCTGAGTATAGCGTAGCTTTCAGAGCGACTGTTGAGTGTGTGTGGCTCAGACGCCTTATGGCTGATTTGGGTGTTGGTTAGCCTTTTGCCACCACCATCATCTTTACTGATAGTTAGAGCGCATTGACAGTTGCGAGGAACCCTGTGTTTCATGCTCGCACTAATCACATTGAGGTGCATTATCACTATGTTAGGGGGAGATTCTCTGCTGGGGAGATCAGCTTGGCATATGTGCCCACGCAGGAGAACATTGCAGACCTTTTCACGAAGGCTTTGCCTAGGGAGAAGTTTGAAGATTTTCGCAAAGCTTTGGGCTTACTTCCTTTTGTGGAGTGATTTCCACATAGCTTGGCACTTTCTTATACATGAGTGCCAGCTCCTTGTTCACCGCATCACTCCTAGGGGGGATTTGTTGATATATTTAGGTAGTGATGTGTGTGAACACTCTAGGACCGCCGGGGCACTTTTTTCCCTCTTTAGAAGTTTTCTCCCCCGGCTTGTATATATGCCTATCGCCCTAATGGGCTACTTATCTTTGTACATTCTCTAGTAATACATTCCGTATTGTGTGTTGTGCTCCAAGCTTCTTCTCCTTCCTTGTGCTGTTCGCCTGCTTGTACAGACGTCTATCTCCAACATAGCTTTGTAGTGATCAATGCTACCATTTGACTTTCTCTTAATCTTGTAAGCCCACTTTGTACCAATGGAGCTTTTTCCTTTTGGTAATTCACATAACTCCCGCAAACCATTCCTATGTATGGAATCCATTTTTGATTGCATAGCACTCATCCAATGTGCCACTTTGGCATAGTTTGTGCACTCTTGATAGACATGCTTTCATTATGTAATACATCATCAACATGTATATCATGCATGGGCCAATGCTCTACCATATGTGGTTATAAATTTCTAATAGTTATATCCATTTTTGGATGAAAAATTGTAGCCATGTTTGACTGGATATTATGTGCATTATGAGCTCTATTTGGCTGGAATTGTTCAACCCTTTGAGCCTCAGTCAGGTGCTCTACTTGGTCATATTCAAAAAACCACTTTGGAAGAAAGGCATAAGTGTATCAAACACATCTTGTGAGCTAACTATTGGCTGTTTTTTGCATCAAGTAGAGGAAAACTTGAATTTTAAGCAAAGACCACATTGTGAATCACAATAATTATGTTCTTCAATGGATTGTACAAATGATAACAAAAAAAATTACAATCCGTTGCATAAGTTATGATGGCATAAGTGATATTGTCATGATGGCATAAGAGCATATGCCAAGAAAATGAACACACCCATATGACTAACCATAGTTTTATGTCCATTCCAAGCCGCATAAGGAGTGATGACTCTCAATTCAAAGATGCAAAAAAACCTTTTGCATGAAGTTATGTGCTTTGAAGCACACTGCAAGAATTAGGGGGCGTATCAATGCCCCCAAATTGAGAAAAAATCGGATTCGCCGCTTATGCGATGCTAGCGTCGCATAAGCAATGGTGTTGTTTTTGGATTTTTTTAAGGAGCCTTCGTCGCATAAGCGAAGATAGCGTTGCTTATGCGACAGTAAAAATATGTGTTGCAAATAGCATCTCTAACTAGCGACATTATTTGCGACGTTGGCAAACTGGCTGCGACGTTTTAGCATGGCGTAAGCGACGTCCTGTGCTCGAGAGCATCGCATAAGCGACGCTCTGGAATGTTAAAAAAGAATCAATTTCTCTCGGCACATTTGTGTCGGGATTTGGACGCGAGAGACCGAGAGAGAGAGAGAGAGAGAGAGAGAGAGAGAGAGAGAGAGAGAGAGAGAGAGAGAGAGAGAGAGAGAGAGAGAGAGAGAGAGAGTGAGAGAGAGAGAGAGAGGGAAAGAGAGAGAGAGAGAGAGCGAGAGAGAGAGAGCGAGAGAGAGAGAGAGCAAGCATTTGTCGTTAAGCTAGGTATGCATGCACACACACACATACACACACACATACATATGCATACACACACACATATACACACATAGACACATACACATGCACATAGACACACACACACACACACATACACACACATATACACACATACACACACATATACACACATACACACATAATGATGCATACACACACATATACATGCATACACACACACATACATGCACACACACATATATGCATACACACACATATGCATACATAATGCACATGCATACATACACATACATAATGCATACACACGCATATGCATACATAATGCATAAACACACATACATGCATATGCATATATACATGCATACACATACAGACATAGACACATACACACACAGACACATACACACACATAGACACATAGACAGACACTCATAGACACACACACATACACATAAACACACACACATACACACACATACACACACACATATACACACACACATACACACATAGACACATACATACATAATGATGCATACACACACATACACATGCATACACACATACACACATAAACACACACACACACATACACACACACACACATACACACACACATATATGCATACACACACATAGAGAGACATGCACACACATACACATACATGCATACATATGCATACCTAATGCATATGCATATACATACATACATACTTACATGCATACACACACAATGCATACATACATATACATAATTCATACACACACATGCATACATAATGCACATGCATACATACACATACATAATGCATATACACACATATGCATGCATAATGCATACATAATGCATACACACACATATGCATACATACATGCATAAACATACACACACAGACACATACACACACACATATACACACACATAATGATGCATACACACACATACATGCATACATGTGCATACATAATGCATATCACTACAACATATGAGGAGCATACCGACGCTGCATATACCGACGGTCATAGTCGGCGTCGGTATAGCCCTGGAAAAATCTCACTAAGAGATACCGACGGTCAAGTGACCGTCGGTAGGACTGTTTTAAACAGATCGTCGGGTGGCCCGCAACCGCCGGTATAAGCGTCGGTATAGGTGTCGGTATAGGCGTCGGTATGAGCGTCGGTATAAGTGTCGATAATTTACTAGCAACTACCGACGCCTATACTGAAGTCCAAACCGGCGGCGAGTTTTAAACATACCGTGAACCCGAGAGCAAAACTTCACATTTCTACGCATGTTTGAGTACTGTCGGTCTACTGTCGAACTTGCGTGTGCGAACCTGCATTGTCTTGTGCACACACACACAGATCTCTCTCTCAACACACACACATCTCTCTCGGCTTAGATCTCACATCTTTGTAAGTGTTGCACGTACTGTTAGCATTTGTGTTTCTCTATGCTTTAGGGTTTCTAATTTCTCTTTTCGTTGATTTTGCAGAAGTTCTTAGGCGTCGATTGTTTCGAATTGGACGAGAGATGACCTACATTACGCTTTGACGACAACGATTCAAAGAGTAACATACTTGTAAGTGATTCTTTTATTCGCTATTGATAGAGAGAGAAGGAGAGAGAGAGAGAGAAAGAGAGAGAGAGAGAGAGAGAGAGAAAGAAAGAGAGAGAGAAGAGAAAGGAAGATACATGTCATTGGAATAACCGTCGGTACACCCAGGAGGCGATGTAGTAGAAGCCGATTACCGATGCATATACCGACGTTTATACCGATGCATATACCGATGATTATACCGACGTATATACCGACGCATATACCGACGCCTATACCGACTCTTTGGTATGGACGCGCACACCGACCTTTACACCAGCGTCACAGCAAATAAAGCGGCTCTCATTTTCCTCGGTAAAAACCTCGGTATACCATTGATCTATTGTAGTGTATGCATATGCATACATACATACTTACATGCATACATAATGCACATGCATACATACACATACATAATGCATACACACACATATGCATACATAGTGCATACACACACATATGCATACATACATGCATACACATAGACACATACACACAAATAGACATAGACACACACATAAACACATACACACTCATAGATGAACACACATACACATAGACACACACACACACACATACACACACACATATACACACACACACATACACACATACAAACATACACACATAATTATTCATACACACACATACACATGCATACACACATACACACACATACACGCACACACATACATACACACATACACATAGATATATGCATACACACATATGCATACATACAGACACATACACATACATGCATACACATGCATACATAATGCATATGCATATGCATACATACATACTTACATGCATACACACACATATGCATACATAATGCACATGCATACATACACATACTTAATGCATACACACACATATGCATACATAATGCATAAATAATGCATATACACACATACACATATGCATACATACATGCATACACATACACACATAGACACATACACACACATAGACACATACACACGCATAAACACATACACACTCATAGACGTGCACACCTACACATACACACATACACACACATAAACACATACACACTCATAGACACACACACATACACATAGACACACACACACACATACACACACACATACACACATAGACACATACACACATAATGATGCAAACACATGCATACACACATACACACATACACACATACACACACACATACACACACATATATGGACACACACACACACATAGAGAGACATACACACACATACACATACATGCATACATATGGATAGATAATGCATATGCATATGCATACATACATACTTACATGCATACATAATGCACATGCATACATACACATACATAATGCATACACACACATATGCATACATAATGCATACATAATGCATACACACACATATGCATACATACATGCATACACATATACACATAGACACATACACACACATAGACACATACACACACATAAACACATACACACTCATAGACGCACACACATACACATAGACACACAGACACATACACACACATATACACACACACACATACACACATAGACACATACACACATAATGATGCATACACACACATACACATACATACACACATAAACACACACATACATGCACACATACACACACATATATGCATACACAGACACAGAGAGACATACACACACATACACATACATGCATACATAATGCATATGCAAACATAATGCATATGCATATGCAAACATACATACTTACATGCATACACACAGATATGCAATAATAATGCACATGCATACATACACATACTTAATGCATACACACACATATGCATACATAATGCATACACACACATACACACACATATGCATACATAATGCACATGCATATGCATACATACATGCATACACATACACACATAGACACATACACACACATAGACACATACACACACATAAACACATACACACTCATAGACACATATACACTTACACACACACATCCATACACATTTACACACACACATACACATGCACACTGACACATATATATAGATACACACGTATATACACACATAGACACACACACATACACACATAGAAACACACACATACACACATAGACACACACACACATACACATACACACGAATACACACACACACACACATAGACACACACACTTACACACACACAGATCCACACACATTTACACACACATACACATGCATACAGACACATATATATAGATACACACACAGATGCATGTACACACATACATGCATATGCATACATAATGCACATGCATGTGTATACATAATGCACATGCATATGCATACATACATGCTTACATGCAGACACACACATACACACGCATACACACATACACACACATACACATACACAGATAGACATAGACACACATATACACACACACGTACACACATACACACACATATATGCGTACACACACATAGAGAGTCATACACACACATACACATACATGCATACATATGCATACATACATATGCATACATACATACTTACATACTTACATGCATACACACACAGATATGCATACATAATGCACATGCATATGTATAGTACATGCATACACATACGCACACATAGACACATACACACACATACACACACATATGCATACATATGCATACATAATGCACATGCATACACATATGCATACATATGCATACATATGCATACATAATGCACATGCATACACATACACACACATAGACACATACATACACATAGACACATACACACACATATACACACAGATTTACACACACATACACATGCATACACACACATACACATGCATACACACACATAGACACACACATACACACACACGTACACATGCATATGCATACATACATGATTACATGCATACACACATACACACAGATCCATATACACACATAGACACATACACACACACATACACATGCATGCATACATATGCATAGATAATGCATATGCATACATACATACTTACATGCATACACACACACATACACACACATGCATACATTTGCATACATAATGCACATGCATATGCATACACACACTCACATATACACCATACACATATACACATCTACATATGTACACACATATATATATATATATATATATATATATATATATATATATATATATATATATATTGATTTCTAACCCATTTTGTTTTATATGTTATGTATTATGGATCCTAGTAGAGAGAGAAATGCGAAACTCACTCTCATAAAAAGTCTTATGAGAGCAAGAGTTCTGTCTAATACTCTAGGGGGTCATCATGCATAAGTACTCAGAGATGCCTGATGATGAGCTGGATTATACGATCCAGATGCTTACCGAGCGATCAGGGGAGGGCTCTTCTACGGCTCCACATGCAGGAAGATAGCTATCTACTCATAGGCATGTTTTTTTCATAAACTTTTTTAATGATATTATAACACATATTTTTATTTATTTTTATCTATCTATTTTCAAGACACCTATATAGCATGATGAGAGGGATAAAAAATACATACTTAGTTCACTTGAGATAGAGTTTGGGACAGGATGGTCACATAAGTGGTGTTTAAAAGAGATGCGGACACTTATGGCCCATCGTCGCGATAATGCACAATATGCATTGATTTTATGTATATATATGTGGATATGAGTATGTGTGTTTATGTATGTATGTATGTATGTATATGAGAGAGACAGAGAGAAAACAGTGAGACTAGACGTAGAAATACATGCATACACACACATATACATTATACATGCACATTTACACACATATATACATACATGCACATTTATACATACACACACATACATGCACATTTTTACACACACATACACATGCATGCAGTTAGACACATATAATGAATACACATAGACACATACACATACTCACATACACATACACATGCATAATCATGTGTACACACACATAGACTCATATAATCATATTTATATGCATATATACATATACACTTGCATATACACACACACACACAACACATGCATACGCACATATAGATACACATACATACACAACACATGCATACGCACAAATAAATAAATAAATAAATAAATCCTATTTCAGAAATCCTAATTTGAAAACACTAATTTTGATATTAGGGTTTTAAAACCCATAATTTAAAAACTCTAATTCAACCTTTAGCCATATTATTGAAGTATGTGTACATATTGCATCTATTCCTCTGACGTTCTACTAGAGAGATGTCTCTCCTCCCAACCTTATGTCTCTATATATAGCTACTCGAATCAATGAGGATCATAATATATATAAAGATATATACACATCATGTAGATACACATACATAAATATAAAAATGGAGTAGATATATTATGCATCACACATACATGCCTAAATGCACACATAAATATATATATGCATGCATACATATTTACATGTACACATTTACACATAGACACATATACATATATACATGTACACATCACATATACATGCCTACATGCACACACACACACACACACACACATATATATATATATATATATATATATATATATATATATATATATATATATATTCATGCATACATATTTACATGTACACATTTACACATAGACACATATACATATATACATGTACACAATTATAAATACTTACATATATTACATGAATACATGAATATTTTACATAAATTCTTATGCATATATACACATATACATACTAAAACATGTATACATATATCACACACATGCACACACATACATATACATGAAATACATATTTATGCATACTAACATATGTATGCATATAATACACATGAATACACACACATATGCATACATACATGATAAAAATTTGCTCCTCGAAGATAAAGCTATACATAAAATAATTAGGCATACCCCCGAGCTTCATGTTCTAACTTAAAAGAACATGATTTCATCTCTCTAGTAGGATTCATCATTATTCAAGTTGAATAAAAAATCTATTATCTGATATCCATTCAGAAGCTTCAAGTTATTGATCGATAACTAGAGTAGAATTTACTTTCTAATCTGCTCATATGTTTTCATTATTGCCATTTTTTTGGTAAGATATCAATATAGTCTCATATTCATTATCCTTAATGATTTCATTTATTTCTTCTATTTTTAAATCTGTGTTCTCATGAGTCACATCATCTATTGATGGATTAATATCAATTTCTGGAGAAACTAATATACATATATGAAAAAAAAAATATTATTAAAATAAAATTACTTTCATTCACAACCTATCATTAACTCTCTCTGCTCATCTGAGATTTCTTCATTATTTGTGTTGGCGCGTTGCAAGCGACTATATAGCCAATCCGTGAAAGAAGATATATCCGTAATCTTATTATTATCGAGATTACGTCTATATCTTTTGTTTTTTCGCCTTTTACTTCGGAGATTTTGAAGTTCCTTTTCGTACTCGCTAAGGAATGCTTGCATGCATTTGCTATTATATGCTACAAAAGTAGAAACATCATTTTTTTCTTGAAATATAAATAAGAATGGAACTCCCTTACCTGATAATACCTCATCTGTTATTTTTGAAGAAGACTCGTTGGTCCATGCACGTGGAGCTTCTTCATGAACTCTTTCAAGCTACTCACTAACGTAATACATGCACTCTTCAAGCATCCAAACCTTTACATCGATCCTTCTGGTTTCGCTCTTTACATAACCTTTTAATATTCCCATAAAGCGCTCAACCCAAAACATCCATGGAGTGTTGACAACACATGCAATCTCTATTTCATCTACAAGATGGACTAATAAATGAACCTGAATATCAAAAAATGAAGTAGGAAGTTCTTTCTCCATCAAACATAGTAGCTCTTTGTATTAATGTTTTTTTTTGTGGGATGGAGTTTTTCTCAATCTCTTTGGATGCAATCCACTTATACATATCATAAAAAGAATTATAAAGAAGTTAATTCAAAAATAAGTGATCGAAGATGATAGATCACATCTCGTACTCCTTTCGTTGTACATCCATCGATAACCAAAGGTAAAATATGTTTCAAAAAGTTATGTGAGTCATGGGTCTTTAACCTAAATAAGCTCCTATCATCCATGGTAAACATGTTTTGAAAAGATGCTCCATATCATGTAGGAGTCTTAATCCATTGAATTCTATTATTGATAGTCTATATCTCTTTTGTTGTAAGTACCCAAGGAGCAAGTGCATAAGTGGTTTCCTCTCGATGTCTATCCAAAACTGGCCATAACTTTGGTTTTGATTTTTGATCTTTCAAATCATTCCTTGATGATGTGGTATCTTTTAGTCCAAGAAGATGCTGCCATAGTGAATAACCAATATTCTTGAATATATGCATAGGATCAAGAAGATGACATACTTTTAACTCTTTCTGATACTCCAAAGAATACCACGTTGATATGTTCTTTGCGAGTGCTTTTTCATTTACCTCTCTTCACATACTCATTATCTTCATGATCACTGAAGATTTCTGATTCTTGATCTATCAGAGGTCCATCTGTCCATTTTTTATACCAATCCATAAGCGTCATAGGTTTTGGACACTAACATGTTTCAAGCTTTCCATTAAAATGTATCGCTTCTCTTTTAGATCTTAATGGATGATCATCAAGCAAGAATCGTCGATGTCGAAGATAAATATTTTTGTTGAGATTCTTACTATAGATTGATCTCAACCAATCACCATAATATGGAAAAGCTTTATAACCCTTATTAGATATCGTGCATCATGAAAACAATAAAAATATAATTAGATTATATGATATTTATTTACATGCATATTGAATAAAAGAATTACATCAATACCTGAACAAATACCATATCCTGGAAAGTCATGAATAGTCCAAGCCACAATACCACGAACTGTAATATGTCTTTCATTGATGCTTTTTGGTACATCAATGACATTAATGCCTCTCCATAACTCTTGGAGATCGTCAATGAGAGGAGCAAGATATATATTCATGTCTTTAACTTGTCTTTTGCCTAGGATTAAAAGTGGAAGCATTAAATGTTCCTTTTGAATGCTAAGATATGGCGGAAGATTGTAATTTATGACTACCACTGGCCATGTTAACCATTTATTGGATTTCATGGAGAATGGATTAACCCCATCTAATGCAACTCCTAACTTTAGATTCTGTGGATTTTGTGCAAACTCAGGCCATGTAGAATCAATATGCTAAAAAGCAACACTATCATGAGGAATTCCGATTATTCCATCAGTACTTTTATGATCATGTCCCCATGTCAAAAGCTTTGATAATTCGGGGCTTTGAAACATATGTCTAATCCGTGGAGCCAATGGAAAATGTCTCAATTCCTTTTTTGGGATTTTACCTTCTTCACCCTTATATCAAGGAGATTGACATTTGGGACATGTCAAAGAGTCTACATATTCACCTCTATATAAAATACAATCGTTAGGACATGCATGGATACATTGATAATCTATACCCAGATTGTTGATTATCTTCTTCATTTCATCATGTGAGGTAGGAAGAATATTCTGGCTTGGTAAAAACTTTTCAGATAATAACCTGTAAGTTCATAAAAAAAGTATATATTAAAAAAAGTAAATAAATAAACACACACACACACACACACACACATATATATATATATATATATATATATATATATATATATATATATATATATATATATATATATATATATATATATATATATATATATATATATATTCATATAATTTTATATATGTGTAAGCTTATGTGTATGTATATGTGGATGTGAATATGCATGTGCATGTGTATATATATGTGTGTGTATATATATATATATATATATATATATATATATATATATATATATATATATATATATATATATATATATATATATATATATATATATATGTTTTATAGATGTATATGTATGTATATATATGTATGCGTATATGTATGCATATATGTATATGTATGTGTGTATACATGTGTATGTATCTATGTATGTATGTGTATGTATGAATGTGTATATATGTATGCATTTGTATGTATGCATGTGTAGATGTGTATATTTGATTTTGTTTTTAATTGTTTTTTTCATGAATATAGTCAATCTATTACCTCTCTTGCTAAGCTGTTTAGAGATATTAAATAGCCATTACCAAGGAAGGTATTAAGTCATATGTGAAATGGGTGGATCAAATTTTTCGCGAATATTTTGAAAGATGCATTAATAGTTTTAAAAGATGGGTGGAGAAAAAGTTTCCATTCAATTCAAGTTCTTGTTCTTGCGTTATCTAAAGTAAGAGTAAAAACCTACGTTGAATGGACACTTTGTGTTCGCCCATCCTTTAAAATTATTTTTCCATCCTTCAAAATCTTCAAGATAAATTTGCTCCTCCCATTTTACATGTGACTTGATACCTTCCTTGGTAATTGCTACTTAATATTTGTAATATTATGAATTAGCAGCACATGTATTAGGTCGAATAAAATAGGAGAAATATATGTTTCAAGAGGATTCTGAAGGTTGGGTGGACAATTCTAAAGGCTAGATGGACAAAACATCTTCATTCGATACATGTATGTATAATTTGACCTTACTCTCATAACATGTGTATGTGTGTATATGTGTGTGTATGTTTATATGTGTGTATACATTCATGTATATTATGTGTATGTCTATATATGCATATATATATATATATATATATATATATATATATATATATATATATATATATATATATATATATATATATATATATATATATATATATATATATATATATATATATATATATATATATATATATAGAGAGAGAGAGAGAGAGAGAGAGAGAGAGAGAGAGAGAGAGAGAGAGAGAGAATTCAAAATTATACCTTAATAGTGTGGAAACATATACCATACTCCATCCAAAACGATTTTGAAGATTGAGAATAAGTAAGCTCGCACTTAGTCGTGTCAAACGACTTCCTTCATGTACATGCTTTAGACATTCCTCTTGAAGATATTTCTCATTTTTAGAAATATCAATGCTCTCACTGTCATTTTGATACCAATCCTCAATAAAATTTTCCGTGCCATCATCTTCATCATTGTCGCACAAATCTTGTACTTTATCTTCTTTTTAATATAGATCTTTCAACCTTGCATATTCCAGAGGATCACTTTTGTGTAGCCTCCTCATAGAAGCTTCTGATAAATGAGGTCTTATTGGCAATTGTGAATGGTGTGGATGAATATCATCAACATCATACGTTGGAATCTACACATATAAATAAAACTCATTAGTATTCCATAAATGAATAAAAATTAAACTTTAAACATAAAATTAAATATATAAGTTATTAAATATGGATAGAAAACTTTTATTCTCTCTAGCTAAAAGGTGCTCTTGAAGGTCTAATCCATAATTCACTAATAGTTCATCACCTGCATGTAGTGTTTTGTGTTTACAAACTTGTAAACATCAAAGTACACAACAAAACATGATGAGACCTCCCAAGATCTTCAAAAGATCAAACAAATATTTCCAAACTTCAAAAACAAACTTTCCTCCAAACTTTCAAGAAAAAAAATAGACCACTATAGAAAAATAACCACTAGAAACTCTTTGAGCAAAATTTGTCAAAAAACATCATATATCCTAAAATTAGACTCTGAATAGCATGCTTTAAAAACAAAAAACGTCAAAAAAAGATGGAGTCTAGCTCCGGAACGAAGAGCTTGAAGTCAAGGCATGAGAAGGTCTGCAACAGCAAGATATGACTAACTGTCAGAATTAGAAACGGATATACAGCAGCAAGGAAACTCAAAGATCTATCAAATTTTTGATACAAATAGAAATTATGAGAGCTAAGAGAACTCCTCCAAGTGAAATCACTCAAAAAGACCTCATAACGACTGAGACATGAAAGTTTGAAGAGAGGTATGTCTCTGATGAGACACCGGATAGACACAAGAAAAAAGATTTGCAAAAATGCCTATTTCAGCGGACATTCCTCATTTAAATTTATACAAAACTAATCTACTTATACAATAAAAGTTTCAAGCTTCGCAACGCAACAAGAATCACTCAATTTGGACACCTACACTAAGAGAACCACCCTTTTTATTGAGAGGCTATCAAGGGAAGCACCTTCCTTGTCTAAAAATAGATACCTCTCCTTTCCTTCTTACTTTTATCTACTTTTATCAACTTTTACTCTAAATTTGGAGATGTGAGCGCCTCCACATGTTATTTATCACAAATAATAAACTCCATAAGCCTACAAAATAATACTTTGGAGCTTGTTCTTATGTAACATTGCCCCCGTCAAGCTGTAAATCCAAAGTTTTGACTCCAAGTAGAACTTTGATTCGCTTGAGCTTCTTAGCATCCACTGCTTTTGTGAGTATGTCTGCTAATTTATCTCTAGTTCCAACATGTTGAATATCAATATCTTCATTCACCACCTTCTCTCGGATATAGTGATAGTGTACTTCAATGTGTTTGGTTCTTGCATGCTACACTGGATTAGACGCTAGCTGTAATGAACTAACATTATCTCCAAAGAGCAATGGACATGTTGTACATAGATTCATATCTTTATGAAGCTTCAAATACCACATAATATCACATGTTGCATTTGTAAGGCTTCTATATTCAGCTTTTGCGCTTGAAAGTGCTACTGTAGGCTGTTTTTATGAACTCCATGAAACCAAATTATTACCTACAAATATCAAATATCCACCTGTACTCCTTCTGTCATCCTTATTTCCAGCCCAATCTACATCACTGTATGCTTTCAAATCCAAACCTTCATGATATTTATAGTCCAGACCTTCATTTAATGTACCCGTCAAATATCTCAAGACCCTTTTAGCTGCTTGCATATGAACATCTGTGGGTTTGTTCATGAATTGAGACAATGTACTTACACTAAATGTAAAATTTGGCCTTGTTAAAGTTGCATATATAAGAGAACCAATCAAAGAACTGTAGATAAGTGGATCTTCTAAAGGTTCACCATCTTCAACACTATACTTCACATTGGGTTCCATCGGATTACTGATACTCTTGCAATGTTCCATGCCATATTTCTTTAACAAATCTAAAACATACTTCCTTTGTAGAAGATATACACCATCGTCCTTCTTCATAACTTTGAACTCTTGATAAACCTATTGTACCTAACTATTGGGTTTGTGTAGAAGTGGGAGAGAAACATGAGAAGTACACACAAGGAGCACAAATGCAAAATGACACACGAAAAATACGGATGGATGGAATAGCTCACTCTATTGATGATGATCAGAATTCAAGTAAGATTTGAATAATATTCCTAAGTACAAAGTACCACCACATAGGAGTCAATCATGTATGTGGTAACATGGGGAAAAAACCTCTATCTCGCACTAGAATAAAAAGTGTCCATGTATAGGGAAAAGTTTCATATCAAAGCTACTCGAGGAACACATAAGTTTAACAAAACCCCCCCTGGAGTGAATCATATGAACACATATAGGGAGTGACAAATCAAACCTCTCTAGAAAATAAGCATAAAGCTTTGAAAAAATCTTGCAACTTTTCTTGCAGAAGAGCTTTGGTGAATATGTGTGCCACATTATCTTGTATAGGTACATATCCCAATATCTCCTACATGAAGGTGCTCTCTCACATAGTGCTCATCCACTTCAATATGTTTGTTCTATGCATGAAACACGAGGTTTCATGCAACACCCAACGCACTCTTATTATCAATGAGAATATGCATAACAGCATTAATCTCCATGCAAAAGATTCATCAATAGGCATCTTAGCCATATACACTCCATTGTAGCTATGAAAAATACCATAAAATCAGCTTCACAACTTGATGGTGCCACTTTAGGTTGCTTCTTACTCAACCAAGATATGCATGAGTCTTGGAGGAGAAAGATATTACCACTATTGGACATGTGAGTATCATAACATCCAACCCAATCATTAAAAGCATGCAAGCATGGTTGAATATCTCCGCCAAAGAAAATACCTAAACTCAAAATGTCTTTGCGATATCTAAACATACATTTCATTGCTTGCTAATGCTTACTTCAAGGGCTATGTATAAATTGACTCAACTAAGAAACTGCATATTGTATATCCGGCCTTGCATGCATACATAAGACACCCCATAGCTTGCTGATAAAGAGAACTATCAAATGCATCATTGGAATCCTCAACTAAGAACCTAAATCCTATCTCAACTAGTGTAGAAACTCGCTTGCAATCCTCAAAGTCAAAATACTAAAGTATTGTTTCAACATAGTTTTCGTTACACATAAAAATTCGCTCCTCAACAGATACAAAATGGATGCTAAGATAGTAGCTAAAAAGATCAAGATACGTGATATCAAAAGTATGATACAAATAGGCCATATGGATGCCACGTTTTGCATCATATGACCTTATCAAGAGTATTTAATCAACATAAAGAACAACCACTCTAAGATCAGTCTCATGTTTGCATACATAGAGTGTGCTTTCAATTGGGCTACATGTGAAGCCAAGAGAAATCAAGCACTTATGGATTTTGTCATACCATGCACATGCAGCTTGTCTGAGACCATACAAGGCTTAATGCAAACGACAAACAAAATGCTCTTGCACTTTCATGACACATCTAGGAGGTTGATTCACATAAACCTATTGTTGCAAATCACCATTCAAGAAAGTTGTTTTTATGTCCAATTTATATACTTTCGAACCTCGTTGGACAACCAATCCAACCACAATATGAATGGTATCAAAGTAGGTTCAACTCCTTCTCAAGTTTTGGTTTTTCACATCATGTAGCACGTGCACTTTTAACAGTGCAAATCAACTTCTGAGCATAGAACAATGAAGTGATTTGTGGAGTCAAAATCATCATGCCAGTGACAAATTGTGATACAAAATTTCAGCACTTATTTAAGCTTTTGTTGAAGTAAAGATTTTGCAACATTCTTACTCTTTAGTGAAATGGCGGTGAGTAGTGACTTGTTTGGCTACCAATTGAAGATGAGATTGATTGGGCCAACTATCCAATGTGATCTTACATGATGAAACATGTTGTTATTGTGAAAAATCTATGGAACATAGTGACAAATGTAGATTGAAGACCCATAAGCTCTTCTACTTCACAGTCTACTGTCACAAATGGAGCTTCTTCTTCTTCTTCTTCTTCTTCTTCTTCTTCTTCTTCTAGTATAGTCATTACTCCTTCTCCACCTATACAAAAGCAACTTAGATGGTAGGGATAATATGCTCAAGCTCATGTATTGATTACACTTTTTGTGAAGTATCATATACTTCCAAACATTTGTTCATGTTCTACATCAAGATATTCATGGGACACTCTTGCTTGTTTGTATGTCATACATAGTGAAGGAGCTTGAGGATGTATGTATGGCTGAAAAAGAGTCTATGGATGTGTATGTGACACGCTTCAAGGACTTGAAAGAGAAATTGGTAAACATAGATGAGATTATTTTGGACACATCACTCATCTCTACATTGTTCAAAGTATTAGCATAATGTTTTCAAAGATTTTCCACTACACTCCATGTGATTTCAAAAGGGAATCCCAATATGTATGCATTTGATGAGGTTGTGTATGTTCTTTTGCAAGAAGAGCAATCTAGAGTGAATAAGAGTGGTTTGATTGAGGGAACAAAAGCACTTGTGATCTCACAAAAAAGGGAAAATCAAGTATGGTTCAAATTTGGGTTCATCAAAATGAAAGCCTCATTCTTCCTCTTCCACTCATTCCTCTAATGATGCTGATTTGCAAAAGAAGAATAGATGCAAATATTTCTAGAAGGCTGGTCATACTTTTGATGAGTGTAGAAAGCTTCCTAAGTGCTATGAAAAGAAGAAGGAATCCGGCATGTCTATTGCTAAAAATTCTTGAAATGTAAAGAATGATGAAGCCAACATGGCTCAAGATTTTTGGGCATGGGTTGTTACATGTCATTATGATGCATCATTGCATTCTAAATTTATGGTTGTGAGTGGGGCTGATTTGCATTGGTTCTTTGATACAGGTGCCACTACAAGGAATATGGGCGCATAGCGACGGTTAAGGCGACACAATTTCGTCGCTATAAAATTGCAAAATGCATCGCAATGAGCATCGTGCGCGAACTGTCGATTAAACAACAAGGAAAACGATGTTTTTTTACGTATGGCATGATGGGGTGTGCCACGCTCGCATAGAGCATTGCTAATGCGATGGTTTTAAAAAGCATTGCATAAGCGATGGTTTTTGCATCGCATAGGCGACACAAAAATATGTTGCTTATGCAATGCCGATTCCAGTGGTTTTTACGATGCCATTTCATCGTTGACACGAGGGTCTATTGAAAAAAAAAATGTTGGAGGCTCTTCGATCGACATTTTCACACATCTGATCGAAGAGCTCTCCAACATTCGCAATTGCGCTGCATTTACGAGCTGAAACAAGTATATGCAGAATTGTTGTTTTGCTCAAGCTCTATCTTATTGTCTCTCTCTATCTATGTTTCTCTCTTTCTATGTCTTTCTCTCTTTGAATTCTCTCTCTCTCTCTCTCTCTTCTTTATCTCTTTATTGTAGGTTATTCAAGAAGCTAACCAAGCAAAAAGTATGGCTAACTATTGTAAGTAGAATTTATATTCTCTGTATATCATTTGAATTGCGTTATTTTTATTAGATAGCATACTCACACTTATTGATATGCACATATATACTTATACATGCTGAAGACGCACGTTCACACATATACACATATATACATGCACATACACACACATATATATACACACAGATACATGTGCAAATACACTTAGATATACACACACATACACATGCATATGCACAAACATTTCTACAACCACATAAAAAGACTTACATGCATGCATTATTGCATATATATATACACATACACACATTAACATATACATAAATACATGTATATGCACATCCACATGCATTCACATTCACATGCATGCACATGGATGCAAATGGAAATGCATCCACATACACATGCATGTTTCATACATATACACATACATAACATACATTATACACATATATACACGTATATACACATATATATGCACATACGTACACACACATATACACATGCACACACACATGCACATACATGCATATACACATATGCATGCACATACACACATATACACATAGAGTTACACATATACATGCACATACATATACACACACATACACATGCACATGCACATACTCATATACACACATATACACTTACACATGCACATGCACATACATACATATACACACACATCCACATGCACATACATACATATACACACACATACATATACACTTATGTACACACATATGAATGAATTATATAACTAAACTATTAAAACACATGCTTAATATAAACAACAATAACAATCAATAGATCAAAACTCTTTAGTACTTAATACCATACACACAATTCAAAACATAACTTAAATGAAAAATATATAGATTATATATATATATATATATATATATATATATATATATATATATATATATATATATATATATATATATATATATATATATATATATATATATATATATATATATATATATTAATGTAAATACATATAGTCCAATGTCATAATCAACTAGAATCCTAATTATCATGATTATGATCATCATCATCATCAGCAGCAGCATCATGATCATCCTGATCATCCTCATCTTCATCAGCATGATCACCCTGTGACGATCGAGATCGTCCCTCCTGTGTCTGTCTCTCCACCTCATCCATATCTTGCTCTCCATAATACTCCTGTATTACATATAACAAACATAAATAAGTAAAAAAATTAAACCATTCATAAAAATAAAATAATTATATAAAATTTAATAATACTAACAAAGGCATCCGGATGATCTCGCATATACTCGCTCAAATGTAGATATCCAAAATGTGTAGCATACTGGATCTCATGTTTCGTAGGATAGTGGCCAGAATCCTTTCGCTGCATTGAAACAAATAAAAAAGATTAGTTGCTTGCATTTGAACTAAAATAAAAAATATACTCACAATAACACATATACTTACAAATGTAGCTACAAAACCATGATGGCCCATTTGGCCTAGGTGTGATGTGTGGCCCGACTCCACTCTCTTCTTTGCAGCAGCCTGTTTATTTAAGAAAAAAGAAATACATAAATCAAATGTAAAATATTACTAAAATATATGAAAATTATAAATATAAACTATTAATTTGTATACCTTCTGCTGAGGAAATGACTCTTGAAGGCGTAGCTATCTACGAAAAAACTGCCACGTCTCAGGTGGTATGTTAGGTCGCCTCTTATTTTTTTCCACCATACAATATCTCGTGTTAATTTAATCTCAAACAGAAAAAAAAAACAGAGTACATACACATATATACACACACATACCCACATACACATATACATGCAAACATATACACATACATATATGCATACATATACACATATACATACATATAACATAAACACACATATACATATCCACATATATATGTACACACACATGCATGCATATACACTCATTCATACAAAATACATTCATTTATCCCACAATAATGTGTATTTGTGTATATGTGAGTATGTGTGTATGTGTAAATGTGTATATCTGAATATGTGTGTATGTGTCAATATCTATATTTGAATTTTTTGTGTATGTAAATAATCAGATTATTAATATAAAATACCATTATTTGTAGATTCTGATCAATCAGATCGAACTCCACCAACATCTCCTCATCGTGCAATGACTTTATACTGTAAGTATATCAAACATTTAATTTTAAATATATTTGATGGATACATAACTTATATATATTTTTTTTGTTTTTTATTATAATCAGATTCTGATCAATCAGAGGGTACTCCACCACCTCCTACCCATGCAACGACTTCACATGTGTCCCCAGATAGGAATTATGATGAATTTTACTATCAAGAGCATATTATATGTTGGTGTAACTCTTGTTATGGCACGTATCGAAGATCACAATTGGAATGTATTGAACATGAGGCAGAGTATGGTACTTTTGAGCGTGCACCATCACCTGGTCAACATGATAATGCTTGGGTATGTATTTTTTATATAAATTAATGTCATTATTTTATTTAAAGGCCTAATTTACAAAATCAAATTACTCTTAATATACACGAATACTTGCTCGATGATGATGATGATGATAATTTTTCTCATAATGTTAATATACCTCATACACGTCATGGACTTGTTGTTTATCAATTACAATTAGAGGTTTCTAGAAATCCTCTACCTCTTGGTTTAGAGACTGAAACGGTTTGAGATTATCCATTTCCAGCTCGTGATCGTTCTCTAGTACAAACATATGATAGAAGAAGATATGGAGGATGGAATAGAGGACCACTTCCTTTAGATGCAGAGGTTTTGAACTTTTGGGGTAATCGCTATATGATTGCTCCATCCACTATTACTAATGCTGGTCGTGGTCTCTTTATTGTAGAGGATTTGTATGTGCCTCCGAACTCTGAAGTCACTCTTATGTCATTTGGTCCTATATATGGATGGGGAGATTGGCATCGACTTTCACGTTATGTTCAAAGCATGAGTACTTATGGAATATGCTTGAACATAGCATCCCTCACTAGTAGAAGGATTTTAGATGCAGAAAATGAAAGATTATATATTGATGGAAGACCTTAAACACATGGAAATATAGAAAGTTTAATAAATAGTAGTTGAGGGTTACATAATAGTTCAAGGACTAACTGCACATTTGAGGAGCATGAAAATAGTCATGAATCACCATACATGAGTAGAGATGTATCAAGATACATAGTTGTCAATGTTATTACTACATTATGTTACATAAGAACAAGCTCTAAAGTATTATTTTGTAGGTTAATGAAGTTTATTATTTGTGATAAATAACATGTGGAGGCGCTCACATCTCCAAATTTTGAGTAAAAGTAGATAAAAGTAAGAAGGAAAGGAGATGTATCTTTTTTTAGACAAGGAAGGCGCTTCTGTTGATAACCTCTCAATAAAAAGAGTGGTTCTCTTAGTGTAGATGTCCAAATTGAGTGATTCGTGTTGGTTGCGAAGCTTACAACTTGTACTATATAAATGGATAACTTTTTGTACAAATTTAGATGAGAAAACACCATGCAAGTATGCATGTTTGTAAATCTTCTTTCTTGTGTCTACCTGGTATCTCATCAGAGACATACCTCTCTTCAAACTTTCATATCTCAGTCACTATGAGATCTTTTTGAGTGATTTCACTTGGAGGAGTTTCCTTAGCTCCATGTTTTCTATGTATGTGAAAAGCTTGCATAGATCTTTGAGTTTCCTTGCTGCTGTATATCCATTTTTAATTCAGATAATTAGTCATACCTTGCTGTTGTAGGCCTTCTCATGCGTTGACTTCAAGCTGTTTGTTCGGGAGGTAGAATCCATTATTTTTTATGTTTTTTGTTTCTAAAGCATGGTATTCAGAGTCTACTTGCAGGATATATGATTAGTGTTGACAAATTCTGCTCACAGAGTTTCTAGTGGTTATTTTTCTACAGTGACCTATTTCTGTTTTCTTTAAAGTTTGGAGGAAGGTTTGTTTTTGAAGTTTGGAAATATTTGTTTGATCTTTTAAAAATCTTGGGAGGTCTCATCATGTTTCATTGTGTACTTTGATGTTTACAAGTTTGTAAATAGAACATTGTGGTATCAAAGCTTTTGTTTTTTTATCAAATCTTTCATACAACTTATTGAATTATCTTCTTTGTTTACAATAATTCAACTTGGCAGATTTAAGTGCATCGATTGAGAAGTTATCAGATGGGAGAAATTATCCCATGTGGCAATTTAGAATGGAGTCTTATCTCATGTCTAAAGGTCTTTGGGGATTGATAACAAGTAGAGAAGTGGAGCCGCTATTACCAGAAGCTCCTACACAAGCACATTGAGCAACAGAGCAAGAATGGATCGAAAGAGATGGAAGAGTTTTGTTTATTATATCACAAACAGTTTCGAATACTATGCTTGGGAATATATGAGGTTTGAATACTAGTAGAGAGGCTTGGGATTCTCTAGAAAGGCTATTTAGAACTACCAATAGAGCAAGGCAAACACAAGTTATTGGTGAGTTGACAAGAATAAAAAAGAAGCCACGACAATCACTTAATGATTATGTTCATGAGGTAAAATCTCTTATTGAAGCATTAGCCTCTATTGATGCATCTCCTAGTGAGGATATAAATTTTAATAGCATGTTAAATGGCTTGAGAGAAGATGAAAGATGGAAGTCTTTTATTACATCTATCATGACTCGAGAGAATCTACCATCCTTTGAAGATTTACAAATGCTCACGATGAATGAAGAAATCAACATAGAAGGTGGAAACTCTTATCATTCGCAAAGAGGTAGTCAAGGACATCTCTTTATACTTCATCAAACAGAGCAAGAGGTGGAGGAAATTGGAGAGGAGGAGGAAGATTCAACAACAATGCAAGAGGAAGAGGAAGCTTTAATGCGTATAGAAAAGGAAGAACAACACAACAAAGTCAACAGACTCAACCAAATCAACAAGGTAACTTTACTTGCCATTATTGTGGTAAAGTTAGTCATTATGCTAGGGTTTGTTTCTCCAATCCAAATAGAAGAGGTGGTTTTAGAGGACGACAAAGAGGAAGAGGCCAAGATCATATGCATCAAAACAACAAGATAGTGCAAGAGGAGGCTCAAGCACAGAAGGAAAATAGTCTTATGGCTATGCATACAAAGACACATAAGAGGAAGGTAAACAACAAAATTTGGTATGTAGATAGTGGTTGCTCAAATCACATGAGTCACAACATGAATATGTTTGTGAACTTACACAAACGAGATTCAAGAGTCACAATTGCTACAGGAGATAGTACTGAGCATGAAATAGTTTACATTGGTGATTGTCCACTTAATGAGCATGTAACTCTTAGAGATGTTTTGCTTGTTCTTACTATTACAAGAAATTTTATTTCAGTTGGACAGATGGACACTGGAGTGAAGGTTGATTTTGACAATAATCAGTGGCAAGCTTATCAGAAGAAGGATGGAAATTTTATTATAAAAGGACAAAAGGTAAACAGATTAGATACTTATGAAGTTGAAGTTCTAGATTATGCAGGTTATACAATGGTTAATGGGACTCAATTAAGTCGATTGGACTTATGGCATAAAAGATTAGGAGACATCAGTGTTGGCAGGTTAAAGGATATTGCAAATAAATCATTGGTTGAAGGTTTACCACAATTACGTAAGCAAGATTTGGATTTTGTTTGTGAGGCATCTCAGTTTGGAAAACAAGTACGAAGTCTTTTTTCAAAAGTAGGATTGCAAAACAGAGGTGTTTTGGACTTGATTCATACTGATGTATGGGGTCCATCTCAAGAAGAGTCCATGGCACGTAGCAAGTACTTTGTAACATTTATTGATGACTTCTCAAAGTTTACATTCATTTATTTTATGAAATACAAATCCAAAGTGTTTGACATGTTCAAGAAGTTTAAATCATTGGTTGAAAAGCAAAGAGGTCAAAAGCATAAGAAGGTTGAGATCAGATGGAGGAGGTGAATATTTTTCTAATCAGTTTCTTGCATTTTTGGAGGAAGAAGGAATTAAAAAGGAGACTACAAACAGATACACACCTCAACAAAATGGTGTGGCCGAAAGAAGAAATAGGTCTATCTTAGAGATGGGTAGGTGCCTGTTAAATGAAAAGGGCTTACCACTTATTTTTTGGGCTGAAGCATGCAATATGACAACTTGTATGATGAACAGGTTACCACCTACTCAAAGTCATGTACAGAAAGCACCTTATGAATTGTTTTATGGATCAAAACCAGATATTGCTAATTGTAGAATTTTTGGAAGCACATGTTTTTTTCATGTTCCACAACAGTTAAGGTCAAAGTTGGATTCAAGGTCACAAAAAATGGTTTTCATTGGTATGGTAGAAGGGCAACCACGATATAGATGTGTAAACCCAGATATAGGAGAGGTAATTGTTTCAAGAGATGTTATTTTTCATGAAGATAAATTTTGGTATAAACATGAAGTGCACGTAGATGAAGACGAAACTACAAGAAGTCATGAAGAAGAGCCAAGTTCTCCAAGCTTACCAAAAAGTCAAATTACACATGAAGAGATACCCCCCCCCCCCCCAATCAAAAGTTGAAGAAAATTATCAATTTGATTTCAAAGGAAATTGAGTCACAGGAAGAAGAAAGTGAAGGTTCTACATCAAGAAGAACTCAATCTCGAAGGCAAGAAAAGCATGGTAGGACAAGAAGCCAATCAAGGTATCGAGTAAGAGAAAGAAGCTAACTACAAAGATTTTCTCATGAAGCTTATATGGAAAAACTTCTTGAGGAGCAGGAACCAACAACTTTTAAAGAAGCATCAAAGGTAAAGAAATGGGTTAAAGCAATGGATGAAGAAATGACAGCTTTGTATGAGAACAATACATGGAGTTTAGTTCCAAGGCAACCTAACATGAAGGTAATGGGTAACAAATGGGTGTACAAGATAAAGAGAAACAGTGATGATTCAATAAGTAGATATAAAGCAAGGCTTTTTTTGTAAAGGTTATGCACAGAGTTATGGCATCGACTATGAGGAAACAATTTCTCCTGTTGCCAAGATATCAACAATAAGGACATTAATAAGTGTTGATGCAAGCAAGGTATGGAAACTTTATCAATTAAATATAAAAATTGCATTTCTCAATGGTGATTTAAAAGAAGATGTGTACATGGAGCAACCAATAGGTTATGAAGATCCCAAGAAGCCTACGCATGTATGTAAACTCTTGAAAGCAGGCTTAAGAAGGCTCCAAGGGCTTGGAATTTTAGATTCGTAAAGTATGGTCTTAAGCAGGCTCCAAGGGCTTGGAATTTTAGATTGGTAAAGTTTCTTGAAAAGCAGGGATACAGGTGTTCAAATGCAGATACTTCATTGTATGTTAAGGTTGAAGGATCATTGATTGTTTATATCTCAATTTATGGGGATGACTTGATAATAAAAGGAAACAATGAAGGTGAGATAGCCAGGATGAGAGCAGAGCTTGGATGTGAGTTTAAAACTTCAGATTTAGGAGAACTGACTTACATTCTTGGAGTTGTTAAAAATAAAGAAGCAAGGTTCGCAAAAAGGATTTTCTTCAAATAGGAGATAACTAGAAAACTGAAAAATGGAAGCATTTACTTTAGAAAATAGTGGATACCAAAAGAGAATCAATAAAAAAAAGTATCACTCCTAAAACTGAACCGAACCTCAAGAGTGGCTGCTCAAAGTAGTGGAGGAGTTATCGAGAAGAGCTCACGAAGTCACCATGAGAGCTCGTGGTCACTTGGATACAAAAGAGGTAACAGAGGACACTCAAGTATAGAGGAATAAGGCACTAAAGTCCCCTTGTAGGTAGTTCATTTGGTTTCAATCATTTTATTTTCTACAATCTCATAGACTATGTTTAGCCACTCACCCTTTCACCGTAGCTTGATTGCCATAGTCATATCTCTCAATATATGTATCCTGTTTTAGAGTTTAAATATCATTCAAAATATTATTTTGTGTAATTCCTCTTTCAAAAATAGTTTTGTCAAATTCATCATGCTCTATGAGTTATTCAGTTTTTAGTGAAGACTAGTTTTCTGCCTAACTTAGTGGGCAAGCAGCCTATTTTGAGGCAAAGAGTTGTCAAAACAAAACTGCTCCAAATTGAGTGTTTGATAGCTTATTTGAAAGATATTAGTGTCGAGTTTGAGTGACCAAAGCATCAAGTTCAATGTTTTCTTTAATTGATACTAGATTTCATTCTAAGCTTTAGTTGGAGGTAAAAGTCTTGATCGTGAGAAGGTCTTCTACACTTTTAAGTGCACATAGGAAATGAAATCTCCAATAGTTGATATCAGAGCTCAACAACAGAGCATCGGAGCTTGAAAAGGAAAAGCATTGGAACTGAAGTAAAGCAAAGGAGAAGCTACCATTCAAGGGGGAGCTTCATAAAGTCAAGACAAAGCATATTTTAGGTGAGCTTCTAACTTGGAAATTTTTAATGGCTGATTTAGGACAAGAAGTAGAGAAGCTAGATAAAGATAACTTTTAGTCTCGGAGATATAGAATGACAAATTGACTTAAAGATAAAGGTCTATAGATTCTAGTTACTAGAGATCATCCACAACTAGTGGATCTTCAAGATCCCAACATCACTCTAGCACAAAGGAGACAATTTGCAAATTGGGAAGAGAGGAATTGAAGGGTGATGTTCTTCATTTCACAAGTTAGTTCTAACACTATGATTGATCATGTGTAAAGGCTAGAGACAACCAAGGAAGTTTGGGAAGCATTGGAGAAGTTGTATGCTACCTCGAGAAGGTCTCAGGAGATGTAACTCAAGAACAAGCTCAAAAACATGAAGAAAAGCTCAAAACAAAGCTATAATGAGCATATGTTGAAGATCAAGGAGCTTCAAGATCAGATAGCATCAGTTGGATGCAAGCTAGAAGAGGAAGTCATCGTCCAAATAGCCCTCAATGGCTTGCGGAGTGAAGAGAAGTGGAAGCCCCTGCATCACAAACATTCTTTATAGAGACCCTCTACCAACATTTGACAAATATTAAACCAAATCTTGTGGCTGAAGAGGCTACTCAAGAAGGAGAGGGCAACAAGAGGTATACATGAGTCAATCGATTGAATTTGAAAATAAAAAGCATCTAGATTTTGTTTGTAGTTTGAAGAAATCTTGAAGCTCAAGGTCAAGGACAAAGCCCAAAGCATGGATGCACATTAAAGAAGTGGACAAAGAGCATGTAGGGAGCTCCAAGAAGAACATGTCAAATTTTCAGAACAAATCCCTATAGAAATAGTGATTTCTATCACTAAAAACCTTTCTAAATACCATTTTCCATTTTTGGAACTCTATTTTATTCAAGCAGAGGAGTCCTCAAGCTTGAGGAGTATTAGAAGTATCATCATACCAATTTTCATAATTTTTAGATTCTGTTTGAGCCCTCAAAGAAGCCCTGGACCCTAATTTTTAACTAGGCCAGACAATAGGTCTGGATAGGGCCAAAAATACTAAAAAAACTATAAAAAGGGAGCTTTGTAAGAGAGTTCTTTTGTAATACAAGATCTTCCATTGATTAAACTCTTTGCTCTTATTTTGCGTGTGTGTGTATGTGTGTACATGCTTGTGTGCTTTCACTCATGCACTTTTACCATCACTTGCTCACGGTCTCCATAGCGGTCCTCATGTCTCCATGTATTCACATTTATGATGTGAATCTCCTCATGTTGGTACTTCCCATTGTGCTAGAGTGGCACCAAATTTGGGACCGTTGCCGGGGAGAGAGCTTGGAGGAACAGTGTGTGACGGTAAGACGTAGAGTAGCAACGTTGGAAGGTAAAGAAAATCACCATATTCAGTTGAGTTTTTGAGTTTTTCTTCATCTTCATCTTCACCATCAAACACCATTTCCTCCCCATCTTCATCTTCTCTGATTTTCTTCATTTTTGACTGTACATTCACCTCATTTTTCACCTTTTCCTGCGAACAAGAAGCATAGAGGGTGTTCAAAGCTGAGACGCTGAAGAAATAGTCTTGAAATCCACTTAAAACATCAAAAATCTGAGCAACAGTATCACAGAGCGACTAGACCTGCGCCTGGTATCATAAGTGGAGTATCGTGGATTTGGAAAGTGACCTTGCATCTACAGGCTCATAGGAGTGACAAGGAGAACCTAAGGTACACATATTTGCAAAAAAAAAATTGAATTTGGGTGTCAAAAACTCCAAGTATCATGTCCGTTTGAGTTTTGGTATCGGGATACAAGAACTCTCGTGTATCACGATACTTGTCGAGGTCTCGTATCGTGCATATCCACTTGAGGTATCGTGATACCATTTTGGTATCCTATCGTCAGGTGTTGGTATCACGATTGCAGTCCGCCCAGTGGTATCTTATCATCGGCCGAGCGGTATCGTATTATCACCCAAGATGTTATCGTATCGCCAACTCAGTATTGTATGACCTCCTGTTTTGGTATCATATCATCTGATCCTTTGGTATCGTATCGTGAGTTACTTTAGTATCGTATCTTGCAATTTCTAGTATCGTATCACATCAGGTCAAGTGGTATCGTATTGTCCACTTAGCGGTATCATATCGTTTATAGACTGGTATCCTATCGTGAGGTTGGTATCATATCCTACAAATCAGAGGTATCGTATCGTGACCATTGCCGATATCGTATCGTCAGGGTAGCAGTATCATATCTTCTAAGTTGGTATCACCTAGGTGGTATCGTATCATTTGAGGTGGTATCATTTGAAGTGGTATCATGTAAAACAAAGGTATCATGACGTGAAAATCTGGTATCGTATCGCCTATTCTGAGGTACTCTAAGAGAAATCTTGTTTCCCTGGTTTTACCCCCAGAACCCTGAATTGGCATAACGTTCTCATACGAAATCTGTTTGTTGTGATTTTGGGTTTGTTGGAAAGCTCGTGGGGGGTTGACCCTTCGCTGGACCCTCACGTGGATTATTAGATATAGTATTTTGAAGTTGACCCTCAGGTGGACTAGGAAACCAAGGAGTTTCAAAGGATTTTGAGGAATACAAGGCTTATGAGGACTTGTAGACAAGGCTTATGAACTTGAGATTTGGTAGACACCTAGGCAAGGATAGACAAAGCATTAGATCATGTAAGGCCAGTGTCAACCATACAGCTAGGTCGTGGGCACAACAACTTAGTGGTAATCCCTACATGCTAAGTTCTGAAACAAGTGACTTAGAAATGTCTTTTAGCATGGAAAGACCCACACGTAGTTCACGCATTGCATATTTACAAACACTAGAAGGTCCCTATAAAACAAAATTGGAGTATATCAGGACCAACCGATTAGGTGATCACATCTATGAGGATGGCCTAAGATGATGAGTGATCCAACTCAAAAATCCAGATCAACCCTTTGGACTTGAACATCCAGTGGTGAAGTTCGAAGAGGGGTCATACATTGATAAGGAAGGAGCCATGTATCTGGTTACCAACTTATCAGACATGACAGATGAGTTTGGAAATATCATTCCTGAGGATGAGCTAGGAGACCTACAGCAAGGAGACCTAGGACGAGAACCAAAGACTCCTAGAGGAAAATCTCTTTTGACCAGAGTGCTCACTCCAGAATGGATTCCTCAAGACAACAAAAGCATAGAACTATTCTTGAATAGAGAAACAGAGGAAGCGTTTTGGAGATTCAAGCTAGACCAACCTAACCCAGTAATCACCATCTATGAATTCAAAGATCCTGAGATACCAGGTAAAGTTGCCTATCTAGATAACACATCGAAGAAAATATTCTTGGTAACAGAGCATGACAGGCATGCATACACGTGGCACGGTGAATCAATTTTCCCTCCTCCAAGATCTAATGTGTCCCATGGTCTCCAAGGAGCTGGATCATCCAAGGCTCATGAAAAAGAGGTTAAGGCAATGAAGAATTATTTTGATGGGTTCGGAGACCCTTATGATCATGTGGCCGAGTTTAAACAAGTGCTAAGAGCTGATCAGGTTGAGGACTTGTTCACACAGTTTGAGGCATTTGATTTAACTCTTAAGGGTACTACCTTAGCTTGGTCTCAACCCCTAAATAGTCACAACTATCCAGAGATAGGTCAATTGCTAGAACAATTCATTGTCAAATTTTCCAAGAGTGGTATTAGACATAACACATCATCCCTCATCCACAGCGTCAAGCAGACACCCCAAGAAACTGTGCGACTTGCAAGAAGAAGGTTTAGACAGTACTTGGAAAGATTCCCTGTGCCAGAGTTGCCCATAGTAGCCAAACAAGTGGCCCTGTTTCTAGATGGCTTACTGAGCACCAAGTTAGGATCATACGTATACTTGAAAGAGCCTAGATCCATAGAAGAGTGTGTGCGGATGTGCATAGACATAGAAGAAAACTTGGGTGAGGATTTAGAATTGTCCAAACTCTATAAGGATTCGAACAGTTCTACTAGTCACACCTCCAGAACCTCCACTCTGATAGATGTGATAGATAAGCAGGTTGCTAAGAGGCTAGGAGTTTAGAATAAATAAACACCAAGGGTCACTTCATTGAAGCAATGTTACAACTGTGGAGGAGACCACATGGCCAGTGTTTTCCCAATGATGGCTCAGCCCCAAGGAAACCCTAATGCTCTATATTGCACCATTGAGAGGAAATACACAAACCATATGGCTCAAGATTGTCCATACAATAGATAGGCTGTCAGGCAAAATTATCAGCAACCTTACTAGTAGGGCAAGTATCATAATCAATACCAACAACCATATTATAGGCCACAACAACAATATTAGGCACCATATAGGCCACAACCAGTCCTACGAAACCAACCACCAGCTCCTGCTAATGTGATTCCACTTAAGTATGCAGTGGTAGAGGAAAACCTTAATAGAGCATTATGCCACTAACCTGGTTGGTCTCAGAAAATGACTCTCATGCTCATAGTTTAGACTACTCCCATGAAGATCGTCCACAATCTTATTACATAGAGTCACTAGAGCATAGTGACGCTTATTCCTATCAATATGAGACACCACTTATGGAACAAAATTGGGAGCTAGAATACTCCAATGTCATGTATACGAATCCCAACCCCAGGCCCCAACTGAGACAAGTAAGACCACAAGCCCCTAGAGGTTTATGTTTTAGATGTCAGGGTAACCATTTCATTCGTGAATGTCCCCACCAACCAACTCTCGGACAAGGACAAAACATCACAATACAAGGTTTCTGTACTGAGTGCGGCAAAGAACATCTTCCAAGAGAGTGTCCTAGGAATCCCTCTAGTGTACTGTAATATACCCCATCATAGGTATATATATCTTATCACTCGTAAGCATAACAACTATCAAAGTCCTCTGATGAACATTAGTAATTGATTATAAATGTTGGTAGACGGGGAAATTGAGATGGCTAATCGGGTACTTGAATATATGTCGTGAATATATGTGAATGAAAAACAAGATATTTGGAGTTACTGTTTGGCCTTAGTCGAGTTTGCATACAATAACCCATGGCATGCAGCTATAAAGATTGACTCCGCATAGGAGCATGTGAATCATATCATATAAACTCACACCATATTGAGGTGTGGCTAGAGTGTGCGTAAGGTATCCTCGGATTAAAAATATGCCTCAAGCATCTATTTATATACATATACATTTGTGCTTATAATCAAATGTGCATTCGAACGCTAGGTTTGTAGTGTGGATCCCAATTTCAGGAATCAAAGTAAACCAAATCATATAAACAAATAAATCGATATATGAATGCAAATAGCATTCACGTAATTAACTAACGTAAAGAAGGACATATAAATAGAAAAGAAACTTTATTTCTAATTTTGGTTGTTGAGAAATCGCGCGTGTTCATGTATCTCTTAAAAGCATGATCTCTTTTTATAAATAGAAGGGATTTACGATCTAAAAATAGAACCAAGATGGAGTTTCATTATCTTTTTTTCCTCGTCGATGTCGCACCTCCTATGTTTTGTACAACACATCCTTCCTAAAATTGGAATCCTTAGGTTCAAGAACGGAGGCAATCCCTTTTAGGAAAATTGGAGAGTGGAAGACATCCACGGGGACTAGGTTCTAGGTTTTTGGGCCGCGCCTCTTGCTCCTTCCCTCCCCCTCGTCGTGAGGGGGGGCTTTGTCCTTTCTCCTGCCCTATTTCGGCCTTGGGCCCCCGCTATGGCTCTGCATGAGGCATTGCGCGATGGCTTGCTAGACTCGAGGACTTGTGATGCAGAAAACCCTCTGAACTCGATGTTCAACCCTGTGTTCGAAGGATGTCATGGCTCGTCCCTACCATTGGGGGCTATCCCGAGTGGTGTGAAGGCTCCAGAAGAACAGCTAGGTGGTGTGACCACTCAATGCCTTGTGTAGGGCAACAGTAAGCTTGTGATGTCTCCTCAGAAACAGGTTGGTCTCTCTTACGCTACTGCAGTTCAGTCATCGGTCCGGGCTCCCTTCTCCATGTTCAATACTCAAGGACTGTTAGGTATTCAATCTACCTTTAGTAATAGCTGCGACAGAAAAAGAAAAGATAAAGTGATTGAGGGAGTCTCTGAGGACAAAGGTTCTCCTCACTTTATTAACGTGGAAGATTTTGAAGAGGATAAGGATGAATGCACTCTTATAATTGAAAGTTCCTCCTTAGAATCTTGGAATAATCATTTGTCTGAGAAGGTAGTGATTGGTCTTTGTCATGGTCCTCGGCCTGCTCAAGAAAACCTAAAATATTGGATAAAAATCAACTCGGAAAGCAGAGGCTTATATGTCAAGCACATACAGTACCTCCCCAATAATTACTTTCTCTTCTTTTTTGAAGATGCCCATAATGCAATGCAGGTTATTGCAGAAGGTCACTGGATCATAAGGAATACTCCTATTTCCTTCTTTAAATGGCATCCTGGCTTTAGTCCTAGGGGGGCTAAACCCACCAAGGTTCCTGTTTGGGTAGAACTACCTGACTTGCCTGTTGAATTCTATCCCTGGCTTGAACAATTGGGTAATCTCATTGGTAAAGTCTTGGGACAGAAACCAAAAAATGGATTCAATCCTAAATGGGACCCTCAAATGCTTATCGAAGTTGACACTTCTAAAAATATTAAATCTGTTCTAGTTCTAAAGAATTCTGAAGGTCTTAAGCTGCATGAACAGAAGGTCTCGTATAGGAACCTACCTAATGCCTGTTTTAATTGTTATAAGCAAGGACATCTGATCAGAGATTGCCCTAGCCTGATGGTATATAAAATCAAAGAGCACAATAATGATGCTAACAAGAAGCGAGTTGTTAATAATACAAACGATGAGGCTGCTCCTTCTGATTAGACTATTAAAAAAAATTCTTTTAAGAATAAGAGAAAAACCACTAGTTTTGGGCAGAAACCTGAGGTGTTGGTTAAAGAAATTAGTAATCCTTATCAAATTCTTGAAGATTCTGATAATTCTGAAGTTGCAGGTACAGGAAGTATTAGTAAGGATAATCCTGGACTTATTTCCCCGGTGCATATTGTTAACAATGGTGAAGATTCAGGTTGGACCGTTGTTGGTAAAAGAGGTAGTAGTAAAACTTCTGGTATTCTCCCTACTCTCTCTGGTATGAATGATGATATAGGAAATAATTCCAAAACCAGTGATGATATTTTTGTTGATCAACTAAACAAAAGTGATGAAGTCTTAATGCAGGATGAACTAGATTCTACCAATATGGATGTGACTATGGCATCTGACAGTCCACTTGCTAAAGAAAAGACCAAATCAAAAAGAAAAGAGGTGGTCAAAAGCTCCACCTCGGCAGTCAAACCTCTCAAGAACCATAAGAAGTAACTCCTTTCCTCCTGCTGTTTTTTATGGACTGTCTCAAAATCATTTCCCTTAATACGAAAGGTCTAATAGACCCGGTCAGAAGTAAAGTTCTAAACAAATGGTTAACTGATGCCTCCTTGAGGCCTGATTTTATTTGTCTTCAGGAAATTAAAAGTAATGGCTACCACCTTACTACTAATCTTAAAGCTGTTAGCAGTTGTTCCTCTTGGTTTCATACCAACCACTGTGGTAAGGGTGGTGCTGCTATAGGAGTCAATGCCAACCTGTATAATTTGATTGAAGAAGTTCTGGTTAGTAACACCAATCAATGGGTGGCTATCAGATGTAAGGAACCCTTGAATTTCACCATTGTTTGTGTCTATGCTGATAACTGTTCTGCTATCAGAACCAAATGTTGGGAGGAAATTGGCAAACTCTCTGGAGATGTCATTCTCACTGGGGATTTCAACATGGTCACCAACTCGGGCGACAGGAACTGTAACATAAATAACATCCTTTCTGGTAATGAAAAAAATGTATGGTTTAATACAATTCTTAAGCATAATCTCATTGACTTATCTATCAACACTGGTCATACGTGGAAAAATAGGAACGACAGTAAGTTTTTGTCTGCTAGACTTGACAGGTTGTATATGAGTACTAATAGGGTTCAGTCCTTTTGGAATTATCACTGTGATGTTGATCCCTCTTTGCAGCTATCTGATCATATTCCTTTAGTTGCTAAGTTTATGAGTAATAACCCTAGCTATAGGGCTGGATGGCCTCACTTTGATATGTCCTTGATTAAAATTCCCATTGTGAAAGATCATATCAACTGTATTTTCAAGAAGCATTTTTTCAAGGGATGTTCCCCTTTCAAAGCCTGGGAGGAGGCAATCAAAGAAGTGCAGTGTGCCCTTACTATGTATAAAAGAAAGGCTAAACTCACTAGGTATAAGAGAAGGATGATGATTATTAAGGAGATTGAGAACATAAGGAACTCTAAAACTCCTGACCAAGTGAAAAATCAGAAGATCCTTGAGTACCAGGAAAAAATAAGGCATGAAGATTATCTTCTTACTCGTGGTGCCCTTGTCACGTCTAGAGAATTTTGGGCTGGTAAAATTGATAAGCCTAACAAGCATATGTTTGATCTTATGAGGAAGAAAAAAACTAGGGACTTCATCCCCCTGGTTAAAAAAAGTAATGGTGATTTTACTACTTGCTTAGAAGAAAACCTTCAGGAGGCTGTCTGCTTCTTTACCAATGTTTTCTCTGTTCCTCCCAAGAGAGGGGACCACATCTGGAGTGCAAGAGCTGCCATTGCCCAGAGAAGGAAGAAAATGGTTCCTCCTGGCTTGGTCTCCCTCCTTGATCTCCCCCTCTCTGCTGGTGAGGTTAGAGAAACCATTTGTAAATTGAGGCCTGGCAAGTCTCCTGGTCATGATGGTATCCCCAATGAATTTTTTCAAGAGTTCAAAGAAGTTTTGGTGCCCATTATTCTTTGGATCTGGCAGGAAGCCATGAGAAGAGGAACTCTTTCTGCCTTCATTAATACTGGTGTCATTAAGTTGATACACAAAAGAGGTTCTAAAGAAGATCTTAACAACTGGAGACCTATCTCTTGTCTGACTTCTCTTTATAAAATCTTTGCCTCCTCCCTTGCTAGAAGGTTGAGTCCTTTGATGGATAGTATCATTCTTCCTGAGCAGAAAGGTTTTATTAAAGGTAGGTTTATTCTTGATGCTATCATTTCCATGTGGGAAGGGTATGAGTATACCAAAGAGATGAACATTGACACCTTTTTTTTCAAAATTGATTTTGACAAGGCTTATGACAAGATTGATTGGGAGTTTATTCTTCAATCCCTTCATGACATTGGTTTGGGTAAAAGGTTTATTAAGTACACTAGCATCTTGTTTGGTAATGCTCATTCTAAAGTAGCTATGAATGGTCAGCTTTCTTCTCCCTTTAAGCTTTGTAGATCTATTCGTCAGGGTTGTCCTTTAGCTCCCCTTCTCTTTGCTATCACGTCTGGTGCTCTTGGGTGGCTTGTGAAATACTCTATCAATCAAAATTACATCAAGGGTATTGAGATTCCCCAAGCCCATTCCCAATTGTTTCTTCAAACATTTGCTGATGATACAAACCTTATTATGAAAGCTGAGGAGTCTTCTGCTGATGCTTTTCTTCAGTGTCTTAATACCTTTTGCTTGGCTAGTGGTTCTGTTGTTAATCATGAAAAGACTGGTTTTTTTTCCTCTAATGGCTGTATTCCAGAATGTGTTAAAATGGCAGGTTGTGATATCATAAAGAAAGGCTCTGTGTTCAGGTTGTTGGGCATCCCCATGGGCTTTGAAATCACTCAAGAACAAAGACGGAACTGGGTCCTGGACAAGTTTAGAAAAAAAAATTTTAAGTGGATTGATTTTCAGACTAATATTGCTCAAAGATCCTTTGTTCTCAAACATTATATTCTTCCTTGTCTAACCTACTTCTTGTCTTGTTGGCATCCTAACAAGAAACAGCTGGCTCATGCTATCTCTCTTGCTCGAAGATTTTTATGGGGAGAAAATAAGATTTCCAAGGTGGCCTGGAATACCTGTTGGATGAGGAAGTCTGAAGGTGGACTAGGATTGATTTGTCCTTCGAGAATGGCTACTCAGATGGCAGCTAAATGGATATGTAGGGCAGTCTCTTCTCATGATTTTTGGGCCTGTCTCATCAAAAGGAATATTCCTAAATTCTGGATTGCAGATAATAAGGGTTGGACAAATTTTGATATCTGGGATGTTGTTGTCTCTCCTGCTATTTTTGTGCCCAAAGGAAGTATGCTTATTTGTAACTTTTGGAAGTCCTGGATGACTATTAAAAGGGAGTACAGATTACCTGTTTGGTCTTAGTTTAACTACTCTTTTTTATTGGAGGACTCTATTTGGATAGGATGGCATGTTAAAGAAACCAGCACCTCCTTCCCTATCAGGTGGAACAAATGTAGAAGGAAGGGATTCAGCAAATGGAACGATCTGATGAGCAATGGTAATCTACTTGATGATAGACAAATTTTAAACATTGATTCCTTGTCTGTTGCATGTAAACAGATTCTGCAAGACAAAAAGACTGTGCTGATGGAAAAGATGGCTACTAATATGTGGGAGAAGACTGTCAGTCTTGATGAAGTTTCTCAGGATATGTTCAACAACTTCAAAAGATCTGGCAACAGTATCAGGCTGCTGATTGGAAGACTTAACAGGAAGTGGTCTCTATTCTGGACTACTCATCAATGGAGATACAGATTTCAGTGTGTTTGGGCCTTTCCTTTGGCCATTAAACACTCCTACCTTCTGTGGTTGATCCTTCACAGGGGCATATGGACTCAAAGCAAGGCCAGGGAATTTAAAATTGATGCAGGAAACTATCATTTCTGTGGCAAGAATGAGGATTTGGAACACCTATTTTTCAAATGCAAGAATTCTGCCAGATACTGGAATGTGTTCTACCTTTACTGTCAAACTGCTGGAATTAAACCCCCAAACTCCAGAGCTCTTCTTATTGGAGAAGCTAATAGAATGGACATTGTGCTTTGGCAATTGTTGAGAGCTCACATCCTGTTGGCTATCTGAAAAGACAGGAACAGTAAAATTTTTGATAAACATTGTAAGGATCATTTTTTCCCTTGTATGATGGGAATGAATAGTCTTATTGATTGGTGTCTCAGAAACTCCTGTAGAAGCTCCTTAGGTGATGTTAACCCTCATTCATTGATTAAAAAGTACCCTTGTAATATGTGGAGATCCAAATTACTACAATCTCATTATGTAACTAGAGATAATATGACCACATTCATCAGGTGGCATATTGAAGGACTTAAGTTGTAAGTGTTCCCTTCCTTTTGGAAGGCTCACTGTTCTTTCTTTTCTCTTGCATCAATTTTAAATTTCCTGCTTCTTCAAAAAAAAAAAAATTGGAATCCTTCAGCTTTTTGTTGTTCATGAGACGTATCTCGATCACGGAGGAGGTCAACTCTATTGATCATGATCTGACACACGACGCAAATGTGATCGGCGGCCAATTTAATGTATTTTCTCTTGGAAAGGTTGAGGGAAGCTTCATCCGATCACGATGGAGACTATCTGCTATAGACAGACAACACTCTCAGGACAACGACAACTGATGGATGGCGACAAACTGAATATTCGCTCCTCATTGGGTGCGCGTGATACTCTCTGTTTTTTTTTTTAAATAAAGGAAGTTCGGCCTTAGCCTAATCTCCCTGACTTTAATTATAATAAAGAGAAAAAGTTACAAGTGAATGGGACTAGTGCCCATGGGACCCCCAAATCCCACAACGCAGGGGAGGAGTATGGCAAGCTACAGGGCATTACAAATGAGGCGGATAACATTATCATCACCCTCATGTGGGACCCATTTGGGTTTCAACTTGTTGTTTTCGAGGAGATAAATACAGTGATGTCTAAACGGTGGCGATCTCTTGACTCGGGAGATTCTTTTACCAAGGAGAAACAAGGATTTCTCGATCGACCATTCCTTAGGAGTTTGGCCAAAATTGACGGCACAACGCTCTCTCCAAATCTTCCAGAGAGCCTCACCTCTGATGGCATTCCACAGCCTCGATGAGCATCCGATCGCCTCACCCAACATCACTTGTTGCCAGTTGATTTGACTCGTGAGTCTCAAAACCCGGGACACGTGATGCCAGATAACACGGGACTTGGGGCAGTCAAAGAACAGGTGAGCTAAATCTTCGATGCACCGTTGACAATGCTTGCACCATGGCGGCACACCACAGATTTTGTTAGCCCTTGCATTGGTCCAGATTCCTTTATGCAAGACCTGCCACATGAGAACGGACTTTTTGAACTCAATTAGGGGGTGCCAAAGAGACATGAATTTTAGCTCCCACCGAAGTTTGGTCCAAGCAAGGCACCATCTCTTGTTAAGGGTGTGGTGAACATCCAAATCCCCTTTGAAGTTTGGGATTCTGGAAAGCTTCTTACCATTGCTCCATTTGAGGCCCTCCGAGCAAGGAAGATCCTGACCGCAGAGAAGGTGGGTAGTTGAGCGGTCCCAGGCTAAACACCTGCTTTGAAGAAGAGTCCATTCCTCAAAGGTAACGCTAAGTCTCGGATCCAAATCTTCGAACCTAATCCACTGGCTGGTCTCTTGTTTCCAGAGCTGTTTCCACTGTTTGAACCCCTTGTTCCATAACCGCCTTGCAGTTTGGAGGCTCCAAGATTCCACTCCCCGAATGCCACTGATCGGGAACCAAATACAGTCATTTTGTCTTATGCTAGCTGCCCACTTCCAATCATCGCTAATTCTGATGAACTGTTTGGCCTTGTTCCAATTCTTCCATAAGGAACACACGAGGCTAGAGCCTTTAGGGCAGACCGGGTGGGGGGAGAACAAAAGCGTGAGAATCCCTATGTACTTCCAACCAGGGAGGCCGACAAAGGTAAAGTCTTCCGTGTTTCTGAAGATCAATTTAGCCCAAGAGGACTCCCTATTGCTCCAGGCCTTGATAAGCCATTTAGCCGCCAGCTTGTCAGCTAATCCAGCAATATCCAAAATACCCAAGCCCCCTGAGTCTTTAGGGCTAATGCAAGTTTCCCATTTGATTTTGGGAATCCCCCTTTTGTTGGGGTCCCCAGTCCAAAGGAAGTTCCTGCAGATTCTTTCTACTTTGGCCAAGTCTTTCTCCTTAGGTCTCCAACACGAGATAAAGTAAATAATTGTAGACAACATAAAAGTGTTAATGACCATAGCACGTCCTGCCAGGTTGACTTGCATACCTTTCCATTGATTCAGTTTGCTATCCAACTTGGATATCACCCAGTTCCATCGTTGGTCCATTGAGATGTCGAAACCCATGGGAATGCCGAGGAGACGGAAGACTTGACCGCTAGGGATAACTTGACACCCCCGATCCACCAACAATTGGGGAGTAGGCCCGCTGATCGCTCTAAAAGCAGTTTTAGCATGGTTGATTTTTGAGCCTGATGCCATACAAAAGGTGTGGAGGCACCACCAAAACACCTCAATGCTGTTTGTATCCTTATGTACAAAGGCATTCATGTCATCAGCAAAAAGTCTCACAACCATTTGGCCGTGATTTAGAGGTAAGGAGAGACCCTTGAGATTGCTGGCGTCCATGTGATGCTTTAATAGGCAGCTGAGTCCATTCGAGGCGATAGGGAATAGTAGAGGAGCCAGAGGGCAGCCTTGCCTAATTGATCTTTTTAAACGAATGGGCTCAAAGAGCTTACCGTTGATGTTTATTCTAGTTGAAGCATTTCCAAGAAGCGTGGAAACCATCTTCGTGAACTTTTGGCTGCAACCAAGGTCTTTCAATGATTGAAGAATAAAGTCCCATTCCAATCTGTCATACGCTTTGTTGAAGTCGATCTTAATGAAAACTAGATCTTGAGCAGACTCCTCAGCAAAAGCAAGGCCTTCCCAAATATCAATAATTGCTTCAAGTATAGATCTACCTTTGATAAAACCTTTCTGGTCCTCGCACAGCCATGATTTTAAATGACAGGAGATTCTGTTGGCGATAACTTTTGCAATTATCTTGTATCCAGTTTGGAGCATGGTAATCGGACACCAGTTTTCAATTTTGTTCTTATCTCCCCGTTTGTGGATTAACTTGATGACGCCATTATTCAGGCACTCAGGGAGGGCACCGAAGGAGAGAGCCTCTTGCCACACGAGGCACAGGGGATTGGCCACCTGAAGTTTGAAGGACTTAAAGAACTCATTGGTAAGGCCATCAGGACCCGGACTTTTCCCATTGGGAAGGGCATCAATAACCTCGATAATTTCATTCTCGGAGATGTTAGCATCCAGAAGAGCAATCAAGTTCTGTGGGAATGGTTTGAGCAACCCTTGAGATGGTTGCCATGGAGTCGCGCCTGTGGGGGGAAAGAGGAGTCGAGACCCCGAGAAGATTGGTAAAATGTTCGACGATGATAGTTCTATTCTCCACTTCCGTGCAACATTCAGTTCCATTGTTATCGACCATTAGGGGGATGGAATCCCTAGCTTGTTTCCTTTTGAGGATGTTACACATCTCTTTCGTTGGTTTGTCCGCCTTCCCTGCCCACCAATCTTTGAAGAAAATTTGGAGATTTTTCCTTTGGACCTCCTCCTCTAATCTTAGCCTACCCCTGATTTTCAAAAGACCCTGTTGGCAATGTAGCTTACCTTTGTTCACCTCTTCTTCAAGCCGTGAGAGCCTTCGGTACACCGTTTCTCTTCTTTTTTTTCGAATTCCTCTTATAGCCTTTTGAGTCCTGATTAGAATTTTACGAGTCCTTTCTACCGCGTTTCTCCAACACTTAGCCGGTTCATTACAGTAAGCAAAGGCTTCCGTCCACACCTCAGAAATTTCCTGGTGGACAGAGGGGAGGGAAAATGATGTCTGACAAGCATGAAACCAAGGATCTTTCTGGAGCATGGGAATCAGTTTGAAGGACAGAGTTATCGGATAATGGTCTGAGATAGTGAGGTCCGTGTGTTGAGAAATCGAAGGAATACCCCACTGAATGATGGTGTTCTGGTCGATGTAGCATCTATCAAGCCTTGCTTTCCTCAAAGAGTCCCCCGACTGGAGATTAGACCAGGAGAATCCTTGGCTGTCTTTTACTTCGATCAGGTCGAGATGGAGCTTGATTTTATCCCAAATCTCTTTCTCCTGACCGTCAATAATTTTTCCTTTGTTATTCCATCGGTCCTCAGGAGATTCAACCATGTTGAAGTCCCCACAAATCACAACATTGTGTGAAAGGGAGTCAAGGGAAGCCCAAGTATCCATTCTATTTGTTTCCCCATTAGGGGCATAAATTGAGACCACAGTGAACTGGAAAGGACACCCGAAAGAGGCAGCAATCCAACGATGATTCCGACCTTCAAAAGTCGAGGTCACATTGTTAGACAAGGCGTGACTAATACCGATAGAAGCACCCCCTGTCCCTCTAGGGTGAGAAGTGGAGAACCACAGGTGGTTCGGAGAAATGCATTTAAGCCGTTTTTGTAGATCCTCACCGTCGATTTTAACCTCTTGTAAGCAAATAAAGTCAGGGGCGAAGCACATGTCCTTGAACCACTGGCCAAGAATCGAGGCTCTTGACGGGTCAGACAGACCCCTAACGTTTAGAGATGTGAATTTCATTAATGATGGTTGCCCTCTTTGAGGGGAGGGACCCGATCTTTTTTCTTCTTGTGGTCTTCTTTTTTCTTCCCTACTTCTTGACTTAGGATCCTACTCTTGAGGGGGCTCTTCCAAGGCATGCCGGAAGGTTGTTTACCTTTAAGCTTGGACTTTTGTTGCGGTAGTCTTGGAAAGCAAACCGGGAGGGAAGGGCCAAGAGCGGAGCTTTCGCTGTCTGGGTTGTCTTCATTGCTGGTAGTAAAGCCTTCCTCTTTACTCGTGGTGTAGCCTTCTAGGTTATCTTCTTTGCTGGTAGAGCATCCAAGGGAATTATCAGTGGGGTCTTCTTCCAAGCGGTTGTCCCCTGGGAAGTCGAGTTCATTAATCTCTTTTTCTAGGTTACAGTATATGTTATTCGAGGGGGAAGCTGTCGTAGTGTTCCTTGTTTTTGATCTTCGAGGGCTAACTTTCCTCTTGTGTCTCACCTCAGTGAAACCTTCTGAATCCGTCTCAACAACGCGAGTTCCCTCTTCTTCCTCCATTGGATGGGGATGACCCCGAGTGTCGTTTTGGGGGATAGGGTTTAGGGTCCCATCTGGTTTAAGCTTGTTTTTATTGGTACTTTTCTTCAGGGGGCAGTCTTTGATCCTGTGACCTTGAAGCCCGCACCAGAAGCACGCGTTTAGTAGATTCTTGTAAGTAACCTCTTGTGTCCAGGTCATACCATCTCCATAGTTAATGGAGATCTTCGAGGGAAGGACCTGGTTCAGGTCTGTTTCAACGCAGATCTGAGGATGCCATCTTGCATTGAAAGAGTGTTGAGCTCCATCGTAGATTAACCCCCCAACATCCTGTCTTGCGGCCATCGGGCGACCGATCGGTGAGACAATTTCGCGAAGAAATCCATACATGAAGAAAGGCAGATTGGGAAGCTCCACCCAAAGCGGGTAACAAAGAGGCTTTGATCTGTTTGGGACAAAGTCTTGGGGTCCACTTAAAAAGGCAAAGGGTGGACCGGCCCACTTGCCAGGAGCCGGCTTGCAGGGCTTGGAAAGCCATCTCTTCGTTCTCAAATACGAGAAGCAGGTGATTCGCCGGCAGGAATTGACATTTGGACACAATTAGGCCTCGTGGGAACCACTCCTTGCGAAGCCAAGTTCTCACACTATTAAGAGAGGGCCTGGGGCCAAACATTTGACCGATCAGGCAAGTTTTCTTCAGTTCTTCCTGCTTTGCCGCCACAGACTCCTTGCATAAAGAGACCTCCGGGGGTTGACATCGAGTTCTGATGAGATAATGAAGCCGCTCTGTCGTGCATAAAGGAGGAAAATCATGACGAAGGAAAATCATAGAGCAATACCATCTCTGGGGGCTGCGGGCAATCATATGATGGTAGTCATCTGACAGAGTAGAGCACGAATATTGATAATCTCCATGTGTATCATGTATGCATCATTAGTTGGCAGATATTAATCAGGCGTGAAAGGGCCAACGATTTCAGAAGAAATTGGAAGGCAACTATCAGGAAAAACGATGGGAAAACAGTTCTGAATCTCTTCCTTTGTACGCCTAATCTGAGCTGTTTGAACTCTAATTACCACTTGGCAGGTTTTCCGTGGGTGATTTTCAGGTGTGCTCTTAAGAAGCGATCGTCGCATCCCAGTACTGAAGCATGATCATGAAGAAGGTGATGCAGCGATTTATATCCAGAATATCAACACAACCAAAGCATTGATGTGAGAGCGAGTATCTTGCGCTGGCGCGGACATCAATCTAATGATAAACAAACATAGACCAAGACATTGCAATGGAGAGACGCGATCGACTGATGAAATTGTTGTCTGAGGTCATGCCAAGTTCTTGTGCAATTGAACGCTGAGAGCGCAACAACAAAAGGAGAAGCTAGGTGATCGAGGTACTGATTCAGAAATGTGGCGATGAACAAAGCAAGAAGGGATCTGATGTAGTTGAGGAGTTCACTCATCTTCCACTATGAGAAGAAGTCGGTGACATGTTTGGCCAGGTAGAAGTCCATTTGCATCATCATCTACATGGATGGCATATTGACACCCATGTTCGTAGCTGCAGCGGCAACATTTGCAAGGAATTGTATCATAGAGCTCGCGTGATATGCGGAAAACCAAGGAATTACTACATCAGATGGACTTACATCTAAAAGTAAGCTCAAAAGCCCAAGTCAATGAGAAGTTAAGAATCCATCGGGTGAAGAAGATATGACACTTGAACATCGATGCACCCTTGAAGAATATGAAGCTCGCATGGAGCGAAGAGGATGAAGATGGTACATTCAAAAGCAAGGGACTAAGAAGAAGAAAAGTATTGTGCGGGAATCCTCTCTTTTCATACAAGATTAAGAAGATTGATCCATGAGATTGAGATTGTGAGTGAGAGTGTGATTGCGAGTGCGATTGCGATTGAGATTGTGATTGAGAGTGTGAATGAGAGTGTGAGTGTGAATGCGATTGTGATAGCTCGGGGGCGGTCGGGAGGTCGAGGCTTCGTCAAGAAGCTATTGTCCAAAGCTATTGTAACCATTGATTCACATCTATAATATCAGAATTCTTCCTTCTCTGCGTCATATTTGTTCTACTCTTCCGCATCAAATTTTCTTTTACCTTGTGCAATCTCTGCGTTCTTCTCTCCACTGTTATTTCTGAGTAATCAAAAGATTGTGATTCGGGATAGATTGTGATTGAGGAAACGCTACAAGTGGTATCAGAGCAGAATCGATCCTCGGCAAGGATGGAAGGAATGCGAGTGTGAGTGTGAATGCGATTGTGATAGCTCGGGGGCGGTCAGGAGGTCAAGGCTTCATCAAGAAGCTAATTTCTAAAGCCATTGTATCGAGAAGGATGAGGCTTCATCTTGAAGCTATGGATTATGTTGATTCATGAAGATAAGTTACTATCTAGTTTTTGGTTTTTTTCAAATGAGTTTAATTCATTTTTTTTATCATTCCATATATTTACATGTCTTATCTTTTATATCGGAGGTCTCCTTGTATTCTTGTGACTACGAGATCGGGATAAGAGGAATGCTACAAGTGGTATCAGAGCAGAATCGATCCTCGACAAGGATGGAAGGAATTTTGAGAGAAAGGAGAATTGATCCTTGGGAATAATGGAAGATTTGACACAAAGAATTAATGAGCAAGAGGACATTATTCAAAAGAATTATGGAAAAGTATGCAAAGAACGAGGTGGAAAACAACGAGGGTATAAAGCAGTTCAATCAAATATCCGTCCAAAAACAATTGACAGATTAAAACAGATAAGTGTTCTATTACTATTTTGTAGGTATGAAGTAGTTGAAGAAAGAAGCGGAAGTAACAAAGTAATAAGATCAACATGATGCGCAAATTACTTGTTTTCTAATCTAGGTCAACATAAGAGGGCACATTGCTTTGCGGGGACCAGGACGCTCCGTTGGCATGCACATATGAAAGAGAGAGAGAGAGAGAACATATGAAAGAGAGAGAGAGAGAGAACCTTGCATGTTATGATGCATTATATCTCTCAGAGTTGGTGTGAGATAATGGTTTTTGTATCTTACCATCAACGATTGCTCATCACACTAAGGTGGTTACAAGATTAGCATCCAGAGGGTGGCAAAGAAGAGGCATCTTTCGACTAGAGAAGACTCATAATTGAAAGAGGTAACAGGATTGAGTCATGGCGCTTATATCAAATAGAGAAACAGTTGCATCTCTCGCTAGGGAGTGGAAGAAAGGTACACATTCAATGTTTTATTTGGCTAGCACTGATGTGGGGTACGTTATATTTTAGGTGATAGGTCCTCTGAAAACTACGTACATAACATATGTGAACTGAATTTTTATTATTCAAGTTGGCGTTGGCTTTTTTAATGTATTCTGCGGGAGGTACATCATATTCGTGATGGCTCAATTTGTGTAGTAGGCAAAATTATTCAATTTAGAGAAATATTAAATAGGGGAATAGAGGATGTTAGAAGATAAAAGATTATGATGTAGGGCGTACTCGAATTTTAGACCCTAAATGTGTGCAATATGTCACTGATGGCGATGGGAAACTTGAGAGATGAACTTTGTAGGAAAAAGCATAAACGTGCGTGTTGAAGTTGAACATCAGTTTTACTCCTTACATTGATGTTCTTTTACCCTTGAAGAGTTGTTCTCTATAGAACACATTTTGTTAGCTTTGAAGAACTGATCTCAAGAGATAAAGGAAACAGATTCATTGATTTGGATTTAAGACATGGTAAAGATCTGTATGTTTATTTATAAATATTTTAAGGAGATATGAAGGGTAAGACAGCTTGAAGTAATGATATTCTCATCAATTTAATGCTATAAATGCACTCGTTTCCTTCCATCATTGAATGACGTTATAGACATCCTTGTTATAGATGAGTGATATTTTAAATACCCACGTTCATTCTTGTGCATAAGATAAATATTTCTCTCTAATGAGATAAATATGTGCGTGTTTAGAACGCTGATGTTGCTATCTATTTCAAACTAGTTTAATTCACCAAACATGTATCTGATTTTCTTCAAGAACAACAATTAATGTCATACAAGTTTTTTTTTTCTAATACCTTTATATTGCTCATGATCTTGTCAAGTAGAGATGATTTTGCAGGTCTATGATGGTGATGATGAATTAAATGTGGAAAGCAAAAGAATCAATGGTCAAATTGATGAAGGAAATGATGAAGATAAGTACTCTTGTCCTAATCTATATTGCAGAGCAACCGAATTCTATTGTAATAAAGCTTTTGGGTATGATCTCACAATTGAGAGTTAGTTCCTTTAATGCTTTAATTAGCATAAACGATTCCAACTCTGAGGACAGAGTTCTTCAAAGAGAGGAAGAATGTAATATACCCCATCATAGGTATATATATCTTATCACTCGTAAGCATAACAACTATCAAAGTCCTCTGATGAACATTAGTAACTGATTATAAATGTTGGTAGTCGGGGAAATTGAGATGGTTAATCGGGTACTTGAATATATGTCGTGAATATATATGAATGAAAAACAAGATATTTGGAGTTACTGTTTGGCCTTAGTCGAGTTTGCATACAATAACCCATGGCATGCATCTATAAAGATTGACTCCGCATAGGAGCATGTGAATCATATCATATAAACTCACACCATATTGAGGTGTGGCTAGAGTGTGCGTAAGGTATCCTCGGATTAAAAATATGCCTCAAGCATCTATTTATATACATATACATTTGTGCTTATAATCAAATGTGCATTCGAACGCCAGGTTTGTAGTGTGGATCCCAATTTCAGGAATCAAAGTAAACCAAATCATATAAAATAATAAATCGATATATGAATGCAAATAGCATTCACGTAATTAACTAACGTAAAGAAGGACATATAAATAGAAAAGAAACTTTATTTCTAATTTTGGTTGTTGAGAAATCGCGCGTGCTCATGTATCTCTTAAAAGCATGATCTCTTTTTATAAAAAGAAGGGATTTACGATCTATAAATAGAACAAAGATGGAGTTTCATTATCTTTTTTTCCTCGTCGATGTCGCACCTCCTATCTTTTGTACAACACATTCTTCCTAAAATTGGAATCCTTCAGCTTTTTGTTGTTCATGAGACGTATCTCGATCACGGAGGAGGTCAACTCTATTGATCATGATCTGACACACGATGCAAATGTGATCGGCGGCCAATTTAATGTATTTTCTCTTGGAAAGGTTGACGGAAGCTTCATCCGATCACGATGGAGACTATCTGCTACAGACAGACAACACTCTGAGGACAACGACAACTGATGGATGGCGACAAACTAAATATTTGCTCCTCATTGGGTGCGCGTGATACTCTCTGTTGACGTCGAGTTCTGATGAGATAATGAAGCCGCTCTGTCGTGCATAAAGGAGGAAAGTCATGACGAAGGAAAATCATAGAGCGCGAATATTCATAATCTCCATGTGTATCATGTATGCATCATTAGTTGGAAGATATTAATCAGGCGTGAAAGGGGCAACGATTTCAGAAGAAATTGGAAGGCAACTATCAAGAAAAACGATGGGAAAACAATTCTGAATCTCTTCCTTTGTACGCCTAATCTGAGCTGTTTGAACTCTAATTACCACTTGGCAGGTTTTCCGTGGGTGATTTTCAGGTGGGCTCTTAAGAAGCGATCGTCGCATCCCAGAACTGAAGCATGATCATGAAGAAGGTGATGCAGCGATTTATATCCAGAATATCAACACAACCAAAGCATTGATGTGAGAGCGAGTATCTTGCGCTGGCGCGGACATCAATCTAACGATAAACAAACATAGACCAAGACATTGCAATGGAGAGACGCGATCGACTGATGAAATTGATGTCTGAGGTCATGCCAAGTTCTTGTGCAATTGAACGCTGAGAGCGCAACAACAAAAGGAGAAGCTAGGTGATTGAGGTACTGATTCAGAAATATGGCGATGAACAAAGCAAGAAGGGATCTGATGTAGTTGAGGAGTTCACTCATCTTCCACTATGAGAAGAAGTCGGTGACATGTTTGGCTAGGTAGAAGTCCATTTGCATCATCATCTACATGGATGGCATATTGACACCCATGTTCGTAGCTACAGCGGCAACATTTGCAAGGAATTGTATCATAGAGTTCGCGTGATATGCGGAAAACCAAGGAATTACTACATCAGATGGACTTACATCTAAAAGTAAGCTCAAAAGCCCAAGTCAATGAGAAGTTAAGAATCCATCGGGTGAAGAAGATATGACACTTGAACATCGATGCACCCTTGAAGAATATGAAGCTCGCATGGAGCGAAGAGGATGAAGATGGTACATTCAAGAGCAAGGCACTAAGAAGAAGAAAAGTATTGTGCGGGAATCCTCTCTTTTCATACAAGATTAAGAAGATTGATCCATGAGATTGAGATTGTGAGTGAGAGTGTGATTGCGAGTGCGATTGCGATTGAGATTGTGATTGAGAGTGTGAATGAGAGTGTGATTGCGAGTATGAGTGTGAATGCGATTGTGATAGCTTGGGGGCAGTCGGGAGGTCGAGGCTTCATCAAGAAGCTAATTTCTAAAGCCATTGTATCGAGAAGGATGAGGCTTCATCTTGAAGCTATGGATTATGTTGATTCATGAAGACAAGTTACTATCTAGTTTTTGTTTTTTTTCAAATGAGTTTAATTCAGTTTTTTTATCATTCCATATACGACATGTCTTATCTTTTATATCGAAGGTCTCCTTGTATTCTTGTGACTATGAGATCGGGATTAGAGGAATGCTACATGTACCCAAGGTTACACCCATCAATGTGGTAGGCTTAGTGGAAGATTCAAGTTCTAGTAGCAATAATGTGGCTCTTGTACCGGCAATTACTAGGGTAGAAGCATTAAAATAGGATAAACTAGCTGAGCAATCAGAGCTAAGTGAATCAGGAGAGCCGAGTAAGAGGAAAACAAGAACATGGAAAGATACCAGGGAGAGAACCAATCACAAGTGGAATACAAAGCTATTTGAACTAGAAGAAAGCTTGAAAGATGCAAAAAGAAAAATAGAAGAAATGGCATCTCAAATCCCCTCACATGTCAAAGCTCCGTCCACTCCACCTCATCCCACCCCACCAGTAACTGTAAATAAACCACAACCAAGGTCTGTTCTTGTAGATCCAACTCAAAAGGCATGGACATGATGTTCAAGGCCTACCACGCTCGATTTCAAAAAGGGTCAACAACTACAAACTTAGACAAGGGTTACCCTGGAGCAAATTTAGAGATTGAACACACAAAATATGTGCATGAAAATGGTAGAATTAGCTCAAGCTACGCTTGAGACTAATCAAAAGTTCAATCAGACAAACTCTGTCAAATCAGATTTGCATTTCCAAGGCTTACTAGAACGATTAGAGGAGTTGGTAAACAAACCACATGTTTCTTTACCTCCAGAGGCTCAACCAATGGTTGAAAGAGAAAGCTCTCCACCAATGAAAGCTTATGTTCCTGATTCCATAGATGAGGGAGCACCTCTTTCAATTCAACAATACTCTCAAGAGTTCTTGCGGGAGATACAATAGGAGAAATGGGCCAAGGAGAAGGGCAATCCCCCTTCTATTCCAAAAATTGATGATCTTCACGATCAATTTCCCCAAGATATTCCATCTATTTATGATATGACTTTGAAGTTGTTCTCAAGAAAGGTAGAACCCACCTCAAGGTAGATCACCTTTCTCGCATCATTTCAGGAGAGTCACCGCAAGGAGTGTCTAATGAACTAACTGATGCTTATTTGTTCAATTTAGAAGTTGTTCCTAAATGGGCAAATAAATTGGTACCAGTCCTAACTTTTGGACCTGCAAACAAGAATCTGAAAACAAACAAAGAGGAAATTGTAAAATCGCAAAAATATCAAATATTGGCAGGAGGCATGTACGAACAAGGTACAGAGGGTGTATTAGCTTGTTGTGTTGAGGACGATGAACATAGCAGTTGGTTGCAACAAGGCCATAAAGGATTGCTAGGAAATCAGTACTCTAAACAATGAACATTACAGAATCTAGAACGTTTAGGAGTGTATTGGCCTAGCATGAACAAAGAAATACATGAGTGGACTAAGAATCGTCAAGTGTTCTAGGAGAGACCCCCAGTGGAGCATGCGACTCTTTATCATGTATCATTAATACCAGAATGGCACACTCCATTGGTAGAATTCATGAGATCAAGAACATTACCCAATGAGGCGAGTCTAGCAAGAAAACGAAGCATGGAGCAAGAGGCTTAAGACTATGCCTTAGTAGGCGAAAACCTATACCGAAGAGGAAGAGATGGTTATCTAAGATTGTGCATTCACGAATGAGACTACTTGAAAAACTTAGAAACTGCCCATAGCAGTGTTGCAGGTGGACACTTTGGTCCTGATCGAGTAATTAAGACCATTCTATTCTTAGGACTTTGGTGGCCCACTCTTCATATGGATGCATATACCTATGTGAAGAAATGTGACACATGCAAACATGCGGAATATCCTATTAGAAAAGACGAGATGCCTTTGAGGTCAATGATGGGAGGACGTGCATTCTCAAAGTGGGGTATAGACTTTGTAGGTCCTATTAACACCCCAACTAGAAACTCCCATGCAGAGTATATTATTGTAGCCATAGACTACCTTACAAAATGGGTAGAAGTCAAAGCCACGACAAAGAATGATGCTCAAATGATCGCTAATTTCGTATTTGAGAATGTGTTCACTAGATATGGATTGCCAATAGAGTTATTAAGTGATAGAGGTACGCACTTCTTGAATGAAGTTATTGAAAACCTTCACCAAGATTTCTTGGTAATTCATAAGAAGTCTGCCCCCTATCATCCACAAGCTAACAGACAAGCTGAGAGCACGAATAAGATCCTATGTAACATATTGACAAAACTCGTAAATAATAAACACTCTGATTGGGACAAAAAACTTCATCATTCTATTTGGGCTTACCGAGTTGCTTACTAAAGAGTACTCAATTCTACCCCATTTTAGATGGTCTTCGAACAGAATGTTGTGCTACCATTGAACTTCCTAATCCGAGCATTAATAGTAGCACAAGAGAATGAGTGGAATGGACATGAGTTGTCCTCTCGGATCTTTGATCTAGAACCCTTAGGTCAGATGAGGCTACGAGCGGCAGTAGGCATTTAAGCTGCAAAGAAAAGGAAAAAGGCATACTTTGATGCCCATATAAAGGATAAAGGATTGAAAGAGGGAGATCTAGTGCTGGTTTACATACTAAAGCAACATGCCCATAAACTGGAGAAACAAGGATATGGACCCATGATCATTAATAGAATTTCCACTAGCGTTGCAGTTCAATTGGCCACTCTAGAAGGTGACATCTTGCCAAGCTATATTAGTGGATGTCGAGTCAAGCTGTATTAAGAACCTCTTACAAAGGATATGTTAATGAGACTCAACATTGCTAAGAAGTGAAAAGAAGAAGAGTTGAGGGTTAGAGAAGAAGCAGAGGCAGAGGCTAGAGAGTGCATTAGGTGGAATAAGTTAAGGCAACTAGGCCTAGATGTCAACTCAAAAGCCCCAAAATATCATATGGACATGCACCGAAAATCACGCATAATTACTTCTCAAATAATCAACCGAGCAAGTAAGAGGAGAAAACAGTGTAAGGATTGTGAGAGCATTGGTTGACTCAAGTGCAGCAACTAGTGCAGTTAGACTTTCATACTACAAAGACCTGCAATTGAACATCAAGCACATAGAAGACTATCTCATAGGTTTGGGAGGTGTGGAAACCCCTTGTTTGGGCGAGGTGTGTAGCATTCCTCCAATCCTAATCTCATAATCATGTGAATACATGGAGACCTCCAATATAAAAACAAATATACAAAGCAATAAATGGAATGATCAAGAATGAATTAAGCTCAATTGAAAAAAAATCAAATACAAGATAATAACTTATCTTCATGAATCAAATGTCGCAATTCCATACACAATCCACAGCTTCCGGATGAAGCGTCTTCCTTCTTAATATAACAACTTCCAAAACTAACTTCTTAAGGAAGCCTTGACCTCCCGACCACCCCCGAGCTATCACAATCTCATTCACACTCACACTCTCAATCTCAATCTCAATCACAATCACGTGATCAATCACTTGCAATCCGAATCTCATTCTCAATATCATTCATACTCGCACTCTCAATCACACTCTCACTCACACTCTCAATCACACTCTCAATCTCTGTCTCAATCTCATGGATAGTTCTTCTTAATGTAGCATGATGAAAGAGGATTCCCACAAAGTAATCTCTTCTCAATCTCGATCTCGACGTCGTCATATTCATCATCAAGCTTAAGAACCTTCCTTCTCAATCTCGATCTCGGCATATTCATATTCATCACAAAAGATTCATCTTTGATGTTGAGTCTCTCATCCATGTCCACCCAAACATTTTGTTAAGTGCAAATTCCATTGTCATGAGCTTCCTCCATCACCATCCGAAGATTGCTTCAGCATCAATTATATGTAATTATTCTTCACTTTCTCTGATATGCTCTAGCATCTTCTCTCTCCCGTGCTAATCCTCAATCAATCTCCATTCTTCCATGTGCATTCATGATCACCATGGTCTTGCAAAACATCATAACTTCGCAAAACAATGAATGACATTAAACTAACAAAATATGTTTCATGATAATATATTTGCTTAACTTCTAGACAATAAGTTCTAAAGACTCTAAAGAAATAACTAAATAATGAATACCATGAATTAAATCCATGTGCGTAAATGAACCAAGATTCATCCCAATGATAATTACACACTTAATATAAGGTTGCAATCGTAACTCCGAACGGATCTCTTTTATTGCGCATGTATGCATACATTCCAATGCTTCCTCAAAAGAAAAAGCATATCTTTCAACTAAATATATAGTCAATATCTATTCAATGTATACAAATCCTCTATACTTTAGTGCTATTTCTAAATGTTGCTACCTTCCTACCTTTATCTGCCTTCGCCAATAGAGCTCGCCAATAGAGCACAAAGTAAGAGACAGAGATGTATACCTACGTGCAAATTCAGCTTCACCATAATGTATATGAGAGGAACTAAGAGACATGTCGATATAGGATGGAATTGTTCTCTCAGTATGATCTAATGGCGATGTGTTGAGGCGAAACACTCCATAAAATCCTTATGCATCTCTACTATAAAATCCACCTCAGTTTCGATAAGAAAACCAGAAATTCAACGTTATGCAACACATGAACTTTGCATATGGGATCGAAAATAGCCAAGTGTGTAAGATAATATTCCCCTATTAATTCATCAAGGTGGACATTGGATAGCATGTTGGAGGCTCTTTTCCTTTCTCGAACCGTCAGCACCCAATTAGTATATTCTGCAAATCATGTGCTCCATACTTGCCCTCTGTAACACCCGTACACATAGAACACAAACACACAAATTGAACACATGCATACACACATCCCGTCTATACATGCATACTCAACTATGTATCTATATCTCTTTGCAGCTATGTTGTACAGCTACATCTGCGTCTCCTCCATCTTATGCTTCACCTCCGTCTTTTATTGGAGGTGAGGCTTGGTGAATAAAGAAAGAAACTATTCTGCAATATTCTAGCCAAGTTTGGATCAATCCATCATGGACGGAGATGAGCTCTTCGATCTCTGGGGATTTTGAATCTATGGCGAGAGAGGTAGATGAGTCGAAATAAGAAAAAAGCGATTGCGGTCCACTGTGTATTTCCTTTCTTCTTGCATAGAACCCCTTTCTATATATACTTCCATCCTTTAGTTCATATCAAATGGATCTCTGTAACTTCACTTGTCTATTCATAGGTTCGTGTAAATATCTCTAGATATCATCCATCTCCATTATCGTCCGCCCATGAATGATCTTCCAATCCTCTGCATGTTCCTTCTCAAAAATCGTGTGCAGTCCTGTTACATAATTAGCAGCAATAGAAGATGACTTCAATCCTTCGTCCTCTCTCTGATGCTAGCCCTCTGTTCTGCCATGGTTCTTCTCTATGTTGCGCTACCAAGGCCTCAAGTTTTATCACCACAACCCTTTTGACAGGAGCAGTTTTCTCGAATCAAAGATCCTCAATCATCTCTTGTCGTGCATGCATACTTTTTCCGGATGCGATCTCTCTCCCCCTCTCTCCGTCTTGAACGCCCGAAAAGCCTCACTATCCTAAAAATATACATCTCGGAAAAAAGATGCCAAGATTCGCTTATTAGGCGCCTTTATTTTCGTTAGTTCCTTCGTTATATACCTTTTTTTTTTTTCTTTTTTTTTTTTTTTGAAGAAACAAGAAATTTAAAATTGATGCAAGAGAAAATACAAGGCAGTGTTCCTTCCAATAGGAAGGAAACACTTACAATATAAGTCTTTCAATATGCCACCTGATAAATGTGACCATATTATCCCTAGATACAGAATGAGCTTGAAGTAATTTGGACCGCCACATATTACAAGGATACCTTTTGAGCAAAGTATGCTGGTTACTATCACCTACAACATTTTTACTGGAGTTCCTGAGGCACCAATCTAAAAGTCTAATCATTCCCAAATTACAAGGGTAGAAATGATCTTTACAATGTTTATCAAAGATTTTACTATTCCTATCTTTCCATATAGCCCACAGGATGTGAGCTCTCAGCAACTGCCATATCACAATATCCATTCTATTAGCTTCTCCAAGAAGAAGAGCTCTGGAATTAGGGGGTTTATTTCCAGCAGTTTGACAATACAGATTGAACACCTTCCAGTATCTGGCAGAGTTTTTGCATTTGAAAAAAAGGTGATCCAAATCTTCAAGCTTGCCACAGAAATGACAGATCCCTGCATCAATTTTAAATTTCCTGGCCTTGCTGCCAGTCCATATTCCCCTGTGAAGAATCAGCCAAAGAAGAAAGGAGTGTTTAATGGCCAAAGGAAAGGCCCACACACATTGAAATCTGTATCTCCATTGATGAGTGGTCCAGGTTAGGGACCACTTCCTGTTAAGTCTTTGAAACAGCAGCTTGCTGCTCGTGCCATTCTTTTTGAAGTTGTTGAACATATCCTGAGAGACATCAGCAATATTGACAGGTTTCTCCCACATGTTATCATCCAACATTTCCATCAGCACTTTCTTTTTGTCTTGCAGGATCTGTTTATAGGCAACAGACAAGGAGTCATTGTTTAAAATTTGACTATCATCAATAAGATTACCATTGTTCATAAGATCCTTCCAACTGCTGAATCCCTTCCTTCTACATTTGTTCCACCTGATAGGTGAAGAGGTACTGTTTACTTTGTCATGCCAACCTATCCAAATAGAATCCTGCAATAAGAAGGAGAAGTTAAACTGAAACCAAACAGGAAGTTTGTATTCCCTTTTAATTGTCATCCAGGACTTCCAAAAATTACAGATAAGTATGCTTCCTTTTGGAACGAAAATAGCAGGAGAAACAACTACATCCCAGATATCAAAATTAGTCCAACATTTATTATCTGCAATCCAAAACTTAGTTATATTCCTTTTGATGAGACAAGCCCAGAAATCATTAGAGGAGACAGCCCTACAAATCCACTTAGCAGCCATCTGAGTAGCCATTTTGGAGGGACAAATTAAACCCAGACCACCATCAGACTTCCTCATGCAGCAGGTCTTCCAAGCCACCTTAGGGATCTTGTTATCCCCCCATAAAAATCTTCTAGCAAGAGCGATAGCATGAGACAGCTGATTCTTATTAGGATGCCAACAAGACAAATAGTAAGTTAGGCAAGGAAGAATGTAATGCTTGAGAACAAAAGCTCTTTGAGCAATATTATTCTGAAAATCAATCCACTTAAAAATTTTTTCCCTAAATTTGTCCAGGACCCAGTTCCATCTTTGTTCTTGAGTAATTTCAAAACCCATAGGGATGCCCAACAACCTGAAAACAGTACCTTTTTTTATGATATCACAACCTGCCAATTTAACACAATCAGGAATACAGCCATTAGAGGAATAAAAACCAGTCTTTGCATGGTTAACCACAGAACCACTTGCCAAACAAAAAGTATTAAGACATTGAAGGAAGGCCTCAGCAGAAAGATCCTCAGCTTTCATAAAAAGGTTAGTATCATCAGCAAAAGTTTGAAGACACAAGGGGGAATGGGCTTGGGGGATTTCAATGCCCTTGATACAATTTTGATTAATAGAGTACTTAACAAGCCACCCAAGAGCATCAGCCGTGATAGCAAACAACAGGGGAGCTAAAGGACAGCCCTCACGAACAGATCTACACAACCTGAAGGAAGTAGAAAGCTGACCATTCATAGCAACTTTAGAATGAGCATTACCAAATAAAATGCTGGTGTATTTAATAAAACTTTTGCCCAAACCAATGTCATGAAGGGATTGAAGAATAAAATCCCACTCTATCCTGTCATAAGCCTTGTCAAAATCAATTTTGAAAAAAAAAGTGTCAATATTCATCTCCTTGGTATACTCATAACCTTCCCACATGGAAATGATAGCATCAAGAATAAACCTACCTTTAATAAAACCTTTCTGCTCAGGAAGAATGATACTATCCATCAAAGGACTCAACCTTCTAGCAAGGGAGGAGGCAAAAATTTTATAAAGAGAAGTCAGACAGGAAATAGGTCTCCAGTTGTTAAGATCTTCTTTAGAACCTCTTTTATGAATCAGCTTAATAACACCAGTATTAATGAAGGCAGAAAGAGTTCCTCTCCTCATGGCTTCTTGCCAGATCCAAAGAATAATGGGCACCAAAATTTCTTTGAACTCTTGAAAAAATTCATTGGGAATACCATCATGACCAGGAGACTTACCAGGCCTCAATTTACTAATGGTTTCTCTAACCTCACCAGCAGAGAGGGGGAGATCAAGGAGGGAGACCAAGCCAGGAGGAACCATTTTCTTCCTTCTCTGGGCAATGGCAGCTCTTGCACTCCAGATAAGGTCCCCTCTCTTGGGAGGAACAGAGAAAACATTGGTAAAGAAGCTAACAGCCTCCTGAAGGTTTTCTTCTAAAGAAGTAGCAAAATCACCATTACTCTTTTTAACCAGGGGGATGAAGTCCCTGGTTTTTTTTTTTCTCATAAGATCAAACATATTCTTATTAGGTTTATCCATTTTACCAGCCCAAAATTCTCTGGACATGACAAGGGCACCATGAGCAAGAAGATAATCTTCATGCCTAATTTTTTCCTGGTACTCAAGGATCTTCTGATTTTTTATTTGGTCAGGAGTTTTAGAATTCTTCATGTTCTCCATCTCCTTAATAATCATCATCCTTCTCTTATATCTAGAAAGTTTAGCCTTTCTTTTGTACATAGTAAGAGCACACTGTACTTCTTTAATTGCCTCCTCCCAGGCTTTGAAAGGGGAACAACCCTTGATAAAAAACTTCTTAAAAATGAGGCAGATGTGATCTTTCACCAAGGGGATTTTAATCAAGGACATATCAAGGTGAGGCCAGCCAGCTCTAAAGTTAGGGCTATTGCTCATAAAATTAGCAACTAGGGGAATATGATCGGACAGCTGCAAGGAGGGGTCAGCCACACACTGGTAATTCCAAAAGGACTGAGCCCTATTAGCACTCATATAAATCCTGTCCAATCTTGAAGACAAAAATTTACTATAATTTCTATTATTCCAGGTATGCCCCGTGTTGACAGATAAGTCTATGAGATTATGTTTAAGAATCATATTAAACCAGACATTTTTTTCATTGCCAGAAATAATGTTATTTATGTTACCTTTCCTGTCTCCCGAGTTGGTGACCATATTGAAATCACCGATGAGAATGATATCACCAGAGAGATTGCCGATCTCTTCCCAACACTTGGTTCTAATAGAAGAACAATTGTCAGCATAAACACAAACAATGGTGCTATTCAAGGGATCTTTACATCTAATAGCAACCCATTGATTGGTGTTACTAATAATAACTTCTTCAATCAAATTACACAGATTGGTATTGATTCCTATAGCGGCACCACCCTTACCAAGGTGGTTGGTATAAAACCAAGAGGAATAACTGCTCACCATTTTTAAATTAGCAGTAAGAAGGTAACCATTACTTTTAATTTCCTGCAGACAAATAAAGTCAGGCCTCAAGGAGGCATCAGTAACCCATTTATTAAGAATTTTACTTCTGACAGGGTCTGTCAGACCTTTGGTGTTAAGGGAAATTATTTTGAGACAATCCATAAGAAAACAAAAAGAAAGAAGTTACTTTTTATGGTTCTTGAGAGGTTTAACTGCCGAGATGGAGTTTCTTACCACCTCCTTTCTTTTGGATTTGATTTTTTCCTTAGCAAGAGGACTGTCAGATGCCATTGTCACATCCATATTTATAGTCTCTAATTCATCCTGCAAGAACACTTCATCACTTTTGTTCAATTGTTCAACAAAAATATCATCACTGGATTTCGGGATATTAGCTATATCTTCATCCATACAAGCAGGGGAAGGGGGGATACCAGAAGATTTGTTACTACCTCTTTTACCCACAACAGTCCAACCTGCATCCTCATTATTATTACACTTTTGGACCGGAGAGGTACTACCAGAGTTTTCCTTGCCTGTACCTGCAGCTTCAGAATTATCAGTTTCTTCAAGAACTTGATAAGGGTTACTAATGGTTTTAACCAACATTTCAGGTTTCTGCCCAAGACTAGTGTTTTTCCTCTTATTTTTATAAAAAACCTTTTTACCCGACTGATCAGCAGCAGCAGCTTCAGTTTTTGAATTATTAACACCTGACTTCTTATAATCACCATTATTGAGATCTTTGTTGTTGTTTACCATCAGGCTGGGGCAATCTCTGATAAGATGACCTTGCTTATAACAATTAAAACAGGCATTAGGTAAGTTCCTATATAAAACCTTCTGTTCATGCAACTTCATACCCTCTGAATTCTTAAGAATTAGGACAGATTTAATATGTTTAGATGTATCAACTTCGATTAGCAATTGAGGATCCCATTTAGGATTAAATCCATTTCTAGGTTTCTGACCCAAGACTTTACCAATGAGATTACCCAATTGCTCCAGCCAGGGATAGTATTCAACAGGCAAGTCAGGGAGTTCTACCCAGACAGGAACCTTGGTGGGTTTTGTCCCCCTGGGATTAAAGCCAGGATGCCACTTAAAGAAGGAAATAGGAGTATTCCTTAATAACCAGTGCCCCTCCGCAATAACCTGCATAGCATTATGGGCATCTTCAAAAAAGAAGAGGAAATAATTATTTGGCAGATATTGAATATGTTTGACAAATAACCCTCTGCTTTCCCAGTTTATTTTAATCCAGTACTTTAGGTTTTCAAGAGCAGGCCGAGGTCCATGACATAACCCAATCACAACCTTTTCAGACAAGTGGTTATTCCAGGATTCTAAGGAGGAACTCTCTATTATAAGAGTGCAATCATCCTTATCTTCAACTTCTTCTACATTGATAAAATGAGCAGTATCTTTTTCCTCAAGGACTCCTTCAAAAACCTTGTCTTTTCCTTTTAAATCACGACTATTATTGAAAGTAGAGTGAATACCTGACAGTTCTTGGTTATTGTTGAACATTGAAAAGTGATTTTGTTGAGGAGCCTGTAGAGCACCGGCATACGACAGAGCATTGGAGCTCTGATAAGCATTCGAATGGCTAGAAAATACCTGCATCTTGTCGTTGGAGTGACATCCAGAGTCATTCACAGAGCCAGCACGAGCTAAGGATTCACCACAGTCGAAGATAGGGTTGAAGGCCGTCTGTAAACCCTTCGACACTACCTGCAGAGAAGCCGGACCCGCCATACCATCCCTGAGAGCTTCATGAAGTGCCATGGCGAAACACCAGATCAGCGATCCACAGAGAACTACCCAGAAGCTCTCCCCAGGGGCAACCCCCGGGAAATGACCAGACAGGAGAGCGCGCGCCCCCCTCGTATCGAGGGGGGAGAGGGGCACTAAAGGCGACCCGCACCCCTAAAGCTCACTGACCGAGGTGCATGGAGACAGAGCAAGTGTGAGCTCCTATATACCTTTTCCTTATGTTTTGTTAATTAAGTATTGTTCTTCTACGTTTTGGTTTCACACTCATACTCATGTATGAATACTTGACCTCTTTACCTTATACTAACTCATGAATCAACGTAAATATATCACTACACATAATCATAAAGCGATCCTTGCTAAGAAATGGATCATTACGTTCTTTCCTCCTTTGAAGAACTCTGTCCTCAGAGTTGGCAACAATGGATGCTATCTCAATCACTTACTAACTTTCAAGGCAACGTTCATGTCGAAGCAGTAAATTGCTTTTCGCTCTTTCAATATATAGTTATTAAAAAAATATGGAGAAATAATTATAGAGAACTTATCTTCCTCGTTTGCTTTGTCAATCGTTGTTGGATTGATATCGGATTGTCTTCTGAAATCTCCTCATCGCTTTTCATCTCATTCTTTATGTAATCCTCCAATAAGTTTTCTGAATTAGCTCCTCTTCATCTTCTATCTTTATCTCCAAAGTCTGCATCTGGTCCTAGAATCCAACTCTGCTCTGATACCACTTGTAGCATTCCTCCAATCCTGATCTTATAATCATGTGAATAAATGGAGACCTCCAATATAAAAACAAATGTACAAAGCAATAAATGGAATGATCAAGAATGAATTAAGCTCAATTGAAAAAAAATCAAATACAAGATAATAACTTATCTTCATGAATCAAATGTCGCAATTCCATACACAATCCACAGCTGCCGGATGAAGCGTCTTCCTTCTTAATATAACAACTTTGAAAACTAACTTCTTGAAGAAGCGTCGACCTCCCGACCACCCCCGAGCTATCACAATCTCATTCACACTCACACTCTCAATCTCAATCTCAATCAAAATCACGTGATCAAACACTTGCAATCCGAATCTCATTCTCAATATCATTCACACTCGCACTCACACTCTCAATCACACTCTCACTCACACTCTCAATCACACTCTCAATCTCTGTCTCAATCTCATGGATCGTTCTTCTTAATGTAGCATGATGAAAGAGGATTCCCACAAAGTAATCTCTTCTCAATCTCGATCTGGACGTCGTCATATTCATCATCAAGCTTAAGAACCTTCCTTCTCAATCTCGATCTCGGCATATTCATATTCATCACAAAAGCTTCATCTTTGATGTTGAGTCTTTCATCCATGTCCACCCAAACATTTTGTTAAGTGCAGATTCCATTGTCATGAGCTTCCTCCATCACCATCCGAATATTGCTTCAGCATCAATTATATGTAATTATTCTTCATCTTCTTCGATATGCTCTAGCATCTTCTCTCTCCCGTGCTAATCCTCAATCAATCTCCATTCTTCCATGTGCATTCATGATCACCATGGTCTTGCAAAACATCATAACTTGGCAAAACAATGAATGACATTAAACTAACAAAATATGTTTCATGATAATATATTTGCTTAAATTCTAGACAATAAGTTCTAAAGACTCTAAAGAAATAACTAAATAATGAAAACCATGAATTAAATCCATGTGCGTAAATGAACCAAGATTCATCCCAATGATAATTACACACTTAATATAAGGTTGCAATCGTAACTCCGAACGGATCTCCTTTATTGCGCATGTATGCATACATTCCAATGCTTCCTCAAAAGAAAAAGCATATCTTTCAACTAAATATATAGTCAATATCTATTCAATGTATACAAATCCTCTATACTTTAGTGCTATTTCTAAATGTTGCTACCTTCCTACCTTTATCTGCCTTCGCCAATAGAGCACAAAGTAAGAGACAAAGATGTATACCTACGTTCAAATTCAGCTTCACCATAATGTATATGAGAGGAACTAAGAGACATGTCGATATAGGATGGAATTGTTCTCTCAGTATGATCTAATGGCGATGTGTTGAGGCGAAACACTCCATAAAATCCTTATGCATCTCTACTATAAAATCCACCTCAGTTTCGATAAGAAAACCAGAAATTCAACGTTATGCAACACATGAACTTTGCATATGTGATCGAAAATAGCCAAGTGTGTAAGATAATATTCCCCTATTCATTCATCAAGGTGCACATTGGATAGCATGTTGGAGGCTCTTTTCCCTTCTCGAACCGTCAGCACCCAATTAGTATATTCTGCAAATCATGTGCTCCATACTTGTCCTCTGTAACACACGTACGCATAGAACACAAACACACAAATTGAACACATGCATACACACATCCCGTCTATACATGCATACTCAACTATGTATCTATATCTCTTTACAGCTATGTTGTACAGCTACCTCTGCGTCTCCTCCATCTTATGCTTCACCTCCGTCTTTTATTGGAGGTGAGGCTTGGTGAATAAAGAAAGAAACAATTCTGCAATATTCTAGCCAAGTTTGGATCAATCCATCATGGACGGATATGAGCTCTTCGATCTCTGGGGATTTTGAATCAATGGCGAGAGAGGTAGATGAGTCGAAATAATAAAAAGGCAATTACGGTCCACTATGTATTTCCTTCCTTCTTGCATAGAACCCCTTTCTATATATACTTCCATCCTTTAGTTCATATCAAATGGATCTCTGTAACTTCACTTGTCTATTCATAGGTTCATGTAAATATCTCTAGATATCACCCATCTCCATTATCGTCCGCCGATGAATGATCTTCCAATCCTCTGCATGTTCCTTCTCAAAAATCGTGTGGAGTCTTGTTACATAATTAGCAGCAATAGAAGATGACTTCAATCCTTTGTCCTCTCTCTGATGCTAGCCCTCTGTTCTGCCATGGTTCTTCTCTCTGTTGCGCTACCAAGGCCTCAAGTTTTATCACCACAACCCTTTTGACAGGAGCACTTTTCTCGAATCGGAAATCCTCAATCATCTCTTGTCGTGCATGCATACTTTTTCCGGATGCAATCTCTCTCCCCCTCTCTCCGTCTTGAACGGCCGAAAAGCCTCACTATCCTAAAAATATACATCTCGGAAAAAAGATGCCAAGATTCGCTTATTAGGCGCCTCTATTTTTGTTAGTTCCTTCGTTATATACCTTTTCCTTATGTTTTGTTAATTAAGTATTGTTCTTCTACGTTTTGGTTTCACACTCATACACATGTATGAATACTTGACCTCTTTACCTAATACTAACTCATGAATCAACGTAAATATATCACTACACATAATCATAAAGCGGTCCTTGCTAAGAAATCGATCATTACAAGGTGGAACTTCCCATCTACCTTGAAGATGTTCCAATGAAAGTCAAAATGCTAGTATGTCATGATGAAGACCTTACGGAACCACTTGTCTTGGGTCAAGATTGGATTTATGACCATGCAATCAACTTGAACCTAAGAAGTCAACTTCTTCAAGTTTGGGTACAGGAATAATGCATTACCTTAGAATTAGAGAATTGCATGCTTACAAATTTAGATGTCACACAGTCTCTTAGTTCTTCTAGGACTCATCTTAGCAAAAAGGATGTTGTATGTGTCAAAAGCGCCTCTATGTTCTAGAAGAACTCAATCATGGAAGAACATGCTCAAAGACATGTGGACTCCTCCTCTGGTGCAAACACCTATGCCATCACAACAACTCAACCAACAAGAGAAGCGAAACAATACATGAAAACCACTATATCAAGTCCACAAAGGAACTTCAAGCAGAAAGTAGTCCCGCGCATGAAGGAGATCTAGGTACGAAAAGGAGAGCAACCCCCTACCTTGCCAACAGAATTACTACCTAGGCAAGCCAACCATGGGAAGGCAAGAACCAAGCAACCAGGTGTAGCTGAGCGAGAAGACCTCAAGTCAAAATGATTTCACCAACTCCCATGGTAGGATAAGAGGAGTTGTTAACACATGTGATAGTATTCTTTGTAGGGGAAGACTCAAGTGAAGTGAAGAAACTGCACTATGAGGTAATATGTTTGGTTGCCCCACTATCAAAATACCAAACATCTGAGTCTACTCGAGACATACACTTCTCATGAGAAAATGGGTCAAAACTGCAAACAATAATAAATGCCCATTCTGCATTTTGCACAAAATTAGCAAACTCTGTTTTAGATGTAGATGCCTCTACAACAACCATTCTGGCCTCTTTCTTCTTTGCCTCTTTAGCAGCAAGTTTTGGATAGCTCTTAAGGACATGATATTTTTCTTTATAGTATTTGCAAAACAATTTTTGCTTTTCTAATTTTTTCTCATCTTTGTCTTCTTTCTTCGTATGTGCAGCATTTGCAGATTTGTGCTTACTAGTAGAAGAGCTCCATTTTCCTTTGCCCTTCTAACTAGCTAGGAAAGCTTGATCTGCAACACACATAATGGACCTCTTTTGCCTAGAATGATCTTTCTACAATAGAAAAGAAACTAACTCTCCAAATGACAGGGCATTTGGATTGCCTTTCATCATCAAATGAAGAGTGGAGACAATACTCTGATATGAGTCAGGAAGACCATTCAGAATGGTCTAGACAAGTGATCTATCTTGTATAACTTCATTAGTAGAAATCAACTGTTCCTTCAAATCCTTGATCTTTTCTTGAAAAATGTCCATAGAATAACCTTCATTCATATGATCACTCTTCAACTATTTTTGGAGGTAAGCAACACGAGCCTCATTCATAGCTTGGTACAATGTGGTAAGTGTATCCCAAACATCCTTAGCTATCCTCCAAGAGTGTATGTGAGGAATAATGGCATGTTTGATAGACAAGGCTATCAATGCATGTGCCTGGGCATCTTTGCCATCCCAACAGATTTGCTCTGTAGTAGGCGTAGTAGAAATTGTAGGAATCTAAAGAATATCAAGATCTTCAATGCCATCAACATTAGGTTCGATACTTGTATTTGTCGGTGTAATAGGATCTTTTTCAACACCCTGCACAATGTTCCACAGTCCTTTTGCAACCAATAAATGTCACATCATATAAGCCCGCAATGGGTAATTAGTATTGTCCAAGTTAAACTCAATAGACAACATACAAAATACATCACTACTTTCAGCCATGGCCACTGACTAAAATACACTGATGCAGAAAAATGATTGTATCTAAAAAAGTTGAACAGAACTACCCAAACAAGTTCTGCTAGACATGTAGCAAACTTCAAGACGCTTAAATTGGCAAACCCAAAGTGGAATATATCTTTGACACAGAAAGATGAAATAGCTGCACAAGCACTATGATAGTGTGTTTGGAGGCCGAAAGGAGCTCAGATTGAAATTTTGGCACCATAGACCGAAGCAATTTTGATCTCCTAATCACCATGACAAATTTCGTGTGATTTTGAGAGTGGGACTGGAGGAGTGTCGACGATGCCCTAGATGAAGGGGCGACCTACTCTGATACCAATTGTTGGAGCTAGACATCTTCGAAAGCACACAAACAAAACAAGGAAGAAGAAGAAGCTTGCAGCTCAACACACAATATTGAAATGTATTACCACTAGAATGTACAAAGATAAGTAACATGTTAGGGCTATAGACATATATACAAGCCGAGGGAAAAACCTCCTAAAGAGGGAAAAAAGTGCCCCGATGGTCCTAGTGTGTTCACAAACGTCACTACCTAAATATATCATTAGGATCTAAACTCCCAGTTTTTTGACGTTTTTTGTTTCTAAAGCATGCTACTTAGAGTCTACTTTTAGAGTAAATGATTGATTTTAACAAACTCTACTCATAGAGTTTTTTGTGATTATTTTGCTACAATAACCCATTTTTGTTTTCTTGAAAGTTTGCAAGAAAGTTTGATCTTTGAAGTTTGGAAATATTTGTTTGATCTTTTGAAGATCTTGGGAGGTCTCATCACTTTTGATTGTGTACTTTGATATTTACAAGTTTGTAAACATAACATTGTGGTATCAGAGATATTTGTTTTATCATATCCTTCATAAATCTTGTTGAATTATCTTCTTTGTTTACAACGATTCAACATGGAAGATTTGAGTGCATCGATTGAGAAGTTATTTGATGGTAGAAATTATCCCATGTGGCAATTTAGAATGGAGTCCTATCATGTCTAAGAGGTCCTTGGGGATTGATAACAGGTACAGAAGTGAAGCCAGTATTACCAGAGGCTCCTACACAAGAAGGTCCAGCAAGAGAGCAAGAATGGATTGAAAGAGACAGAAGACTTCTATTTATTATATCACAAATAGTTTCAAATACTATGCTTGGACATATAAGAGGTTTGAATACTAATAGGGAAGCCTAGGAGCCTCTAGAAAGGTTATTTGCAACTATCAACAGAGCGAGGAAACACAACTTATTAGTGAGTTGACAAGAGTAAAAAAGAAGTCATGACAATCAGTTAATGATTATATTCTTGAGGTAAAATCTGTTATTGAAGCATTATCCTCTATTGATGCATCTCCAAGTGAGGACATAAAGTTATATAGCATGTTAAATGTCTTGATCGAAGATGAAAGATGGATTTCTTTCATTACATCTATCATGACTCGAGAGAATCTACCATCCTTTGAAGATTTATAAACTCTCATGATGACTGAAGAAATCAATATAGAAGGTGTGAACTCTTATCATTCGCAAAGAGGTAGTCAAGGATAAGATCTTTATACTTCATCAAATAGATCAAGAGATAGAGTAAATTGGAGAGGAGGAGGAAGATTCAATAATAATGCAAGAGGAAGAGGAAGCTTTAATGCTACTAGAGGAGGAAGAATAATACAACAAAGTCAACAAACTCAACCAAATCAACAAGGTAACTTTACTTGTAATTATTGTGGTAAAGTTGGTCATTATGCCAGGGATTGCTTCTCCAACCCAAATAGAAGAGGTAGTTTTAGAGGACAACAAAGAGGGAGAGGCCAAGACCACATGAATCATAACAACAATATAGTGTAAGAGGAGACTGAGACATAGAAGGAAAACATTCTTACGGTTATGCATACAAAGACACATAAGAGGAAGGTAAAAAACAAAACTTGGTTTGTAGATAGTGGTTGCTCAAACCACATGAGTCATAACATGAATATGTTTTTGAACTTCCACATGCCAAATTCAAGATTCACAGTTGCTATAGGACATAGTATTGAGCATGAAGTGGTATATATTGGTGACTGTCCACTTAATGAACACGTAACTCTCACACATGTTTTGTTTCTTCCTACTATTACAAGAAATTTGATTTAAGTTGGACAGATGGAGGACAATGGAGTGAAGGTGGATTTTGACAATAATCACCGGCATGCTTATCAAAAGAACAATGGGCTTTTTGTTATAAGAGGACAAAAGGTAAATAGATTATATACTTATGAAGTTGAAGTTCTAGATTATGCAGGTTATACAATGGTCAATGGGGCTCAAGTAAGTCAATTTGATCTATGGCATAGAAGATTAGGACACATCAGTGTTGGTACATTGAAGGATATTGCAAAGAAATCCTTTGTTTAAGGTCTACTAGAACTACCTAAGCAAGGTTTGGATTTTGTTTGTGAGGCATCTTAGTTTGGAAAACAGGTACGAAGTCCTTTTTCAAAAGCAGGATTGCAAAGTAGAGATATTTTGGACTTGATTCATACTGATGTATGGGCTCCATCTCAAAAAGAGTCCATGGCAAGTAGCAAGTTCTTTGTAACATTTATTGATGATTTATCAAAGTTTACATTCATTTATTTTATGAAATACAAATCAAAAGTATTTCATATGTTCAAGAAGTTCAAGTCATTTCTTGAAAAGCAAACAGGTCAAAGCATATGAAGGTTGACACTAGATGGAGAAGGTGAGTATTTTTCTAATAACTTTCTTGCATATTTGGAAGAACAAGGAATAGAAAAGGAGATTACAAAGAGATAGACACCTCAACAAAATGGTGTGGCTGAAAGAAGAAACATGTCTGAGATGGGTAGGTGCATGTTAAATGAAAAGGACTTAATACTTACTTTTTTTGGCTTAAGCATGCAATATGGCAGTTTATGTGATGAATAGGTTACCACCTACTCAATGTCATGAACAAAAAGCACTTTATGAATTGTTTTATGAATCCAAACTAGACATTTCTAATTGTAGAATTTTTGGAAGCATATGTTGTGTTCATATTCCACAATAGTTCAGGTCAAAGTTGGATCCAAGGTCATAGAAAATGATTTTCATTGGTATGGCAGAAGGGCAATCAAGATATAGATATGTGAACCCAGATACATGTTGGGAAAGATGGATGGATGATCCAAGAGATTGAGTAGGTACTGCTAAAACCTGCTTTGTACCAGCCCTCTTTAGCTTCAAACTTGATTAGTAGACTCCCTTAGCTTTCCAATGACACCAAGAAATGGCCTATGTCCTTTGGAAAAGAATTGTGCAATGATTGAATCAAAAAGATAACTTTGGAAGTCACAAAGTCAAGAAAACCTTCTATTTTGGTCTTGACATCTGCTCAATGTTTTGCTCCGTGTGACCAGCACAGTAGCAATTGATAAAATTCCTTCTAGGGATATTCAATTAGCTTAGTAATCTACCATTTGCAAGTGAAATGATGTAAAATGATGAACTATGCTAAGAGAAATTAACTTGGCAAGATTTGGTATACCCCCGACTTTTTAGGACTGTAGCAAAGATAGACCAGTGAGCACCTCGACGACGATTTCTCTGAATTGGCTGAATGAAATCACTTCAAAATTTCTCAGCATGTAGATGAATTTGAGATGAATTCAACAAGCTTTGAATCACTGAATGTGGTGGAGAATTGGCCGAGATATGCCCTTGACAAGTTGACAGACTTTGGAGTAGACAAGCAGTGAATATAGAGATGAATGATGTAAATATATCTATTGATTAACAATTGTGTAGGCATGTCTAGCATTGCCAAATGGTGTGGAGAGGTGTAGGCTATGGTATAGTCCTTACACACACTCAAGCTCAACAGAATGAGCCTCGGGAATGCAGTGATCTGCCCGCGACTTTTTCACATCCAATTTTATAGGAAATGACTTAGGATTTGAATTCAAATTTAAATCTTTGGCTTCCTATGATCAAGCATCTAAAAGTTTGGAGATATTCTCTCAATCAAGTGAGTTACGTTTTCCACGAATCAATTAGGTAGGTGATTACAAAAGATTCCAAGTCAATTAGACTTTTATATGAGGTAAAGTGGTAAGTAATCACTAGCATATGTTCCTATGGATCTTCATGCATGTATGGTCTTCATGATGTCTTCCAAGCCAAATGTGTAGGCTTGTGATTTACACCAACAGCTCCCCCTCAATCCAAACATGTTGGCTTAAGTCTTCATCTTCAATCTTCAAGTATATCCTGCAATCCAATCATAGACTTCAACCTGCAAAGTTTGGTTCCATCCAAAGCTTTAGTCAGCAAATCTGCACATTGCATGTTGGTTGACACATAGGTCAGCTGAATGTCCTTGCTTAGCAACTTCTCCCTCACATAATGATAATGAACTTCTATGTGTTTGGTCCTGGCATGATTGATAGGATTAGCTGCAAGGTGAAGAGAACTTGTATTATCTCCAAAGATAATTGGAGGCCTAGTATATAAGCCCAATTTTGTATACAAAAGCTGAATCCAAATTGCTTCTTGAGTAGCATTAGCTAGCCCTTTATAATCTGCCTCTGCAGAAGACAATGCAACAGTTGGTTGCTTCTTTACAGACCATGAGATTGGTTTGTCACCTGCGAAAGAAATGTATCCAGAAGTGCTCCTCTTATCATCCTTGCATCCTGCCCAATCTGCATCTGAATAGACTTTTATATCAATATCTGAAGTATAAGGAAAATACAAACCATGGTTCTCTGTACCCTTGAGATACTTCAATATTCTCTTGGCAGCCTCTAAGTGAGGTATCCTTGGTTTGTGCATGAATTGACTTAGCACACTAACTCCATATGCAATATCAATTCTAGTTAAGGTAGCATAGTTCAAGATACCCACCATACTTTGATAACCTGTAATGTCATGGACTTCATCACCTTTAGGGGCACTTAGCTCTAGGTTCACCTCCATTGGAGTGCTAGCTGATTTAGCATCCTGCAAGTGAAATTTCTTCAACATGTCCTGCACATACCTCTTCTGAGTAATGTATATGCCTGAACTAGTGTAAATTAATTCAAGTCCCAAAAAATACTTCAATAATCCAAGATCATTGATCTTGAATTCCTTCATCATCTGGCTTTTGATGCTTCTGATTCCATTGACATCATTGCCTGTAATGATGATATCATCAACATAAACACAGAGATCGATTACCTCTGAATTACTTCTCTTATTGAACAGAGAAGTGTCAGCCTTACTCATGAAAAAACCTTGGTCTTGGAGGTATGTAGTTCACCTGTAATTTCATGCCCTAGGTGCCTGCTTCAATCCATATAAAGCCTTCTTTAATTTGCAAACATAAGTTACCTTCTTAGGGTCTTCATAGCCAGGAGGTTGTTACATATAAACCTCTTCTGAGATCCATCCATTCAAGAAAGCATTCTTGACATCCAATTGGTACATATTCCAATTCTTTGATGCAGCCACACTCACCAACACTCTGATTGTTGGCATCTTGGCCACAGGAGAAAATGTCTCTTCATAGTCAATGCCTTGGTTTTGTGCAATCTGGCCTTGTACCTGTTAATTGTGCCATCAGAATTTCTTTTCAATTTATAGATCCATCTGGATCCTATTACCTTCATGGAGTCCTTCTTGGGTACTAACTCCCATGTGTCACTCTCCTTGAGTGCTTCAATCTCCTCATCCATAGCTTCTTTCCATTCTGATTTGGTGATTGCTTCTTCATATGAACCTGGTTCTTCATTTGACAAATCCTTTGCAAGGTAAATTGAATGTTTAGTAACAAGAGGTGTATCATACCCATATCTGATAGGTTTTTTGCTTTCTCATTGAGACCTTCTGATTGATTGAGTTGAAGATTCTAGTATGTCCTCAAGCTTTTTCATCTTCATTTTGCATTTGGACTTCCATGCCTTGAATTCTTCAAGGTTGATTGTATCTTCATCATCTGAACTTGACTCTCCATCCTGAGTAGGTTCCTCCTTTGTAAGTTTTGGAAATTCTTCTTCCAAATCATAGGGTAGTTTGACCTTCCTGCATTCATTCTCATACCAAGAATCATTCTCATTAAAGATCACATATCTGCTTACCAAAAAATCCCTTATTGGTAGGGTTATAAAACCTGTAACCTTTTTTATTTAAATCATATCCAATGAAAATACATTTTTCAGCCTTTGGATCTAGCTTTCCTCTTACCTGTGAAGTGTGGAGAATGAGTTCTCCTATGCGCAACGGAAGTGTGTAGTGAACCCTTGTATGTCGAGCACTTGTACAAACATCTGCACCTTAGATAGCTTGCTGCTCTCAACACAAACCTCAAATGGACTTGATACTTTAGTCAATCAAAGTAGACAGATAGAGCTTTCTAACAAGCTATAAATGACTTAATTTGGACAAGTTTTGATTAGGAAACACAACTATCAAAGATGAACTACCTGACCACACAGGTATGCTGAAGAACTGAGCTTCACTCTCGGAACAAGCTAAAAACTAAGTAGTCTGGATGAGTTTTGATCAGGAAACTCAACTCATCAAGATAGACCACCTGCGCACATAAGTACACTGTAAACTAGACTTTACTCACTAAAAGATATCTCACAGAATATGAATGATCTGAATGAGATATTTTAGACACTAAAAGAATATGCCAAGGGCTTTCTAACAAGACAAATATCACGCAATTTGGATATGGTTTGGTTGGGAAACTGAACCGACCAAAATAGACTACCTATCTACAGAGGTATACTGAAAAACTGGACTTCACACTTTCACTGATATCTCACCAAGTACATAAGCTTTCAAAGCGATATTTGATATGCATAAATTAAACAAGATAAGCTTTCCAATCAATGTTTAAACGCACAAAATGGTTACATATGCACTGAGATATGAGCTCTGCAACAGAGCTGTGTACAAACTAACGTGCGGCTGGAAGGTAAGGGAAAACCAAAATGACAAAATGGCTAGATCCGACTACTGGGAGCTCTTGCCTCTTTCTCTCCTTGTTTTGAATGTGCTTCCACTTCACTTTTATAACCAATGAGCATGTGAAGAAGTTTGTGCCTCCTTCTTAACTCACCACTTTCTCCACTACATGCTATTAACTACAAGGCAAGATATTGTATCTCTTACTCATCATGAAGTTTTGGCTAGACTTTTTCTTTTCTTATTGTTTCCTTTTTTCCTCTACTTTTCCTTTATCTTTATATTTGGTAAATTTTTCCAAGCATGGCTCATATGAAAATGAGCTTGTACATTTATCTTCAACACTCCCCCTCAAGCTCATTTGCGAGTTATCTTCATCCATGTCCTGCAAATTTATCACATCCTTGAAGCCTTTGAGTTTAGAAGCAGCCAAGAACTTTGTAAAAATATATGCAACCTGCTCTTTGGTTCTAATGAACTTTATCTCCACATCTTTGCTCAGCACGTTCTCCCTTACATAATGGTAGTGGACCTCTATGTGCTTGCTCCTTGCATGAAACATAGGATTGCTTGCCAAGTAGATACTTGACATGTTATCATCATATATAGGGATGGTTCCAACTTGCACTCCAAGATCAGCCAAAAGCTTTTTAATCCACATTGCTTCACATGTGGAAAATGCTAATCCTCTGTATTCAGCCTCCATAGATGAAAGTGCAACAGTAGGTTGTTTCTTTGAGCTCCACGTGATAGGTTTGCTTCCTATCATGAACACATAACCTGAGGTTGATCTTCTATCTTCCTTTGAGCCTGCCCAATCAACATCACTAAAGCCTTTGACCTGCAATTCTTCATCAAACTTGTAAAACAAAGCATGATTAACTGTATGCTTTATGTATCTCAACACTCTCTTGGCTGAATTTAAGTGTTCACTTGTTGGGGCTTGTATAAACTGAGAAAGTACACCAACAACATAAGATAAATCAGGTCTTGTAGTGTTTGCATAGGTCAATGATCCTACAATGCTTCTGTATGTCGTTACATCTTCCAATGGTTCTCCATCATTTGAACAAATCTTTGTATTTGTGTCCATGGGTTGAGTGAGTGGTTTGCATTCACTCATTCCAAATCTGAAAAGAACATCCAGCAAGTACTTCCTTTGCATCAAGTAGATGCCACTCTTTCCATAAACAACTTCAATTCCTAAAAAATATTTCAGCTCCCCAAGATCGGAAATTTTAAAATCCTTACCAAGCTTCCTTTTGATATCTTTAATCCCTCTAACATCGTTTCCTGTTATGATGAGGTCATCGACATATATGCAAATATATACCTCTCTATTTTCTTCGTTCTTCATGTACAACGAAGGATCTGCACTACTTGGGTTGTATCCACACTTAGTTAGATACTCTACCAATCTCTGATTCCATGCTCTTGGTGCTTGCTTCAAGCCATAAAGTGCCTTCTTCAACCTGCAAACAAAATCAGGATGGTTTTCATCTTCAAATCCAACCGGTTGACTCATGTATACCTCTTCTTGTAGTTCTCCATTGAGAAAGGCATTTTTTATGTCGAGTTGATATAATGGCCATCTCCTTGAAGCACCAATTGCTATTAAGGTTCTGATAGTTCCCATCTTTGCAACGGGCTGAAAACTTCATCATAATCTATGCGTTGTGTTTGTTTAAATCCTTTGGCAACTAATCTAGCTTTATATCTAGCTAGTGAACCATCAACATTCCTCTTTACTTTAAACACCCATTTGTTTGGAACAATCTTCATACCTTATTTCTTTGGCACTAGCTCCCATGTGTGATTATCTTTGAGAGCTTTGATCTCCTCTTTCATAGCTTGCTTCCATTCCTTTTGTATGCAAGCTTCTTCATATGTCTCAGGCTCTTTGTCTTTGATAACCTGCATCATGTATGCAAAATGTGTCCCCATAAAACTATCATAACTCAACCTTTGAGTTGGATACCTTGTCCTTGAAGATCTTCTTTCATTGCCTTTAGAAAGTTGCTTGTTTAACCTATTCAACTTTACCATCGGAGTGATTACCTCTTCATATTCTTCTTCACTTGCATCTACCTCACTGTTTGGAGTACCACTTGCTTCTTCGGCTCTACTATGAGCTCAATTTGGAGACAAAGAATGGCTCCCCCTCCATGTTGAACATTCTTCATTTGATGTAGATGCCTCTGGCCTGAAGCCTTTGTGCTTGATTGTTGAACTTCTCTTTGATTTGTTCCTGCATAATCATCACAATCTTCTTCAGGAATCTTTTCCTTTCCTTTATCTTCATACCATGGTCTTAGTTCATCAAAGACCACATCTCGCGAGACTCTTAATTCCTTTGTTTTAGGGTTGTAACACTTGTATCCTTTTTGCTCCGTCGAGTAGCCGATGAAAATGCATTTTTCTGACCTTGGTTCCATCTTTGTTCTAACTTCTTGTGGAATGTGAACAAAGCAAACACATCCAAACACTTTGAGGTGTGTAAGATCAGGTTTCTTACCGGAATATACCTCTTCTGGAGTCAAGTGATGTATTCACGATGTTGTGCACCTATTCATCAAGTTAATGGAGGTTGTGGTAGCTTCATCCCAGTAGTACAATGGTACCTTCATCTCGTTGAGCATGCATCTTGCAATTTCAGCAATTTGCCTATTTTTCCTCTCAGCTACTCCATTTTGTTGTGGTCTATACCTACAAGTGAATTGCCTTTTGATCCCATTCTCTTGTAGAAAATTTGAAAATTCTTTGGAGAAGTATTCTCCTCCACCATCGGACCTTAAGGTTTTGATAGACCTTCCTATTTCCTTTTCAACTTCAGCTTTGAATCTTTTGAATATAGAAAACACCTCTGATTTTTGCTTCATACAAAACAACCATACCTTTCTTGAGTGATCATCAATGAAGGTGACAAAAAATCTATTACCAGCCATTGATGCCTCTTGGGTTGGTCCCCATACATCCGTATGTATCAAGTCCAAGACATTTGGAGCCACATAATTGCTCCTCTTGAATGGCTGCCTCGTTTGCTTTCCTAGTTCACAAGCTTCACATAACTCATGTAGTCCAATGCTATTAAATTTTGGAAGACCTCTTACCACTTCATGTTTGCTCATGTCCTTCAGCTTTGGAATGTTGATGTGTCCTATTCTTTTGTGCCATAAGTCCAGCTCTGAAATCTTCTTGTTCCCACATTGAATGTACATGACCTTTCCATGTGGATGTTGGACATCCAAAGTGAACATCCTTCCTTCTCTTCTACCTCGAGCAATGACCTTGAAGCCTTCCTTTGGATTCTTTATGAAGCACCCATTCTCATTGAATATGACATGATAACCCTTCTCTACCATTTGTCCTATTGAAATCAAGTTCTTTGAAATTGTGGGAACATGAAGAACATTAGATAGTACCTTTGCTTTACTTGTATCTCCAAGCCTTATATCTCCAATATGTTCAATCATGTGTTGAGTATCATCACCTATTTCAACACATCCTTTTCCACTTGGTACCTGTAGATTAGTGAACATACTTCCTTGTCATGACATATGGTTACTACAACCTGAATCAATGTACCATTTCTTGTAATCTTCACAAGAGCTTCTATACTCATGTCTCATTGCAAGTAGTGTGTCCTTGCTTCCTTCAATTGAGGTGCGTGCATAGTTGCTTTGGTTCCTTTGATTGCCTCCATTTGGTCTTCCATTCTTCAGCCAACAATCACTAGCATAGTGTCCTACTTTACCACAATGATAGCATGTTATACCTTTATGAGAATTTTAGGAGCTTCGGCCTCTTCCTCTACTTCTACCTCGACCTCTTCCTTGTGTGTTGGCATTTGATGCATCCTTGTTGTCTTCCGAATTGTTTTGATTGTAGTTGGAGTGGTTGTGACCTCTTCCTTTTCCTCTTGAGCCTCCTCTTGAGTTTCTTCCTTTGCCTCAACCTGCATATAACATTTGGTTGTGGCTGTCCTTTCCTTTGGGACCACCGAAGCTAAGCTCTTATGTGACAAGATGAGGGATTAGTTGTTCAAAACTTGGATATACATCTTTCAAGTTAATGGAAGTTATAAAAGGCTTCCATCTTTCATCTTCTCTCAAGCCATTGAGAGTATAACACACAAGATCTTCCTCTTCAACCGTTGTGCCAATAGAAGCTAAAGCATCGCTTAGCTCCTTAATCTTCAAAGTATATTGAGCTATGGATTGACTCGAACTTTTCTTGATTGTGTTCAACTCATTCTTGAGTTGAAGTTTCCTAGCTTTGGTATTTGTTGAATACATCCTTTCAAGAGCTTCCTAAGCGCCCTTAGCTTTCTCTAGATGTTGAATATGCCCTAACATGGCATTAGTAATGACTTGCGAAATGAGGAACATGACTCTCCTATTCCTCTCTTCCCATTCTTTTGCTTGCCTCCTTTGGACTTCAGTGGCCATGGCTTGATTGATTTGAGGTTGAGCATCATCGCCGCTCACAATACCCCACAAGCCTTTGCCCATTAGGTAGTTGGTCATTCTAAACTTCCACACGGGATAGTTATCCTTGTCCAACTTCTCTACTTGTTGACCCAATTCAGCCATTGAAGAGTATCAAAGACTTTGAGAGTTACCTCGAATAGTTATAATCCTTTGCTCTTGCGTTTGTGAAGCTCACTCTTGTTTTCTAGCTCCTCCTTTGCTTTGCTTCAACTCCAGCTCTGATGATGAAGCTTCAACACCAAGTTTGCTCTGATACCAACTGTGGAGAATGAGTTCTCATATGCGCAATGGAAGTGTGTAGTGAACCCTTGTATGTCCAGCACTTGGACAAACATCTACACCTTGAATAGCTTGCTGCTCTCAACAAAAAAATCAACTAGACTTGATACTTCAGTCAATCAAAGTAGACAAAGAGAGCTTTATAACAAGCTATAAATGACTTAATTTGGACAAGTTTTGATTAGGAAACACAACTATCAAAGATGAACTACCTATCCACACAGGTATGTTGAGGAATTGAGCTTCACTCTCGGACTGATAGCTCTCTGAATATATATCCTTTGAGAAAGATATTTGGTACAGAGAACGTAGACACAAATAGCTTTCCAACAAGCTGAAAATCAAGTAATTTGGATGAGTTTTGATCAGGAAACTCAACTCATCAAGATAGACCACCTGCACACATAAGTACACTTTAAAACTAGACTTTACTCTCTGAAAGATATCTCACAGAATATGAATGATCAGAATACGATATTTAAGAAAGTAAAAGTAGATGCCAAGGGCTTTCCAACAAGATAAAAATCACGCAATTTGGATATGGTGTGGTCGGGAAACTGAACCAACCAAAATAGACTACCTATCTACACATGTATACTGAAAAACTCGACTTCACTCTTTCACTAATATCTCGCAAAGTACATAAGCTTTCAAAGAGATATTTGATATGCATAAAGTACACAAGATAAGCTTCATGCATATATCCTTTCCTTGAGAAGGGTAACTTGTGAGACTTACCAAATTGACAAGCACCACACTTGTAAATCATACGTTGCTTGGATACATTAGGTATCCCAAGCACACATTGGTCCCTGCACATTTGCTTCAAGTTCCTTTCTCCTATATGCCCTAATCTCTTGTGCCAAATCTCAAGCTCTGAAAGTGTCTGATCCTTATAACTGTATAAAGCAATATTCTTTGTGTCCTCTAACTCAAAAGTGAAAAGTCTACCTGATTTTTCTCCTTTAGCTATCCTTTTGAATCCATGTCTTGGGTCCTCCACAAATGCTCCATATTCATTGAACCTAACCTGCAAACCTTTCTCTACAATCTGACCAACACTCATTAAGTTCTTTGTAATTGTAGGTACATAAAGTACTCTGCTCAACAAATTCTGATTACCATCACAAGTTTTCACATTTCCAACTTTAACTACAGAATGCTTTGTATCATCACCTGTTTGGACTTGGTGTTTACCTTTTGGTTCCTCAAGATCAGAGAGTAGTGCCACATTACCAGCCACATGATTTGAACACCCTGAATCAATATAAAATAAGTGATCATCATTTGTACCTGACTTTGAATTCATGTTCATGATCAAGAGAGAGTCATCGTGCTCCTCTGTGTAGTTGTTGTAGTCCTTTCTGTTTTTGAATCCTCCTTGGTAGTTGCCATTGTAATTGTTGTTGTAGTTGTTGTAATTTTTGTTGTGGCCTTGGTGATGGTTGAACCTTCCTCTAGACTGAGAGTATCCACCTCTTTGGTAGCCTCTTCCTCTCTCATTTTTGTAATTCCTGTAATACTCATCTGTGGTGTGATTTGATAAACCACAAATGTTACATGGTGATGCGTTATAGGGTCTCCCCCTACCTTGCTTACCTCCTCTGCCCCTACCTCTTGAAGATCTACCTCTCCCTGCATAGTTGGCTTGGGAGGTAGAGCATTCATCTTCCACCTTCTTACTCTTGCCTTTATCCTTAGATTTCTTATCAGTGTATAGGGCAGAAGAGTTGTTACCTTTGGTAGTATCTCCACTCTTGGTAAGCTTTGCTTCATGTGTAAATAGTTGACCCATGAGAGTTGTAAGATCTGGAGTGTGTATGTCCATGTAGTGATCCATTGCAGTGGTGAAGCTTTCCCACTTGTCATCAGCCTTGATCCCATTGATTACCTGCCTTACAATTTGTTCTTCTTCAATCTCTTCTCCTATGCTTGCTAACTGATGTGCAACATCTTTGATCTTGGTCACAAATTCTGAAACAGCTTGCTTAGGTTGCTTCCTTCGTGTTGTGAATTCAATCCACAACTGATTTTTCCTAGCCCTTGTATTGGAGGAAAAATATGATGACAAGGTTTCCCAAGTCTCTTGGGAAGTCTTAAAATTTTTTATATGAGATAAAAGAAAGTCAGATATAGAGTTGAGTAGATAAGACCTTGCCAATGCATCCCTTGCACACCATGTGTTGAGTTTTTCTTGCTCCTCCTTGGTTGGCAAACCTCTTGCTTTGAATGAGGGCAATTCCTCATCTCCTGAGATGTATCCATAGAGACTCCTTCCTTGTAGGTAGGTCTTCATCCTTAGAGACCAAGCTTGATGGTTGTTCATGTCCAATTTATCAATGAATGAAGAAAAACCATCTCCCATTTTACCTTATTTGCTCTGATACCACTGTTGGGAAAGATGGATAGATGATCCAAGAGATTGAGTAGGTACTGCTAAAACCTGCTTTGTACCAGCCCTCTTTAGCTTGAGACTTGATTATTATACTCCCTTAGCTTTCCAATGACACCAAGAAATGGCCTATGTCCTCTGGAAATGAAGTGTGCAATGATTGAATCAAAACAGATAACTTTGGAAGTCACAAAGTCAAGAAAACCTTCTATTTTGGTCTTGATACCTGCTCAATGTTTTGCTCAGTGTGACCAGCACAGTAGCAATTGATAAAATTCCTTCTAGGGATATTCAATTAGCTTAGTAATCTACCATTTGCAAGTGAAATGATGTTAAATGATGAACTATGATAAGAGAAATTAACTTAGAAAGATTTGGTATACCCCCAACTTTTTAGGACTGTAGCTGAGATAGACCAGTGAGCACCTCGATGACGATTTCTCTGAATTGGCTGAATGAAATCACTTCAAACTTTTTTCAGCACGTAGATGACTTTGCGCTGGATCCAACAAGCTTTGAATCACTGAATTTCGTGGAGAATTGGCTGAGCTATGCCCTTGACAAGTTGATTGACTTTGGAGTAGACAAGCAGTGAATACAGAGATGAATGATGTAAATGTATCTATTGATTAACAATTGTGTACAATCCCATTGGCATGTCTAGCATTGCCAAATGGTGTGGAGAGGTGTAGGATATGGTATAGTCCTTACACACACTCAAGCTCAATAGAATGAGCCTCGGGGATGGAGTGATCTGCCCGCGACTTTTTCACATCCAATTTTATAGGAAATGACTTAGGATTTGAATTCAAATTCAAATCTTTGGCTTCCTATGATCAAGCATCTAAAAGTTTGGAGATATTCTCTCAATCAAGTGAGTTACTTTTTCCAAGAATCAATTAGGTAGGTGATTATAAAAGATTCCAAGTCAATTAGACTTTTACATGAGGTAAAGTGGTAAGTAATCACTAGCATATGTTCCTATGGTTCTTCATGCATGTATGGTCTTCATGATATCTTCCAAGACAAATGTGTAGGCTTGTGATTTACACCAACAATACAGAAGAGGTAATTGTTTCGGAAGATGTTATTTTTCATGAAGATAAATCTTGGTATAAGCATGAAGTGCAGGTAGATGAAGAAGAAAGTACAAGAATTCATGAAGAAGAGCCAAGTTCTTCGAGCTCACCTGAAAGTGAAATTACACATGAAGAGGTAACTCCCCCCAATCAAAAGTTGAAGAAAATTTTAGATTTAATTCCAAAGGAAATTGAGTCATAGGAAGAAGAAAGTTCATGTTGTACATCAAGAAGAACCCAAACTCAAAGGCAAGAAAAGCATGGTAGGACAAGAAGTCAATCAAGGTATCCAGTAAGAGAAAGAAAGCAACCAAAGAGATTTTCTCATCAAGCTTATATGGCAAAACTTCTTGAGGAGCAAGAACCAACAACTTTTAAAGAAACATCAAAGGTAAAGAAATGGCTTAAGGCAATGGATGAAGAAATGACAGCTTTGTGTGAGAACATTACATGGAATTTAGTTCCAAGGCAACCTAACATAAAGGTAATCGGTAACAAATGGGTGTATAGGATAAAGAGAAACAGTGATGGTTCAGTAAGTAGACATAAAGCAAGGCTTTCTTGTAAAGTTTATGCATAGAGTTATGGCATGTAGATGGTTTATTCTCATGCCTGAACATTGATTTTATCTCCATGGATGCACCTAGCATTGACAAATTCAGAGTTATGTAGTTCATCATTGATAATATGGCAAAAGAGTGAGTAGGTTGAACATGCGATCATTATTTTTTTTCCTTTGTATTTTGATGAATTTATTGATTTTCTACTATAAATATTCTCTTCTCTTCTACTACAATTATCCCGCTTGCTTAGCTATGTGCTTACCTGAAAGTCATTATGAAGATAGATAATCTAATGCTAGATCAGGACCTAAAATTTTTTCATCATAGATATGTTGAAATAAACAAGAATAATGTTTCTTAGGAGGAGTCTCTATTAGAGAGATGGTGGATAGATTCTGGATATGAAATGGTGCTACAAAACCCTAATTCAGACCAGCGAAGAACAAGTTGTGGAGAGTGTAGTAGGCCCTTCTCCCTATTGATCACAAATAATCACCTATGTGATTTGGAACATGATCCTCTAATCAATGGATCAAAACAGATAAGTAGAAAGTTGAACCAAGATCATAGACTTGCTATTTTAGTCTCTGCACATGTTTATTAGAATGAATAGTGCTCTAAACCTGTTGGCAATTAGCCAAATTCCTTTTGGTCAATCTAACTAGCTTAGATAGCTACCAATCATGAGTTATTTCAATAAAAAAGATGGACTACACAATGAGAATGATGCTTAGTAATTTAGTGGCTTTGCCCACATTTTTAGGGTGCTTCAGTGTGCACACCAGAGAGTAAAGATATGACCATATCTCATGATTGAAGAAATAAATAACAATGGAACTTTGTAGCTATATCACTTTAAATTACATTAAATGATCAACCATGCACTGAGAACAAGCTATGAGAAGTTCACTGTTCTCATATGGTCATTGTACGATTATGTGGTTAATACATACACATTGATCATATCTCAATTTCACTTCTCTGCTATGACTATAGCATTTTAAATCACATTAAATGAGGAACCATGCACTGAGAGCAATGAGAGGACAATATGGATAGTGAAAGTTCCATCATTGGATTGACTATTCTGAAACAATATCCTATTCTCTCCAATAGGAGGCCTCCCCCAAGGTAAAATAGCCTATTGAGTTACCCTAGAAAAACAAATTACTAAGTCAAGACCGTCTACCAACAAAAAAGAATGATGAACCAAGAGGAGAACAGATATGGGCCACTCCCGCAAAGAGGGTATTTTACTGCCATGATCATCATCTTGTTAAATGCTAGGGGGCTGAATGACCCCTTGAGAGCGACCATCATTAGTCAATGCCTTTCTAACATTAGCCTAAACCATGATTTTATCTGTATTCAAGAGAGTAAAATTGATGGAGAAGAAATCCAGAAACATCTTAGACACATCTCCCTGACCCATGCCTCGATTTCAATGTCGCACCCCCAAGGGTTAGGTGGGGTGGTGATTGGTATAAATCAATTCTGGGTTGAAAAGCTTGAGAACTCCATTGAAGATCCGAGCGATCGATGGATTGCCATTTCCTTTGGTGCCCCCTTTAGATTCACATTAGTTTCTATGTATGCCCCAAATGAGGACTTGGAGAGACTGGACACTTGGGACTCATTAAACTCGCTCTCCCACAATGTGCTAATTTGCGGTGACTTCAACATTGTCGAGGAACCTCTGGATAGATGGAACAACAATGGTTGGGTCATCGACGGTCGTGAGAAAGATACTTGGGACAAAACCAAAGTGCACTTGGATCTAGTTGAATTCAAAGACTCGCATGACTTTTCGTGGTTGAATCTTCGAGTGGGTGAGGACTACAGGAAAGCTAGACTAGATAGAAGCTACATTGCTCAAAGCTTTATTCATCAGTGGGGCCATCCTTCACTCTCACCACACACTGACCTTGCCATCTTTGATTACCACCCCATCATTATCTCATTCCAATGTCTCACCAAAACTCGTAAGGCTCTATGGTTTCATGCTTGCTTGATTTCTTTCTCTCTCCCCTCCATCCATCAAGAAATTACTAAAGCGTGGAAGGAGGCATTCCACCACTTGTATGTTCCTAGCCAAGAACTAGAGATGCATGATCGATAAGTCATGGAAGATCATGATAAGAACCAAGACGATCCTCTAGACTATTTGGCATGCACATAGAGAAGCTTTATATCATAGGCTCTAGAGACTTGAGGAGGAAGTGAACAAAGGAAAAGCTCAATCCCAAAAGGGTCTATGTAGAATCAGAGTGTTGTTGAGATACGAGGAAGAAATACAAGCCCACCAAAGAGATGTAAAGAATGATTAAAAGGAAAAAAAATAGAGAATCAATCCCCCTATTGCTAGTTTTGAATGGCAATGTATGCAATACAAAAGAAGAAAATTTCAAAATCATTAAAGAACAGTTTACGAGACTCCTAGGGGTCTAAACTCCCCTCTCTCCTCATAGACGGGATTGCATGGTGGTCATCTCTACGGTATCCTCTCATAGGATTGATACAACCTTTGATCCATGCTTGATGCACCTATCTCAGATGAAGAAATCATTGAAGTCATTGATGCTTCTTCCCTGTGGGAAACTCTCGAGACCAAACGAGCTCACTAATGAGTTATTTAAGTCCTTTGAGTTGGTGATTGCCACCCTTCTTCATTTGGTTTGGCAAGAGGTGCTCAAGTTTGGTGCGCTTTTGAGTTGTCTTAACAATGAGATCATCAAGTTAATCCACAAAAAGGGGGAAAATAATAGAACTGAGAACTGGTGTCCGATTACAATGCTTCAAAATGGACATAAGCTAATTGCTAAAGTCATTTCCAATCGAATTTCTGGCCATCTAAGAGCTTGGCTAAGCAAGGACCAAAAAGGTTTCATCAAAGGCACACAAAAGAAACATTGATTATCAGGTCAACCTCAACAAGAAGTGGTGCCTATCGTGGACACCACTATGGTGGGAAATAGAGTTCATGGCTATCTAGCACCCTCTCATAGAAATCAAAAAGTTCATGCTCTTATGGAAAATTCTTCATTGAGGAATCTCAACCAACCTAAAGGCTAGAAAAATTTGTGGGGCATCAACCTGCTGCAAGTGTTGTTGTCGATGCATTAAAGATATTGTTCACATCTTCTTTACTTGTCCCAACTCCAATAGGCTCTCGTAGATTGTCAAAAAGAAAACTAGTCTTTAGAAGCACATCAGCAAGAAAGAAGCTCTACTGGGAGAAGCAACCGGCTGCTCGGGGACTCTCTAGAATGCCATCAAATGGGAGGTCCTCTAGAAGATTTGGCAGGAAAGATGTGCTCATAACTTGGGCAACTCCCCCAAAGAGTGGTCAATTGAGAAATCATTGTTCCTCCTCGATAAAAGAATCACCAACTATAAGAAATCCCCCACATCCCCCTTCAAGAATCATGAAGTGCTCCTTCTGATCAACAACAAGCTTAAACCCAAGTGGGCCCCGCATGAGGGTGATGGGAGGATGATTAACCTTCTTTGTAATGCCATCTAAACTCTATATGATTTTCCCCTACTTTGTGGGACTTGGGGGGTCCCGTGGGCACTAGTCCTCTTCACTTGTACTTTTCTTTTCCTTTTATTTAATACAAGTCCGCGAGAGTAGGCTAAGGCCGAACTTCCTTTCTATTAAAAAAAAAAGCTCTAAGAAGTTCATTGTTCAGAGATGGTCATAACAGAGAAGTGAAGTAGAGATATGATCAAGCTGTATGTATTAAATCACATAATAGTACAATGACATTGGCAATGTTCAATTGCACAATGTGAGGTAGTGAAGGAGATATGGAATGAGCTCACTAATCAAAAGCTATCCCTCTCAAATGATCTCCTAGTTGGGCTCATACCTGTGAGTCTTTTTTTATCCACTTTTATAGTTGAGATTGGAGCCAAGCTTTGAATTCAAACTGAAACTCTCACCATAAAGTGAGTCCTAAACTATAGGATTTATTCTCTCATCAATCATCTACATAGTAACCCGAGATTTGATTCCTCCTAACTCATCATGAGAGTAGTGCATTAACCATATGAGCTTTTACAAGGATAAATGATAAAGTGACTTTTAAAAGGGAATGATCATATGTGACTATATGAGATACATGCTAGTTCAAGTATGTAGGCTTGGATTATTTTGCACCAAAATCTCCCCTCAAGCCTAACATGCTTTTTCTTTATTCCTTCTTCATCTCTTGTAAACCAATCATCATCTTGAACTTGTTCATTTTAGTTCCATCCAAAGATTTTGTGAGCATATCTGCACATTGCAAATGAGTTTATACAGAGGACTATTGGATGTCCTTGCTAAGTAATTTCTCTCTTACATAATGATAGTGCGCTTAAATGTGCTTAGTCCTTGCATGATATACAAGATTAGCAGTCAAATGAAGTGAACTAGTGTTGTCTCCAAAAAACAATTTGGGGTATAAGAATGTAACCCCAAATATTTGTAGAGTAGTTTGAGCCACATAGCCCTTTGTGTTGCATTTGCTAAGCCTCTATATTTTGCCTCTATAGATGACAATGCCATAGTTGGTTGCTTCTTTGATGAACATGATCTCAGCTTTGAACCTTCCAAAAGATAAGTAGCCAGAAGTGCTTCTCCTATCATCCTTGGACCTAGCCCAATCTGCATCAGAATACATCTTGATATCCAAATTAGAACTGAATGGATAAAAGATGTTGATATATTTATATAGTGATGTGTGTGAACACTCTAGGACTCTTTGGGAACTTTTTTCCCTCTAGAGGAGGTTTTTTCCCTCAGCTTGTATATACGCGTATCTTTGTACATTCTAATGGTAATACATTCAGATTGTGTGTTGTGATCCAAGCTTCTTCTTCTTCCTTGTGCTGTGATGGAGAGTATTAATCTGCAACAGAACAAGCTATCCTTGATGTTAGAAAACTTCTATATCAAGAATAACTCAAATCTTTGATCAATTTTGGAGGATCAATGCCAAACTATCAAGCTTTTCACTAACTGTGAAGAGAGTCACTACTCAAAAAAGTCTGCTGCACTTAACTCATTAATTGACTGATCAAATGTGTAAATTTTCATATGAAACTTTGTTCAAGGTTTCAACTAAAGATTGAACACCTTCTCCAAGTTAAAGTATCTCAAAAGACCTAGTAGATCTTGAGAAATGATCCAAAAAATCCACCTATGTCTAAAAATATACTTCTCTACAATGGACTTTGACACCTATAACATTTAATGCATATTTCTCTCAAATCACAACCCATTTATTCAAATTCTTTTAACCATAGGTATCTTAACTTCCAACTTAAAGAATGAGTGCTTGCTTGCTCAAAACGTTACACTATGGAAGCAGAAATGAACAAAACATTAGCATCAAATTTGCACCTCTTGCAAACTTCACTTCTTTACATTTACACATGTAAATGTTCCTCCTCTCAATTCTCTTAGCCTAATTACAATTAGGATATGAAGACTTGTATAGAGGCTACTAACTTTAGACTTAGACTTGCACAGAAACATTTCACAAAAGATTAAACACAGAAGGAGTACTCAGCAAAAGATCGGGTGCAATTTTTCCTTCTACTCTGAAAATTTACATTTGAATGATGAGAGAGATCTTCTTCACTTCTAAAGTGTCTAATGATGCTTAAAACTTCTAATTCTTCTCATCTCATGCTCTCTCATAATTTTCCCGACTCTCAACTTGTATATATAGGCATATATGTAGAAGCTCATGACCATAACAAAGCTATAAGTCAGCTAACTACAACTTTAATTTACATATGTATACATGTCTTCATTTCATGAATATGCCCTATCTCCAAACTTCATTTGTTGATCTTTTCTTCATCTCTTAACTTCAAGTATTTATCCAAAACATCAATTGATGGTTGAATTGCACCAATAGCTCCCCTTCAATCATCAACTGAGGTTTTCTCTATCTTCTTTATACCTACCATGTCTGTGAATCTCTGTAGCTTTGGTCCATCCAAGCTTTTGGTTAGCATGTCTGCAATTTGATCTTTTGTTGAAGTATGTTTGACTTCAATCTCCTTATCAATCACCTTCTCTCTTAAGAAGTGATACTCAATCTCAATATGTCTAGTCCTGGCATGAAAAACAGGATTAGCAGATATAGACAATGAACTCATATTGTCTCCATGAATAGTGGGTGTACATTGAATGATATCAAAATTGTTCATGAGAGTCTTCAACCATATGAATTCCTTTGCAGCTTCAACCATTCCTTTGTTCTCTCCTTCTGTGGATTATAAAGCAACTATATGTTGCTTCTTAGAACACCAAGAGATTAACTTATCTCCCACATAACACAAGTATCCATATGTTGATCTCTATCATGAGGATTACCTGCCCAATCTGTATCACTATATATCTTGATGTTTATATCTAATGTAAAGCCATAATACAAACCTTCCTTAGTGTACCCTTAATATATCTCAACACTCTTTGTCTTGCGACCCAATGTTCTTTCCTAGGACAATGCATGAATTGAGACAACACTCCTACTGCATATGACAAATCAGGCCTAATTAATGTATGGTAAATTAAACTACGAATCAGACTTTGATATAGCTTCATATCCTTGAATTCTTCTCCTCCATATCTGATCAATTTGTGATTCACCTCCATTGGATTAGGTGCTACCCTACAATATTCCATTTTAAACTTGATTAGCAAGTACTTCAAATACCTTTCTTGAGTTACATATACTCCATGTTGAGTATATGAGACTTCCATGCCCAAGAAATATGCCAAGTCCCCCAAGTCACTGATCTTAAACTCTTTTTCCATTTGCTTCTTGAGACTTTGTATGTGCTTCTCATCTGTACCTATCAGGATTATGTTATCAACATATATGCACATATAAATAAACCCATCATCACTTGCTTTGACAAGCAAGCTACTATCAGCTTTAGATACTTGAAAACCAAGTTCCTTCAAGAACTTCACAAGTCTATAATTACATGCCCTTGGGGCTTGCTTCAAACCATACAAAGCTCTCTTGAGCTTACATATATATTCTGAATAGCTTTTATCTCTAAACCCTTGTGGTTGCTCCATGAAAACATCATCTGAAATATAAACATTAAGGAAAACATTCTTAACATCTAATTGACATAATCTCCAATCGCTATGAGTGTCTTGATGGTTGTCATCGTTGCCATAGGACTATAGGTCTCATAATCTATACCATATGTATGAACATACCCTTTCACAACAAGTCTATCTTTATACCTAGACACACATCCATCTGCATACCTCTTTGTCTTGTAGACCCATTTGCATCCAATGATCTTCTGACTATTTGGTTTAGGAGCCAATCCCATGTCTCATTTTCCATTAATGCATCAAATTCTTCCTGCATAGCTTTCTCCCAATTTTCCTTACCTTTTGCCTCTTTATATGTAGAAGGATCTTCATCTGCTTTCACCGTGTAAGCATAATCTTTAGTAGTCAAAAAAGAAGTGTCATAGCTATACCTTGTAGGTTGCCATTTATGTCTTGATGACCTTCTGAGTTCTCCACTTCTTGAAGTTTCTGGTTCATCACATTCTCGATCAAACCTTGGCACTTTTTCAACTTCAACTTGTACTTCATTGCTCTCTTCTTTATCAAATATATGAACCTTTGGTTTACCTTTCTTCTTATTCAAAAATTCTTCATCACCTGCATGATTATTGATTGTACCTACTTACCAAGTACCTTGCTCATCAAATGTGACATACTTTGATACAAGAAATTGCTTTGTGGATGGAATCCACAACCTATAAGGCTTCTGTTTATCATCAGATCCATTGAGCACATACTTTTTAGCTTTAGGTTCCAATTTATGTCTTAACTGAGATGGCACATATGCATAAGCCAAGCATCCAAATACTTTGCAATGATCTAAGGTAGGTCTTTTACCCCACCAAGCTTCATATGGTGTCATACCCTACAAAACTTTACATGGTAGTCTATTAACCAAGTATGTAGCTATATTTACAGCCTGAGCCCACAAATAATTTGGACATTTTTTTCTCCTTCATCATTGATCCTGCAAACTCAACAAGAGTTCTATTTCTCCTTTTTGCTACACCATTTTGTTGAGGAGAGTACTTGCAAGTAACTTCCCTTTTTATACCTGCATCCATAAGTAATCACTGACCTCATTAGAGAAATACTCTCCCCCTCCATCTGACCTTAGGCTCTTCAACTTTTGACCAATGATTCTTTTTGCATACACATGATAATGTTTAAATGTATTGAATACCTCTGATTTATCTTTGATCACATATATAGTGATCCATCTGGTAGCATGATCAACATAAATCACATAATATCTTGAACCATTAATACTGAAATCCTTTGATGGTCCCCACACATCTATGTGTACCAACTCAAGCTTCTCTTAATACATGAAATGATGCTTAGAATATGATTGCTTATGAGCCTTACCTAATTGATATGCCTCTCATCTGTATGTCATACGTTGACCTGCAACATCAGGCAATCCAAACACTGAACCATTGTTAACCATATCCTGAATACCTCTTTCATTGAAATGTCCAAGTCTTTTATGCCAAACATCTAACTGAGAAATCCTATGTCCTCCATAAGTTAACAAGGCATGACCAACATTACCTTGAATCTTCAACGTGAAGAGTCTTCCTTCTTTCTTCCCTAAAACAATTTTTTTATACCCATTGCTAGGGTCTTCCACAAAAAATCCATCATTAGTGAATCTTACTTCATAACCTTTTTCAACAATTTGGCCTACACTTATAAGATTCTTTCAAATTGTAGGAACATACAAGACCTTACTCAGAAGAGTACTTCCATCCTTGGCCTTCACTGATCCAATTGACTTCACATTGTGCTTTGTATTATCAACTATTTGAACTACATGATTAGTTACCTTATTGTCCAAATCAATCATCAAGGCTATATTATCACTCAGGTGATTGCTGCACCCTGAGTCAATGTAGAAGACTCTTTGGTCTTCACTTTGTCTTTCACAAGTTGCATTCATAATCAAAGTTGAATCCTCCTTCTCATCTGAGGCATAATTGTAATAGGTATTGTTGTAGGATTGACTTTGGAATCCTCTACGTGCATTTGTTCCAAAGAAACCTCTACTACCTCTACCTCTAAAATTACCTCTTTGGTTTCTACCACCTCTTCCTCATAAGTTAAAATTCTGACTATATCCTCCATTATTTTGGTTATTATGCCAACAATCATGAGCTAAATGATTTGTCTTACCATAGATCCAACAAGCTTTGGCTCAATCTTTATTGCTTCTACCTCTTCCTCTACCTTTGCCACCTCCTCTTCCTTTTAGGAAATTGGTTTGGCTGGTTGTACCTTCTTCATTTATCTGTTGTTTACCTTTGCTATTCTTTTTCTTGTCCTTTGAATGCATTGCTTCACCTATAATCTTATCAAAATCACCTTTGACATCTTGCTCAAAAGTTAGCATATGTCGTAGCAACTGATTTAAATCAAGAGTGAAATGATCTAGTGACAATTCAGTTGACAAAATGAATGGCTTCCATTTCTCATCTCCTCTCAAGTTTGTGAGGATTCTCTTAGATATGCTCAATACTCCACCCTCATGTGACCACAAATGATCCATGGTGCTCTAAGTTGTAAGGCCCCCATTATGAGGAGAAGCCATTATGAGAGCCCGGACATTTGTGGAACCCTAACTTCCAAGTTAGATGAGGTCTATGTGTGACCGTTGATGGTTGCAGATGATCTTTGTGAGCTTAGCCATTAAGTTAGGTAGGGCATAAACTTGCAGACCATTAGTTTGCCATTTAAGGTGAAAATAAGGCACCCGGTGGCGTTGCGCAGTTTCCCCATAGAACCTTAATGGGGGGAGTGCAGAGGGGGGAGTGTCGAGACGGTAGGACTTCTAGTTGTGGAGATATTGTCGGATCATATATTTTACTGACTATTTTGTATCTCTCGACTACATTTATCTATACCGAACCGCCTTGTAAAAGCTATATAAGCACGACCCAGGTTGAGCTTTACATAGCATTGCACACTAGTAAGCCCTTCATCTAGAGTCTGTCTAGATCGCCATCTAAGCTCCACATTGGGAGTGCATGGGTGGACAACACCATCATTGTAAGTGCATTACGCTCTGCAATCTGAGAATTTGAGTTCTCTATCTCTCAGTTTGCATCTATCTTTGTGTGCGTTTTTCTCTCAACTCTGTCTACAGGTCTATTTCGTTGTGCTGTTATTTTCTTACATGGTATCAGAGCTCAGGAGGCTCTAAGTGGTGCAGAAGTAGAAACGCAAAGGTCGCAGAGGTCTAAATGACAAAAGAGAGAAGATGTCAAGCGATGCATCATCATCTACGACTGGAGGTCAAGGTGGTTCATCAACAAGAGTAGGTGGCGCACAAGCAGGAGCAGCAATGATGCCGGTCATCCCAACGTTGCGGATACGGCCACAAGCGTTCACAAAAGGTAAACTTGATGGTACGAACTACACCCTGTGGAAGTTCAAAATCACTTCTATTATTGATTCATATGAGCTTTTGGAGACTGTTCTTGGGACTGATCATGAGCCCCAAGAAAGACCTGATCCAAATAATCCTGGTCCAATGATTCTTTCTCATGCTGATCTACGTGCTTGGAAACGTAGAAATGCAGATGCACTCTGTGCTCTTGTTACAAGTACTTCTAACAGTGTTCTGACTCTCATTCAGCATACTACGAAGGCATGTGAAGCATGGAACATATTGAGAAATCAATATGAAACTCATAATCAGACACTGATTCAGAACTTGGAGAATCAGCTTGCAGTAGAACGGTTTGCTGATGGGGAGACTACAGAGGTGTTTATCACTTGCATAAACAATCTACGAGATCAAATGGTGGGAGCAGGTGTTCAAAAGTCAAGTGAGGAGCTAGCTCTACGTTGTCTTCGATTTCTGCCCACCTAAGTTTGATGGTTTGGTAACTGCTCTTAACACTCAAATCAGACCTCAACCACTAACGTTTGAAGAATTCAGTGCCTTACTCATGGAGGAGGAGCTGCGGCTCAAGGCAAGGAGTGGTGGTAGCAAAGGAGATGCTGCATTCACAGCAAATGCCAAAGGAGGCAAAAGAGACTCTTCAAAAGATGGAGACAATAAGAAGAACGACAAACAAAAGTTCAAGGGAGAGTGTTTCCACTGCAAGAAGAAGGGACACAGAATCCAAGACTCTCGCATCAAGAAGGCAGAAGAGAAGAGTGGCTCTTCAAAAGGTGGCAAGGGCAAGGAGTCTACCAACATAGCAGAAACCGAGCTTGAGTTATTTGTTAGGATAGAGGAGGTGTGCTCCTCGGCTGAAGATTCAAGAATAGATGACTCATGGGTGTTGGATAGTGATGCATCTCGTCACATGACGAGTAGAAAGGACCTTTACAGTTCCTTACAGGCTCTAAAGGAACCCATCATAGTAAAGGTAGGGAACAATGCAAGATGTCCTGCAGAGGGCGAAGGTACGGTTTCTTTCATTAACTCTAATGGTGATATTAGAAAGCTTTCAAATGTGTTGTATGTTCCACAAATAAAACGATATCTACTTTCAGTAGCTTCTATAACTGATCAAGGTCATCAAGTATCTTTCAGTAAGATAGGAGCTAAGATTATGGATGGTAACAACAACATTGTTGGGACTGGCATAAGGAGGAACAACCTATATGAGTTGTGTGCTCTTACAGCCACTACAAACATGGGCACAAGTAAGCTATGGCATGAGAGATTTGGCCACATTGGATACCCTGTACTAAAGGAGATGCATTGTAGAGGGATGGTTGCACACCTACGATCAATTGCAGAAATGAAGGAACCATGTGAAGCTTGCATGATGGGCAAGCAACAAAGGAAGGCGTTTCCACAAGAAAGCAAGAACACGGCAAGCTATCCTCTAGAGTTGGTGCATGCTGACTTGTGCGGAAGAATGCCTACACAGGCCTTGGGCGGATCTTCCTACTTCATGTTACTTGTCGATGACTATAGCAGAAAGATGTGGGTGTACTTCCTTCGCAATAAATCTCAAGCTTTTGGTAAGTTTAAAGAATGGCTTCAGCATGTTGAAAGTGAAACAGGAAAAAAGATGAAGAAATTCAGGACAAACGGTGGTGGTGAGTTCACATCAATAGAGTTTGAAGATTTCTGCAAGAGTAAGGGAATCAAGCATCAACTCACAGTGGCACATAGTCCTCAAGAGAACGGTGTTTCAGAACGTTGGAATCGAACCATCATGGAGATGGCAAGGTGCATGTTGAAAGGAAAGGGTTTGCCTAATCAATTTTGGGTAGAGGCTGTCAACACTACTGTCTACATCTTGAATCGAAGCTACACCAAGGCACTTGATGGAAAGACTCCACAAGAAACCTACACTGGTGAAAAGCCTTCTGTTTCCCATTTCAAAGTATTTGGAAGTGAATGTTATGTACATGTTCCAGATAGGGAGAGAAACAAGCTTCAACCAAAAAGCATCAAATGTATCTTCCTAAGCTACAGCGAAGATAAGAAGGCTTATAAGCTTTATGACCCTGAGGCTAAGAAGATGATGGCGAGTCATGATGTGGTGTTCAAGGAGGAGCAGCCACATGCAGTGGAAGAGGAAAAGTGAGCTTCCACTTTATCATCAGGCAAAGGGGCAATCCACTATGAACCTGGCCCAAGAGCTATCCCTTCTACACAAGAGAAGGAAGCATCATCTTCAGATGATGAGTCTGAAAGTCACCAACCTTCCAACACCCAAATGGAAAAGAAATTGCCACGTTGGGTGAGGGAGCTCTATGATTCTGCAAATCCCATCCCACACTCACTAGAACAGGTTGCAGATGGACCGAGGCGATCACAGAGAATAGAGGAATAGAGACGGGCAAACACCCATATTGTAAACACAGCCTTGATGGCCGATCTCATTCAAGAAGAAGCAAAGGAACAGACCAACGTGGAAGAGGCACTCCATGATCCGAATTGGAGGTCAGCCATGCAAACAGAATACAACAACATCATGAAGAATGGAACTTGGGAGCTAGTGGATCGACCCCCTAAGCGTAAAGTCATTGGCACCAAGTGGGTCTGGAAGCTAAAGAACAAGGCTGATGGTACTCTACAAAAGTATAAAGCAAGACTTGTTGCATAAGGCTACTCACAAGTTGAAGGCATTGACTTTTGTGAATCATTTGCCCCGACTGCAAGAATGACTACTATCTGAGTAGTACTAGTTGTGGGTGCACATAAGCGTTGGAGAGTCTATCACATGGATGTCAAGTCAGCAATCCTGAATGGAGACCTCAAGGAGGAGGTATATGTGTCTCAGTCACCAGCGTTTGAGGCTCCCGATTCAGAGAACAAAGTATGTAAGTTGAAGAAGGCATTATTGTTGGTGCATGACAATCATCAATTGAAGGATTATGAAGAAATGAAGTCAAGGAGTCAAGAAGAGAACAAATTCAGAAGGTTGAAGGAAGGACATATTCAGAAATCCAAAGATATGTACACATATGTACATTAGCTGACTTATATTTTTTTCTAGTCATAAACTTGTATATATTCATCTATAAATACTTGGAAAATGTCGGGGCAAATAGAGCAGAAGAAGAATAGAGAATAGGTAGAGAGAAATTAGTTGTAAGAAGTGTCATTAGACACATGAGAAGTGAGTTGAATTCATCAACCTCACTTAGATGTAATTTTCTGAGAAATCGAAAAATCTTGCGCCCGATGTTTTGTTGTCTGCTCCTTCTGTGTTTAATCTTTTGAGAAATCCTTCTGCACGTATCTAAGTCCATAGCTAATCTATCTATGTCTAGAATTTGAGAGGTTAATTGCAATCAGGCTGAGAGAATTTTGCTTAGGAACATTCATTTGTGAAAATGTTCTAAGAGTAGTCAAAACTGGCGCAGATTTCATCTTCAGAGAAATGGTCATTGCTCAGTCCACAGTGTAAAGTTTTACACAAATGAGGGCTCAAAATCTAAGTTGGAAGGTAAGCCATCTATGGCTAAAAGATCTTGATCAAACGGGATTTACTTTGGGAGAACCAGTGTTAAGAAGTTGCAGGTGTCAAAGTCGCCATTGCAGAGAAGTTGTTTCAGACATAGGTAAAGTGTTTCACACATTTCTCAGTGTGTACTCAATCATTTTGAGAAATTTAACTTGGTAAAGTTGCGCAATCTCAAGGCGAAGTGTTGTGCAAAGTTTTGTAAAAAACTTTACAGAATTGATTAGTCAATGAGTGATTAATCTGCAGCAGACTTTTTCAGAAAAGTGATTTCTTCACAGTTAGTCAAATCTTGGTAATGTGTGAGTATGTTTCCAAAGTTTTGTGGAGTCTAAAGTTATTCTTGGTCTAGAGGTGGTCTAATACCAAGGATAGCTTGTTCTTTTGGAGGTTAACATTCTCCATCAGTGGTATCAGAGCAGGTTATGTCAAAATTGAAGTGAAGAAGACTCCGACTACTGCAGAAATACAAATCTTTACATCTCGAAGGTACAAAAGGATAAAGGTTGAAGAAAATTTGAGGGTAGACACATTGAAGCTATCAAAAGGATCAGAAGAAGCAAGACTCGAAGTAAAGGTACATTTATTCCTTGTAAAGTCTAAAGTTTTGAGACTACAGGTGAAGCAAGGATGGGAGATAGTCTCCAAATTGAAAAGTTGGATAGAGAGAACTATCCTGCATGGTCTATGAGGATGGAAGCAGTGAGTCCTAAACTTTAGGACTTACTTTCTCATCAATCAACTACCAAGAATTTGAGATTTGATTCCTCCTAACTCCATGTGGGTTTAGTACAATTAACATATGCACTTTTACAAGGATAAAAGTAAATTGACTTTTACAAGGGAATGGTCATATGTGACTATATGAGATAAATGCTAATTGTCCAAGTATGTAGGCTTGGACTCATTTGCACCAACATTACTGATGCAATTTCAATAGACGGGGAGAATCATGCGTTATCATTGTTGTTTATTATTTAAAATGTTTTAGAGACGGGAAGAATCTTTGAAAAATAGAAAATTTAATCACTTGATTGATGTATAAGGAATGTATGTAAAAGTTTGCTTGCTTTGTTGAGGGGTTGTGGTCTGAGTGGTTTATGCCACAAACTAGTTCGGACAATGTTTCGGGTTCAAGTCCTGAATGGCTTGACATGTGTAAAGGAATCCTTTAGTTGAGGGCTGCACACGCTTCATAGAGGTACTTTCCAAATTTCCTATATTCTCTATTAAAAAAAAAAAGAAAAAAAAAGTTTGCTTGCTTTCACACTCAAAGAGAGATCATGATTTGAACCCTGCTGAATTCAGCATAATGCAATATAGAAGTAAAGTTATGTACGTTCGTGAATGCTTAAAGAGTGAAAGTTTAAAAATCGCATCATGCGCTATGGCTGTTATGTGATGTGTGTGTTTGTAGAGAGAGAGATGTATTGCATGGATGGATGTCTCTGAAGTTGGCTTCCACATCGACAGGGAGTCAACATTAAGTTTTCCGTTGGCGAATATAAGCAGCGGAATATAATTAGCAAGACAGTAAGAAATCATAACAAACGGAGTAAGATCTAAGATGTCACACGGAGAATGATGAAGGCTTCCCTCTGAATCAAAGCTTTCTTTGCTTCAAAGTTCTCCGCTCACCCACTGCGCGACACTCCCTCCCAAGAATCGCCTTTCTACACGTCTTGTCACCAAAAGCCGCTTTAGGTGACACCCGAAAAGCAGCTTGTCACTAAAAGCAGCTTTACATGGCACACAAGCAAAAGCAGCGCATGTCCTGCCACCTTTTCGCGATGGAAAATGCCCCCACACACTTTTGCGTAGTGATGTACATATACACACAGATACACAATGTAATATGTTTCATGCACGTCACTTACAGAGGAAAAGCGAGCAAGCGCTATAATAAAGCAACTTGACTTTTTCTGCCCTGTTTCATGTCTTATCTCGATAATATTTAAGAAACATAAGTCGTATCAGTCACCTCCATCTGCAATTTATCTTATGTGGTGAGCCCCATTCCATGTGAGATAGATTAACTTTTATATGTTGAATACAGCTTTACGGAAGGTGCAATGGAAAGCTCGCAAAGTGGTTGGCATCTGCTAACGAACCAAACCATCGCCAGAAGCTTTTGGAAAGCGCGCATGAGGCATTATTCCCCTACTAAAAAGTCGTTGAAAGCAACGTGAGTCGTACAAGAAATCGACATCCTCATAATTTACAGAAACAGAGAGAGGGCATGTCTGCAGCATTATTATGCAAGCTTTCCTCCCTTCTTCTTTTTCTTGTTTGGATGATACATGTTCTTTAATAGAATATAGATGCTCAAAGAAGATCGACTAACGATTATATGGTAGGCTTTCTCTCTCTCTCACACACACACACGCACCCACACACATACGCACCCACACACATACATGCGCACAACATAAGAGTTATGCCATTTTTACGCTATGTTTACTACCTTTTGCTTGGCAGATTATAAGGAGACAGGAGCTAGATTGTCCTACTCAACTATATGCTGGACTACTAACCAGATTTGGGTTTATTTTTCACGCAGACTCTGTTGCTCCTCTCCGTTGTTCACTTATGGAAGATGCATTAACAAATGGATTTCTATTTCAACGTTTTTTGTAAGAGCTAAGCACATCATAACAATGTGAAAAAACAGCTCGGCTTCTAAAATTCAAAGTTATTCAAGACTATAAAGGCTGAGAGAGAGAGGGGTAAAATTAGAAAAATCCTGGGGAGAGAGAGAGAGAGAGAGGAATGTCGAAGAAGAGATATACAAAGGTAGGATCGGAATAAATATCGACGCGTGTTTTCTTTCTCTTGTTCATGCGTACGAATATGCGTATATATCTTTGTATGCACGTATACATATTTGCATGTCATTGAAAGCGAACAGTCAAATCTACTTCATACCAAGTTAACCGTTTAATGATCGTTTCGGGGACATTTATATAATACGAGAGCTTCTCCAAAATACTTATGTTTAGAATATTTTATTCCAAAATTCATGGGTAGCAAAGTTTCTAAATATGATAGAAAGTACATATTATTACATGGATAATTGGTTTTTGAAGTTGTCAACCACCCCAAACTATAGAAGTTGAGTGCTGCAGCACTTTAATTAATTGTAGATTTTCATTCCAATATTCAATAGTATTATTTGATTATTGTGATATTCCCATTTTGTAAAGGGAGTTTTTTCTGCAGACCAACTCCTAGCCTCTAGGACAAAACGAAGCGCATAATTGATGCAACCAAAAAAGGGTTTATGTAAACGAGCTTTCTTGCAACATCAATCGCATTTCAGTCTTGTATAGAAACTTGGATTTCGAATTAAGAAATTCTGAAGGAAGCTGGAAAAAAAAGAAAATCGAAGTATGTCTTCCTCTCCTGCATCTTCGAACTTGAAAGGGAGGAGAATGTGTCCTAGAAATTCCAAAAAAAAAACCTGGGCTTGTTCGGTCATTGAAAAGAAACATGTTGGTGTTTTCTGCAAACATTCTTATGCTCATATGGGCAATGAGATGCAATAGCAAAGAGGAAGATACTTTTCCATTGATTTTGATACAACTAGATACATTGATCCATAGACTTGAACCCATTTTAATGCGTTTTAGTACAAACACCAAATAAAATTCCATTATAATCTTTCATAATACTTTCCAAATCAATCTCTAGAAAGGAAAGGCCTTCACCATGTTCTATTCATATGCAACTCCACCGGATGCCAATGATGGCTTCAAAAATAAACCTATTCTATATAGATTATTTTTCCGTCTTTGTGTATCAAATTTTGTAGATAATTAATGAAGCAATTGGCAAAATCGTTAGTAATATTCATTTATCCATCAAGACGTTGTGATAGGTGTGTATTTCTTGGTTGCTTTTTCCAAAAAAGTGTTCAGGTGGATAATCTTGATCACTCCCTCTTTTGCAAACCTAGAAAGGGCAACCAACTTGAGACACTCTTGCCAAATTACGGCGCACAACATGAAAAGATGTCTGTTAGGTTTTGATGAACTCCTTCGGAATGTTATTAAGCCCCAAACTTATTACAAGAGACAGGGAGTCAATCAGCTCAATTAACTCTCACCTCGCTCACAACTCTACCAATAGATTGGACACATTTTGTTGTGTCATCTTGGTTATGCAGGTCAAGTTTTACACATCAAGGCATGCCTTCACATATACAATGGCGACACAAAGTGGCAGATGATAATTTCATACTTCTTTTTTTCACACACTGTGAATCCTTTCCTTATTGGCAGAAATTGTTTAGCTTTATTCTTCTTTAAGAGCATGTATAGTCCCTTGTTTGGTTCATTTTCTTTTCTCATCCACCTATCTTTACGCCTTTCTATTATTATTGAGCTCCTTCTCAAACCTAAGATTAACCTTGACTTTGTTTAGCTTAGACTACGAGTTGACTGCTCCTTTGTTTGTTTTAATCTCTACTCTTGTGGGCCAACAAGTTCCCAACATTCATTGCATGTGAGGATTTGAATACATCGATCCATGTTTGTGTGGGGTAGAAGCGACCCCAGAAATAGCTCTAAAACCCTCTTCAATCTCATTCCTCAATAAAGGGAGTGAGAAAATCAAATGGTCCACATGGAACCATGATACCCTCTCGCCTTCACATATGATTTTAAAAGAGATATTGTTGGGATAAGGATCCAAATAATGATGCATATGTACAAATTAGTTTAAAATGAAGTAGTTAGGGATCATCATTAATAGAAAAAACTTGAATAAATAATATTTTTGAAGATTTTTTCCCATTTGCAAATTTCCACCACAAGTAGAAGGTCCCAAATTTAACCAAGCTTAATGAATTCATGTTTTGCCTTACCTATCCTCAAATTATTTTTTTCATTTTTCTCTCAATGTTGAGCTCATCGATAAAACATAATTGCAAAGAGGGGAATCTAGAAAAGGGATTCCCATGTTTCCAATTGCTCCCATTCAGATATGAGCACATAGATAGAGTGGATAGAGAAAGGGCGAGTTCCACACAAGTGGGAAGCCACTCCATCTGTTTATAGTATCCACTAAAGTATTTTGTTGATGAACCAACCAAGATAAGGTCCCCCAAAAATTTGGTCTTGCGCCCCTATGAGCGTGATCTATCAATTTAAATAGACTCTGTTTAGACTCTTTTCCATTCAACCACAAGGTTACGATGTTGAAAACTTGAAAATTCAATAAAATATTGTTTGTTATCTCTTAAGTAAGTGACCAATTTTATCTTTTACTCCCTCTTAAAGTCCCTTATGTTTTTAGTATACCTTTGCTAAACCATTTCCTAGGGATATGTTCTATAGGTCTTCCTTTTTTCTCTCCTAAGTTCATCCTCAGAATGTCTTGGACCATGGAGACTACTCTAGGACTCTCACTATGAGAATTAACCTTTTTAATAGTTAACGAGTGGCCTTCTAATATCTCTTTTTTTTTGTCTCCTATGAATCATTGGTTGAGCCGAACCATTCAAATATTCCAAAACATTAACTCAATTATCCAATGTGCTAGCCATCTTCTCCTTTGACTTGTCTTCACCTTGATGTTATTTCCTCTTGTTCTCTCTCCTTTTCCTTCTTTCTAGTAATGTAAACTCATTATTACCATTTTTGTTTTCCATAATGTTTGTATGGTCAAATTGACTAGCTTTGTGATCAGGTCTCCTCAAATCCACATGTATTAAAATAGGGGATGCATCGGTTGCCATTGTAAATGTGGAGGACTATATTCTCTATTTTTGCTCCTAGGACTATTTACTTGCAGATCCTTTTATAAGATGACAATCCTTGACTTGATATGGTTTTGTTCTTTACTAAAAGTAAACCTTTGAAAGGTCCTTAAAGATAAGATCTTATTTCAAATGCTTTTCTTTTCTTGAACTGATTCTGACACACTTTGGTTGGGGTGTTGTAACCACAAGGGGAATATTGATGCTTTCGTTTTCATTTGTGAGAATTCTAGAAAATCTACAAGAAATAAGCGATTTTGTATTTCATCTTCAAAATTAATCAATCAGTGTGCTAATCAACAAATCAATAAGTGAAAATAAGGAGGAATCATGACCAGCATCGTAGTGAACTTTTGAGTTGCAATCCTTTCTTTTTTTTTTTGATCGGATGAGAAAATTTACACTAGAACATATGACGGGCATACCGATGGTCATGCCTCCGCATCGATCTGATGGTTGAAAATGCTTGAAAAACCACAGAGGGAAAACTGACGATCATTTAATCATCAGTATATTTATTGACAATCAATAGTTGATATGGGCATCAAAAACCACTTGCACGGATATGCGCATCATTATAAGCATCAGTATAAGCACCAGTAATTTATTGACACTTATACCGATGCTCATACTGATGCACATACTGGTGCTCATACCAATGCAATGCTTTTAACCAGACCCAAGAACAAAATTTTGACATTTGCTCGTGTTTTGAACCAATCTACTACCGTTGAGTTTGCATGCACAAACTATATTCTATGCATACTATGTACACACATCTCTCTCTTTCTCTCTCTCTACACACACCTCTCTATTTCTCTAGGTCTGAACTTCTGCTAAGTATCAGACATACTGTAGCACCCTTTTCTCTTTCTTTGTGATTTCCCTTCTTTAGTTTCTCTTCTCTTTAGTTTTGAAGGAGGTTTTTGGAATTAGTTCTTTCAAATTGCATGAAGGACAACATTAAGTGGATTTTGATGACAACAATCCAAACAATTACATGATGTAAGTGTTGTTTTGTTTTCGATTGACAGAGACTCAAAAAGAGAAAGAGAGAGAGAGAGATGAAAGAAAGAGAGAGGTCTAGAGAAACATAAAGAGAGAGAGAGAGAGACATACACACATGCATATTACATACACACACACACACACATATACATACACATTCACATATGTATACACACACATATGTGCATACACACATGCATATGCATAGATACATACACACACATATGCATGTACACACACGCATATACATACATACACACACATGCATACATATGTACACACACATATGCATAAAGACATAAACACACACACATGTGCATGTACACACACACATACATACATACACACATGAATATTACATACACATGCACATATACAAAAACACTCACATATGTATACACACACATATGTGCATGCACACATGCATATGCATACATACATACACACCCATATGCATGTACACACACATATACATACATACACACATGCATATTACATACACACACACATGCATACATACATAAACACACATATGCATAAACACATAAACACACACATATGTATACATACACACATGCATATGCATACATACATACACACACATTTGCATACACACACACACATACACACATGCATATTACATACACACTCACATATGTATACACACACATATGTGCATACACACATGCATATGCATACATACATACACACATGCATATTACATACACACGCACATGCATACATACATACACACACATATGCATAAACACATATAAATGCACACACATGTATACATACACATGCATATGCATACATACATACACACACATTTGCATGTAAACACACATACACACATACATACATACACACATGCATATTACATACACACACACACATATACATACACTCACATATGCATACACACACATATGTGCATACGCAAATGCCTATGCATACATACATGCACACACATATGCATGTATAAACACATATATACATATATAAACGCATGCATATTACATACACACACACACACATGCATACATACATACAGCCACATTTAGATGCCGTAAGGTGCACTCTACATTATGTGAGTGCTACTTTGGATTTGAATTGTTTTATGAATGTAGTGTAGATTTCGTGGTTCCTCGATAAACTGATGCAAATTGGGCTGGTAGTATTCCACATCGAAGATCTACTAGTGGTGTTCCATTCTCACTTGGGAGTGCTACTATTACATGGAGCTCCAAGAAGTAACCTAGTGTTGTTTTGTCAAGTACAGAGGCTGAGTATAGAGGTGCTGCAATGGCAGCATGTGAAGCATCATGGTTAGAGATGCTATTTTTTTATTTAGGTGTGGAAGTGCAAAATCTGATCATCATGTTTTTTGATAATCTTAGGAGCATTCAGTTAGCATAAAATCCTATTTTTCATAACAAAACAAAGCATATCAAGGTACATTATCACTTCATCCGAGAAAAGGTATTAGCAAGTGGTATTCATCTTGTTTATGTGAGGATAGATGAGTAGGTTTCTAATAGTTTTACTAAAGCACTTGGAGTAGAGAGCCTGAAGAAGTTTTGGAAGATGCTTGAATTAGAGGACATGGCGTTAAGCATGACTAGGAGTGTTGAGATATCAAGCTCAACATGTGATAATCTAGGATGAAACGTATCACTTTCCATCTGTCTTACAAGTATAGTGGTCACACGGGTATATGTTAGGGATACTTCATTGAGCTTTAGTAGATTTATCTACCAAGAGTGATAGCACATTTTTTTTCTTTCCAGCTCACTCATTCACAGAGATTAGGATTTTCCTTATGTACTATTTTTTATATACTGCACTAGTTGTATTGTTGGTTTTTGTCATTCTTGAATATTCCTTTTATGTAGACGAAGAAGAAGAAGATCATTCTTCCTTGCCTCAATCTAGGTGTTTGTGTATGCTCATTTTTTATTGTGAGTCTGTGTGTGAGAGAGAGAGAGAGATCTCTTCCTTATCTCCTTCCTCGTGATATGTGGGAGCAAAGGTCTCATCAAAACCAATGTTTTCTTGAGCATAACCTTTTGTAACAAGCCTAGTCTTATATGTGGGAACTATTCCATCATGCTTACACTTCAGTTTGTATACCCACTTAGTGCCAATGGCCTCCTTGCAAGGATGCAAATCACATAAAGACCATGTACCATTCTTCATAATAGTATCATATTCTCATTACATAGTAGTTATCCAATTTTCTGAATGTTGTGCTTCATCAAACAAAACAGGCTCATTCTCATCACAAAGACCAGAGGCAACCATAGCATAGCAATCTAATGCTGAAGAATCACTATGAGAGCCTAAACAAGTATGTTATGAAAGAGGTGCATCTAATTTGCTATCTTGCAAACTCTACACCAGCCATTGGGATAGTCTTTGCCTCCTCTATATAAGTCCTCTCATCAAAAAGTGCATCTTGTAAATCTACATCAGAAAAGGAATGATCTGCACCATCACATGAGACCCCTAAAGGCTAGGAAATTTCTTCATTCAAACAAGCAATTGACTATCCACTTGTAAAAAGAGGCGGCACAGTGTCATACACATTTCTAGAGCTAACAAAAGTCTCCTTTGTACATGAAAATAATGGATGAATTGCATCTTCAACAAGAACAACATCACGGCAAAAAAAATGCGTTTACTATGGATGGTACAGACCACAACCTTTGCTTTCAGAATTGTACCCAAGAAAAATACATTTGACTACTTTATCATCCAATTTTGTGCATTGTTGTTGGGGCACTAATGCATATGCCAGAAAACCAGAAACATGCAGATGAGCAAGAGATGTCTTGGAACCATGCCAAGCCTCATATGGAGTGATACAGTGTAGTGCTTTGGTGAGAGACATGTTAAGTACATATGTTGCACACATAACAATCTCAAGCTAGAAGCTCTATGGTAAAGTCTGAATGAGGAAGTCCAATTGTAAAAGAGATTGTTTAGCTCAACCATGATATAAGAAAGGGTCCCATAATTCCAAAAACACCCATAGAAACATGTCTTGCCCCTATCAAGTTAATCATGCCTAATACTCATGTTTCCTTGATGAAAGATTGGTTACAAAACATTGGATTCACGTACTTCAAAAGAAAAACCCAATAGAAGTTGAACTAGTAGATGGAGAACCTCTATCATCTGGGGATATTACGATGGAAACCACACCATTAAGATTGCACCTTGGTGACCATGATTCCCACATATGTTTCAATGTAATATCAATTCCAATAAACCTAATTATCATTGGAATGCATTGGCTAAAGAAACATAATCCAGACATCAATTCGAAGAAGAAAAAAATCACTCATCGACATATCCAGAAGAAACCGATATATGTAGGAACCAAAGCCTTCATGCATGCAATAAGGAAGGCACCAAAATATATCATCTATATGATACTAGCTCAAGAGTCTAAGAAAGATTATTGTTTAGCGTATTGGTCACCTATAGACTAATAGTACCCCAATATATAGGTTTGGGAATGAGGATTTACGAATACAATTACTCGTAAACATGCGTTTCTCTTCCTTCACTCACAATATCATTGATTGCAAACATAGACAGTTCATCATACACAATCTACAGAGAATCGTATCTTCTCAGCACAATAAAATAGACTGTTGATTTGAGAATATGAAGGCGATTACATTACAGTAGCGTTTCCACAATCTAGCTTCAGGATTGTAGACTTCACTCTTCATCATTCTCTGTATCTTCTTATTTTGTATTCATCACTTCTAGAATCCATCTGTAAGACTCGACACCATACTTAGTAAAAAGGGGTAAGGCTTCATACCCTTCTGAACTTTTGAAATATAGAATAATGGAAATTACAATTTCTGAAAACTCTTGATATCTCCATAACACCTCCATTTTATTACATTGGAAATAAGAATTGTAATTACAAGAAAAGTAGTTCGTACACACTGGTTGTTAACACTGGCATGCATTGTGGATTTGAACCCACTAGTTACAGGATATACAAGTCTACAGATCATCGTCTTGATTCTGCATTTCTTGAAATATAATTCTTTGTACATCATACTACAACTCATTGAACATTCCTCTAATATTTTCCTCAGCTAATAATATTTCCGCTTCAAAAAGCTCCTTAGGATCTAATAGCTCTTGGCTAGCACTTCTATAGCAAATTACAAAAGATTCTAATTCGAGAATCCGCAACTGAATCCTTCTAAGATTTTGTCAAAAGCTATAGTTACATCCGATAATTTAGTTATAGTTTTTGTAGTGGTCTTGGACATTTCTTCTAACTTAGTTTTATAGGTGAGATCCAAAACTGAAGCATCTTTCTTGAGCTTCTCCACTTCCGCTTCCTTATCTGCCAACACACGATTTGCATCCGCACAATATTTCTTCCATTGGTTAACTTGTTTCTCCAATTCAAGGATTCTAGCAATTTGTGCATGCACTGTATCTAAATTCTCCTGCATAGAGTGGAACTTTTCTTCTAAGGCAGTGAATTCTGAATTCGAGATTACCAGTCATTCTTCCACTTCCCTGGTTGATATGCTTTGTCTTTTCATTTCCCCGCTCTATTCTTTAACCTTCTCCTTTAGCTTCTGCACTTCTTGTTTGGCCTTCTACAACTTCAAAATTAAATCCTTATTAATTTTCTTCAATTTTTTATTCGACTTTTGTGTTTGTCCGACCTCGGCTTGTAATCTGGCTATGATTTTAGACTTCTCTTCTACAGTAACTTTTAAAGTGTTATTTTCTGTTTGTGCCTCATTCGGATCATCCATTAATTCTTCATTAGTTGTACTATCCCTAGCAACACTCTCAGCTCAGACAGCTTCTGCCTCGGATTGGACTTGGCTAATATCTGCCATCATGTGCTCCCACTCTGTAAATCATTTGTCTTTTTCCACAATCATATAATTATACTTGTTTTGAGATTCCTCAAGCTTCACCAAACTCCAAGACAAACCGCGGGCTAAGTTGGCAAGCATCTCCGATCTAACAATTTCATCATTGTACATCCATGAGTAGATAATATCGGTGCACCGAAGTGGGGGTAAACTCACCCTACTTTCCTTAGTCTTCCACTTATCTACTAGTCAGCAACCTTGAAATGTATGTAAGACTAGTATTTTACTTGAAGAACCTGTGGAACGGCCATCTTGTTCCTACTGTTGCTTCCGGCGTCTCTCCTCTTCGGTATCTCTTTCTTCCCTTTCTTGCCCTTCTCTTCTCGGAGAATCCTCTTCCTCCAATTGTCATTGTCTCACTTCTTCTTCCTGAGTCCGTGTTGCCTCTTCCTCCTATCTTCCTCTCGGCTTCTTTCATGGCCTTCCTCTCTACTTCTTCCTTGGCCTTCCTCTCTGCTTCTCGCCATTGATTCTTCTCCACCTGTCGCCTTCTCGACTCCTCCTCTTCATTAACCTGTATCTCCAGCTACTCTTGAGAAGTGTTACCTCTGGATTTTCGCTCTGCCACTCTTTTCTTTAAAAGCTGTAAAAATACCTTACCCGAGCATACTATGTATTCTGGAGGTAAGTATACCAAAGTCATAAAAAGCAAGGAAAAAAATACTCCCACCTTGGAGTCCGGCACTGCATTCACAGCTCATCTGGTACGTCGAAAAAATCTCTAGACTTCCTTCTTCAGCTTCCAAAGAATAATTTTTGCCCAATTTACCTAGGTCTTCGTAGATTTTTTCACCAGGGCATAGAGCTGTTGGGACACTCTGTAATGCTTAGCTTGCAAATTAATGATTATTGTCGTTAACAACATTCCCCACTTCAAAGGGTTGTCGTCCGACAACTACATAAGCTTGTATTCACCCGAACATGGTTTGCCAAGCAATGCACATATTTCTACAGCATCAATAGGCTCCATTCTTGACACGATGCACTCCTTGGCCACGTGAAATCTTTCAGCAATTAACTCTAGTGACATCTAGAATAATTCCTGGCCGATACAAATGCTAATATCATGTGAGTTGATATCGTTGCCATCTCTTTGCCTAGCTATCTCCATGGCAATATCCTTCGCTTGCGGATGAGGCCTAATGCTGCACCAATCCAGCATTGCGCATTGCACAAGTCCTCTACACTTGAACCATTCCTTCTGCTCCTATGACAACTTTTCTGGAATGTAGAGAAGGTCACAGTTAGAGAAAGAATCTTCCATTGCTATGCTTCTGTTTGTTTGTTTCGTTGTTGTAATGCACAAGCCCTCTGTTCATTGTAGTTGCCCCGTATGCAAACTCACCAAATAAGGCGAATTGGGTAAAGTGCGTAACCTTTTATGCCCGGCCTACCTGTGTAGACAGTTGTGAGTCTGCACCATGATGAGTGATTAAGGGATGATAACTCGCAAATTTGCACTGATTAGTTGCTCTCATAATAAGAAACAATCATCAGTTTTGAAACGTTGTGGCCGCCACCATTGATTGATTGCCTATATGATTGCATGTTAAGTAGTTAAACTACACATCATGCCTAAGATCCCATGATTGGAGGTATTCAATGATAATATTCATATTTAGAAAGCTTTTCTTTTCCTTCTTGCTTCAATTTTAATGAGGACACTGATAGGGCCATAGCTTAGACCCATTAATGATAGTCGGAAGAACATCTCCGATCAACATAGCCAACCAAAATGAATTAGGACTGCATATCTAAATGAGGTGATTTGTGAATTTTGCAATGAAATGTTTTTGCTCTAGCTAATATTAATTGGCAACAGATATTGATTATCAAATTACAGCATGTGTAACGCTTTGTTTTTTTTGGAAAATTTGCGCTCCAAAGAATAGTAACAAAGATTTCTCAATATTTTGCTCTGATCGGCTTTTTCATGTATGTGTTGTACTTAATGTTTCAAGGTCTATTAGTTCAATAGACTACATGCAGTACTTGAAGAGCTTTTTTTTTGTGAGCTTATGTATTATTTTTTTGCCACACGATTGTCATCGAATTGTTTCTCGAATTAATTTACTGTGTTAATTTGCACTTTCCAACCTTCGACCGTGAGCTTCAGTGTCGCGTTTTTATTTCAAATGTCATACATGTGCTTATAATGTTCATTTTTAATATAAGCGCACACATATAAAGCACAGAAAAATATGTTGTTTTGCAATATACTTTCAATCACATTGACAGCGGATCTTAGAAGATGGTGGCATGCACATGACCATTGATGTATCAAAGTTTGATAGATTAAGACATTTTCAATTTTATCTCAAGTGTGAAAACATTTTTGCTTAATTTTTCAATAACCGTCAGCTTTATGCTTCTAATATAATAGCGTTTGCTTAATTCAAGAATCTATTAGCATTATTAAATAAATAAAAGTAATAAACATACGTAGGTAATCCTTGCTTCATCTTTAGAAAGAAAACTTAAGCTCCATTGAAACAGTTATTGAGATTCAAGGGGAGAGTTTTTCCTCACATGCATTTGCAATAGTTGACATTCTGAAAGATTTGTTGGTTTCTATACTTGAAATTTTTGTACTTATGATTACTCATTCAAAAGCTTAGTGACGAGAATTCTTTTGCTTTAAAGTCTATTCTTGCATTGCCTACTAAGTAATGGAGCTTTGCTATGCTAATCAATCCACCTGAGCTTGCTCCAAGCACCCGGCATGCGCCGTTAGTAATACAATTGAATTCATCCACCAGTCGTCACAAATCGCTCCCACAAAGGAAAGAATTAAAACATTTTGCAAGAGCTCTCATTTAGCTTTATACGAAAATGGATGGCCTTAACCATACCAAAATGGCCAACCTAGATAAAAGTAGTCATACAAAAATTCTAGAGGTAGTCTAAGAGTCTTATTGACCTTTCTACACCATGTTGGGGAGTTTCTATAAATGTGATGGTCTTCCTATGATATCACAAGTCATAAAACTGATTAAAAAATTAAGTGAAATAAGGTTCTATCTCAATGATGTAATTTACAAAAGATACTATTGTTTGCAAAAAGTATTATTCTTCCTTCTACTTCTCCTTGTCTTCCTTGTATTTCCTTGATAATCTTTAATCTTTTCTACACAAAAATCTACCTTCCTACATATTTTCACCCTCAAGAATGCATCCAAGAATTTTTTTTACTCAAAGCTCTACTAGGGGCATCATGTGGTTGTTCTAGGTCTTGCAACTGAACTTGAAGAGTACCAATATTAGCATTTCGTGCTTCATTTCTCTCTTGTAATTGAATTGTCTTATTTCTTCATAGAATGGTTGACCTTGGCTATAGCTCCAAAGATAAAGATTCATAGGAGGTTCAAAAGATGAGTAAGTTGCTATTATCCTTCAAAAGTTTGTAATTATCATGAATCAGCTTTTCTAAGGTCTCCCTAAATTACTCTATATGAGAATCAATGGCTGTATTTTGGATCTTGAGGGAACTTATTTCTAATTATAGTTTTTGTATTGTTCCATATTTCTCTATATCAGCTTGATGCATCTACTTCATTATGCATAATCAAAGTGATGAATGATTTCAGCATGGCTAACTCACATTGTAAGCATTAAATTTACTTTAGATATTCCTCTTCTCTACTAGCTCCATGGAGAAGTGACTCATTCATGCTAGATTATATGCAATCGAATTCTCTCATCTCTAGATGTACACTTTCAAATAGGTTCAAGTTTGGGAAACCACAATAGTGTATCTCTATTGGAGTCCTTGAGGTTCCTATTTCTTTGAATGTGGTGGCTTTTCTTTGTGAACTCTTGGCAGTAGACATAGATGTTTGCAACGTCTTCATAGCTATGCAGGAGGTCTATTTAGTAGCACCATCAATAGCCCCTTTAGATTGAATGGAACATGAGCGACTGACATTTACATCATATATATCTACTAGTTGTGATTATGATTGATTATTGATGGCTGAATCACTAATTTCTATGAATTATGAATTACAATTTCTTGTATAATTTTCCCTCTTTGGTAGTGAGTTGTTCTCTAATTCTTCCTTTATTTTGTAGCAAGTCGCCTCCAAATTTTTAGTTATATTTCTCTTGAAACACATGAGCTATCATTGATATCGTTTTCATCAATTTAGCCTTCTCCTTGCTTCTCAAGAGGAATAATATGAGCGGTTTCATCATTAGACACCTCCTTTGTGGGGCTGAGGAGTGGTCTTGCAAAACTGGATAGGCATCTTCTAATAGACTCAACCTGCATTTCTTTTTTTGTTACTATCTAAGTGAAAGCGACTCATAGCATTTGTGGCTGTGCAAGTGGCATGGCTACTTCTTTCACCTAGTGTGTGAATTCCGTGGCTTATGTTTTAGCTCCTTTTGGTCCTCTTTATTTTGCTGACAAGCTCTCCATTTGTATTGTGTGTCTTGCTAAGATGGAGTAACTTTTGGTTCCTAATCATTCCCATTCTTCTGTCCATATCACATCATCTCCTCAACCAACACATGATGTTATAAGAGTTTTGAAAGGAGTAGGCTCTAAGGATGAAGCTTGAGAGTAAGTGCTCTCAGCACCTTCTTTAACAAAACGACAAGTTACTCTTCTATGATTATGTTTAAGTTCTTCATGTTCCAATGGGGATTCTTGTTCTTTATTAGAGTGGTGTGAGTTGACTTAGGTGCATTATTGAAAGAACCTCATGAATCTTGAACTTTCGCCTACCTCTCCTCTCATTTTCTCTCATTGTTATTGTCTAATCATTGAAACCATTGATTTGTATCTATTAGGCATGATCATTATTACACTTAGCTAGTTGTCAAAGTTCTTTTGAATGTCAATCCATAGAAAGAGCTATATGAATTATGTGTGTAAGATTTGGTTTTGCACATAATGTCTTCTTATTTGTGCATCTTCTTTTTGTTGAGCCTATTTTCTCAAAAATCCATGTTGCAATGTTCATAGTTGTATTAAATCTTGCGGCATGCATAATTCCATGACATTGTTGCTTATTAGAAATAGGGTACCTATCTTTAAAATGAAAAAATAAATGTTGGTGAATTAGACTTAAACCTAGCTCTAGTTGTTGACTTTGAGATCCATGAAAGACTTCCAACTCTTTTTAAATTTTTGGTAGAGGCCCATATACTTTATTGATATTCTTTTATGTGTTCTCAATGTAAAGGGCAGCTTAAAGCAATTCTATGGTGAGATACACATACCATGAGCCCTCGCCTCTTCTACATCCCTTGTTGAATCTTATATGATGTGATCAGCTCTACCACCTACTAGTGTCTAGCCAGATTATGGGTAGTTAAAGTTAATAACCAAGCCCATATAGGTTCATAATTTATATCAAGTCTAGAGTTTGTTGCGTCTCTACAAATTCTAGTCACATGCTATGGAGCTTGCATTGGTGTCCATGGAGTTCTTATTGGCACAAAGCAAATGGTTTTTCTTTCTTATTGAATGTTTACTTTCTTTTAACTAGTGTCTTTGTGCATGGGCCACTAATCCTATATGTAGACCTAGGAGATTGATAGGAGGAGGATTCTCAACAAAGTTTGGTAGATCTCTCAACATCTAGTCTATCCATCCAAAACCATCTGCCCTACTTGAGACATGATTGTTAGCTCAATACATTGCACCTCTCCTCCTTCACCATAACTTCAATCCATATTTCTTCTATTCGTTTTAGTGTAACTACATGGAATTCATGTACAACATCAAAAGAGAAAACAATTAAAAATTGAACAATGTTTGTGATATGTCAATGCATGAATCCCTTGATAATTTTTTTTTCAAACATTCAAAAGAAAAAAAGGGTGTTTCATGTTTACTTTCATCAAAATGTAGGAACAAGGCTCCATGGTACCAACATACACACAAATATTGAACTAAAAAATTCACTCAAATTGAAGCAAATGAGTGTTATATATAAGACTCATACATTACATATATACATCATTTACAAAGTATATGGTTCTTATGATGTGCCCATATTTATTCTATGGATTTTATGTATGCTTAAATTACTTGTTCTTTTTCTCCTCACTTCATAATTATTTACGTATGTGTGCATGCATTTTGAAGCATGTGCCTTATGCACGGTGTTGAGAGATACGATTAGACGCAGACAAAGAAAGACCTCAAGTAAAGGTTGAAAGTTTTCCACTATGCGCATGAAGCGGATTTCCAATTTCTTGAGTCCAAGTAATCAAAGCATCCACAAATAGTACTACTTGGATGTTGGGAAAGATCGATGGACACCCCAAGAAATGAGTTGGTACTGCTAATTCCTACTTTGTACCTGCCCTCTTTCACTTCATAGTTGCTTTGTAGGCCTTTTTAGCTTTCCAACGGCACTAAATAAGTTCCTATTTACTTTGGAGATGATGAATGTATGATTAATCGAAAATAGATAACTTCACAAGTCACAAGTCATCAAAAGCTTTATATTTTGGTTCACACACCTGCTACTTGTTAAGCTTAGTGCTCCCAGCACAAAAGAAATCAGAAAAATTTCTTCTAGGGATATCTAATTAGCTTATAGAGCTAATGATTCCAATTGGAATCACTTAAAATGATTGACTACACAAAGAGCAATCAATTGAACAACTAAACATTACCCCCAAATTTTTAGGACCTCTATAGAGAATTTCTAGTGTCCACTTCAAGACACTTTTCTCCCAATAGGATAAATGAACTGCCTTCAAAATTTGCCAACATGTAGTAGACTTAGTTGTGATTGCAAGAGCCACATATCACTCAGAATGATGGAGTATTGGCTAAAGATATGAGCAAGACAAGAACAATCTTCTAAGTGACAATAATAGAGAGACTAACAAAGATACTTAATGATGTATATGTATTATAAAACATGAATTTACAACATCATTGGCAAAGGAATAATGCCAAATGATTGTGAGGTGAGTGAGCAATGAGTTGTGCTACTTAAGCTCTACTAAATGATCAAATGAATGGCTCTCTAAGGAAGTATCTTGGTCGCGAGATTTTACAATCATTTTATAGATAACTTGTCTCCAAGTTTGAATTCAAATTCAAACTTGGCTTTCACCTAAACGTTCTCCTTTAAGTTAGGATATATTCCATGACATTGATTCCTAGCTTTTATCTCTTCCAAACTCCACGTTTTTGTAGGCTTTACAATATTCTTTCAATTTAAATGACTTTTACAGAAGGTAAATGGTAACAATCCATAAGCATTGGTTCATGTGTATTTGAAAGAAGTACACATAGCTTCTTCCAATGCCTAGCCAAGTGTGAAGGCTTGGCATTTGCACCAACAGCTCCCCCTCAAGCCAAACATCTCAGCTTGGTCTTCTCCATTAGTCCTCTTGAATTTCTTGCAATGCAATCATAGCTTTAAACGTGCAAAGTTTAGTACCATCAAGTGCTTTGTTCAATAACTCTACAGATTACATATTAGTTGATACATATGCCAATTGAATTTCCTTGCTCAATAGCTTCTCTCTCACATAATGATAGAGGACCTCTATACGCTTGGTCCTAGCATGATAAATAGGATTTGCTGCAAGATGTAAAGAACTTGTATTTTCTCTAAAAATCATTGGAGAGTTAGCATGTAATCGCAATTTTGCATATAGAAGTGTAATCCATATGGCTTCTTGAGTAGCATTGGCTAGTCCTCTATATTCAGCCTCTATTGAAGATAAAGCAACAATAGGTTGCTTCTTGGAAGACCATGAAATGGGCTTCTCACCTACAAAAGAGAGATAACCTGAGGTACTCCTCGTGTCATCCTTGCAACCTACCCAATCTGCATGTTAGTATATTTTGATGTCCAAATCTAAAGTATAAGGAAATTATAAACATTGATTTTGAGTACCCTTAAGGTACTTCAAAATTCTCTTGGCAGCTTCCAAGTGAGGCGCTCTAGGTTTGTGCATACATTGGCTTAAGACACTTTCTCCATAAGCAATATCAATTCTTGTCAATGTAGCATAGTTTAGGCTTCCAACTATGCTTTGGTATCCTGCAACATTCTCAAGGAAATCACCTTCATGAGCAATTAATTTTAGATTTACCTCCATAGGAGTGCTTTCTATCTTGGCATTTTCCAAGTCACTACAACATATGAGGGGCATACCGACCCTGCATATACCGACGGTGATACTCGACGTCGGTATGGGTCTCAGAAAATGTCACTTAGAGATACGGACGGTCAAGTGACCGTCGGTATGACCGTTTTAAACGGATCGTCGGTGTGGCCCGCACCCGCCGGTATGTGCATCGGTATATGCGTCGGTATAGTTGTTGGTATGAGCATCCGTAATATACTGGGAACTACCGATGCCTATACCGACGCCCATACGGGCGGTGAGTTTTAAACATACTGCGAACCCGAGAGTAAAACTTCACATTTTTGCACGTGTTTGTATACTGTTGGTCTTTTGTCGAACTTGCATGTGCAAACCGAATCGTGACCTGCATTGTCTTGTGCGCACACACACACAGATCTCTCTCTCTACACACACTCTCTCTCTTGGCTTAGATCTCACATCTTGGTAAGTGCTGTGCGTACTGTTAGCATTTGTGTTTCTCTATGCTTTCGGTTTTATAATTTCTCTTTTCTTCAATTTTGTAGAAGTTTTTTGGCATCGATTGTTTGGAATTGGACGATAGACGACATACATTACGCTTTGACGACAACCATCCAAAAGAGGGGCATACTTGTAAGTGATTGTTTTATTCTCTATTGATAGAGAGAGATGGAGAGAGAGAAAGAAAGAGAGAGAGAGAGAGAGAGAGAGAGAGAGAGAGAGAGAGAGAGAGAGAGAGAGAGAGAGAGAAAGAGAGAGAGAGAGAGAGAGAAACAAAGAAAGAGAGAGAGAGAGAGAGAGAGAGAGAGAGAAGAGAGAGAGAGAGAGTGAGAGGTAAAGAATAATGAAAGAAAGGAAGATAGAGATAGGAAAATAGAGCATACATACACACACACATACACACACATTTACACACATACACACACATTTACACACATACATGTACACACATGCATACATACACACATACATGTACACACATGCATACATACACACATACATGTACACACATGCATACATACACACATACATGTACACACATGCATGCTTACATACACACACCTATACACACATGCATGCTTACATACACACACACACATATACACACATGCATGCATACACACACATATAAATTTACACACATGCATACATACACACACATGCATACACACATACATACACACATATATATACACATATGCATACATACACATACACACACATATACACACATACATACACACACACATATATACACACATATACATACATGCATGCATACATACACACATATACACACATGCATGCATACACACATATACACACAAATACATACACACACATATATACACATATGCATACATACACATACACACACATATATACACACATACATATATACACACATATACATTCACACACACACATATACACATATGCATGTATACATATACACATATACACACATGCATGTATACATACACACACATACACATACACACACATGTATACACATGCATACACATACACACACATGCATGCATACATACACACGTACACACACATGCACACACATGCATGCCTACATACACACATATACACATACACACAAATGTATACACATGCATACATACACATGCACACATGTACACATGCATACATACACACATATAATCCTATTTTTATTTTGAAGTTTTTTTTACATCAAATATATAAAAATAGGATTAGGGGTTTTACGCTATTTACACATACATACACATACACATATAATATATATATACATGTACATACACATGTATACAGAAATATACATATTTTAGGTCTAGATATTTAAGATGAGGGTTTTAGGGTTTAGGCATACATATCACTCAATTATATTTATATTAAGAAAAAATATAGAGAAAAATAAAAAAAAAAATCTGAATATATATATAAAATATGATTAGGATTTTAGGATTAGGGGTTTAGATTCTGATAGGTGTTTAAGTATTTAGGTTTTATTATTTCAGATTTAAGTCTAAGTCTTTCTAATTAGGGTTTTAGGGTTTCAATACGTGTATCACATACATACATGTAGATACACATGCATACAAATATATACATATTCTAGATTTAAATCTTTAAGATTAGGGTTTTAGGGTTTTAACACCTGCATAACATATATGCACACATACACATACACATATAATATATATATACATGTATATACACATGTATACAGAAATATACATAATTTAGGTCTAGATATTTAAGATTAGGATTTTAGGGTTTAGGCATACATATCACTCAATTATATTTGTATTAAGAGAAAATATAGAGAAAAATAAGAAAAAAATCTGAATATATAAATAAATATATATATAAAATATGATTAGGGGTTTAGATATTGATATGTGTTTAAGTATTTAGGTTTTAGTATTTCAGATCTAAGTCTAAGTCTTTCTGATTAGGGTTTTAGGGTTTTAATATGTAGATAACATATATACACAAACACACATATACATATAATACATACATACATGTAGATACACATGCATACAAAAATATACATATTTTAGATTTAAATCTTTAAGATTAGGGTTTTAGGGTTTGAACACCTACAAAACATATATGCACACATACACATGCACATATAATACATATATACCTGTATATACACATGTATACAGAAATATACATATTTTAGGTCTAGATCTTTAAGATTAGGGTTTTACGGTCTAGACATACATATAAATCAATTATATTTATATTAAGGAAAAATATAGAGAAAAATAAGAAAAAGAATCTGAATATATAAATAAATATATATATAAAATACGATTAGGTTTTTAGGATTAGGGGTTTAGATTTTTATTGGTCGTTAAGTATTTAGGTTTCAGTATTTCAGATTTAAGTCTAAATCTTTAAAATTAGGGTTTTAGGGTTTTAACCCTAAACCCTAAACCGGCCTCACTCCTGCTGGCCTCACTCCCGCCGGTGTCACTCCCACCGGTGTCACTCCTGCGGGTGGTGCTACTCTCGTAGGAGGTATGTCTCCTAGCTTTGTGACTCCACCACGACCATCGATGCAGCCATCTCCTACTTGGTCTACTAGTAGAAATGTGCATTCGACACCTCACCGCGATACAGGTTCTGGCTCGTCTCGTAGATCGAGGTCACACTCTGGAGCAGGAGGTTCTAGGAGTGGATCTGCAAGTAGGTCTAGAGGCGGAGGAGGCATTCGTTGTGGAGGCAGTGCAACGGACGTTGTGTCGCCCGCTTCTACTCCTAGGACAAATACCTCAGATGTAGGTACGCCACGCAGTACACCACGTCGAACACCACATACACCTTGGGGTGCTCATGACCATCATGACTCCAAGGTGTATAGTATCCAAGATGGAGCTCCGGTGATGGATGCGACTGACAAAGCAATGCGTGCACGCATATGACAGCTTTGCTCCATCCAGTTTGGACACTTCATCATGCTGAAATGGAGTGAACAGGATAAAGATCGGAAGAATTATATCACACAGACGATTTACCAAGAGTTCTGACTAGCGGATGGTTAGTCTATTGTCAGTTCAGAGTGGATTCTGCACACCGCACGTGAGGCCACGTCCCATCGACGATCCGAGGCACGCGATGCATTCAGAGAAGGCTTACCAAAGCCTGTATGGTTAGATGCTGAGGAGTGGGATATGATTCTTGACGAGCAGCAGCAGACTCCTGATCGATATCGCCAGCAGCGAAATGCCGCAGCCACACATTTAGATACGATTGGACCATCACATTTGGGCAGCGGCGGATATGACACAATGCGTCATGATTTTGTAAGTACCATTTCATTTATTGAATTTATTTGTGTTAAATTTCTCATGTATGTTTCTCTAATCTTTTTATATTTGTTTCAGGAGCTGGCAATGGCTCGTTCTCCACCACGAACGGAGGAGTCTTACGGATATAGTCATGGGTTGACTGCACTATTGCAGGACTTGGAGGGACGCGGTGCGGTAGTTTCATGGGAGCATTTGCGATGAGGTAATTAATTCATAAACTTGGCTTTTACTTGTTGTTTGTAATTTTCATGTGAATTTATTTCATTCCATTAATGTTCTTTACTGCAGGACTGTTGATATGGAACGTTCTTTGCATGTGTATGGCAGTGGAAGACCAATATTTTGTATTTGATTTTCATATGGCAATACATTGCTTTGCCACATTTTGTAAAAGCGTCATATATGATAGTGGTTTGCCACACTCTTGTTGTTGTCAAGATCTTGCTCACGCGCATACAAAGATTACAGACGCAGAAAAACACACAGAAAATAGAGGCAACAAGAGACGAGACCGAACGCAAGATCGGGTGCAATCTCCCCCCATGCACTCTGTTTCGACAGTCCACAGAGTGCATGTATTTATAAGACTTTTGATTACGTCGAAAATAGTGGTTACATGAGGGCGGCTTTGAAAATCAAGCGTGAAACTAAAAGTTGATAACTTTTACAGAAAGCCATTGCTTTCAATAACAGAAACTACGGTCTACAATGATCCTTATGCTAATCATTACTTTTTTAACAATAGAACCTTCTACGCAGGTTTATTTACAAGCTAAATAATAATTATTCGGATTATTGATGTCTGCCCTTTCAAGCCTTGCACGCTCCTCACGAACCTTCAGCTGCTATATCAGAAACATCAAAAACATATTAATACATTAATAATATAACACTTTAGCAATGCATTGTTCAATAATATACAACATGCCTCCCAGTTGACAAGCAACTGATCTTAGTTGATCAAATAAGTTAACACTCTAACAATAGCAATGCATTGTTCAATGTACTCCATGTTACTGTTACAATCCAACAATGCATTGGCTAACATATTCCATGTTACAATCCAACAATGCATTGGCTAACATATTCCATGTTACAATTCAACAATGCATTGGCCAACATCTTCCATAATACATTAATAATTTAACACACTCCAACAATTACTTGTTCAACATATTCCATAATTCATAACATGCCCCTCAGTTGAAAAGACAACTGACCTCAATTGATAAAATAATAAACATGGATAGCCAGTCACATGTTTCATCATTGAATGAAAAAAAAAGGCATGTTCCATGTAAACACACATGCATGGAAATGTTCATGGAGGTGTTAAGTTATTAAGAGTATCTGTAAGATGCTGACATAGTCTTTCTAATGAATTTGGGCAAGCAAAACTTGAATATGCTCCTATAAACTAAATTCAATATGTAAATGCATCACAATTATCAAACATGTAGGGTAAACTTTAAAGGTAGAAATGAATCCTTAAACTCTTCTTGAAAAGCTTTCCATGTGCGTGGACAATCTGCACTATGACACAGATCATTCCACCATTGCTTCACTCTTCCTACCAAATAATTAGTGGCAAACTCGATTTTCTTATTTTCTGAATATAACTCATCGGAAAAGAAATCGTTGAATAGGGATAGCCATGATAAGACAAAGCGGCCATCTTTTCGTCTGTCGAATTGAAGCATAGCATAACGTCCTTGTATGGCTTGTTGAAGTGCTTGAAGTTCTTGGTTCATAATCTCTAACTCTTGCTCGAATGAAACTCCAGGTAAAGGTGAATTACAGAAATCTTCCATGGTGCTCTTGGACCCTTGCTCTCAACTTTGGTGTATTGAACCTTCTTGTTGCAACCTTGGTGTCTCGATCCCGTGTTCTCAACCTTACTTGGTATCTTGAACACTCAATCAAGTGCCACCCAAGGATTTTGAAGGAATTCACACTTCCATGCTAGCTCATTGGAAAGTTCGTTTCGAGAGCTTTCCAACGGTATATTACACGCCTCAATCCGACCTACGGATTGAGAGATACACTTGATTCTTTCTTGGGTCCAATCTTGAAATCGACGCGCGCGCCTTCCACAAGTAATAAAGAGAGAGAACTTGAGTACAACTCCAAGAGATGGTGGAGTGGTCAAAGTACTTTCCTTGAAAGTAGGAGGTTGTGGGTTCAAATCCTCCTACCTTAGGGACTCTAAACCTCTCTATTACCACGCAAAAATTAAGATTGCCTCGCGCGTAGCCAACGGTCGCCAAGGGAGCCTTGGGTGCCAATGTTGCCAATGTATTGCCTAAGTTATTGCCTAAGTTCTTTGCCTTAGTCGACGCCTTGGAGTAAACGTAGGTGAAAACGTAGGTTCTGGTTCTGGAACAGGAACAGGAACCGAAACCGAAACCGAAACCGAAGATGAACACAGAAACCGAAACCGAATACGGAGATGGAGATGGAGATGGAGATGGAATCGGAATTCAGAATCGTGAACAGAGAACAAAACCCTCTGTATTGACGCGTGCAGAGCTCTGATACCACTGTTGTTAGGATCTTGCTCACGCGCATACAGAGATTACGGACGCAGAAAAATACACAAAAAATAGAGGCAACAAGAGACGAGACCGAACACAAGATTGGGTGCAATCCCCCCCCCCCATGCACTCTGTTCCGACAGTCCACAGAGTGCATGTATTTATAAGACTTTTGATTACGTCGAAAATAGTGGTTACATGAGGGCGGCTTTGAAAAGCAAGCGTGAAACTAAAAGTTGATAACTTTTACAGAAAGCCATTGCTTTCAATAACAGAAACTACGGTCTACAATGATCCTTATGCTAATCATTACTTTTTAAACGATAGAACCTTCTACGTAGGTTTATTTACAAGCTAAATAATAATTATTCGGATTATTGATGTCCGCCCTTACACGCCTTGCACACTCCTCACGAACCTTCAGCTGCTATATCAGAAACATCAAAAACATATTAATACATTAATAATATAACACTTTAGCAATGCATTGTTCAATAATATACAACACTTGTACATGCTTCATTATTGAAATATATAACTTCTTTTGTAGATGGTTCATAGTTCATTCTAATTATCTCTTTTGTGTCCAATAATACTCTGTTTCATGAAATCATATCTCGGTTGTCATTAGAGTACACATCACATGTACTCAGTTTTTTTTGGGCAGAGTGTATTGCCTTTTGTTAAGCAACATCATGGTAATGTTGCTGTAGCAAACGACAAAACACTCTGCCCAAAAAAAAAAATTTGCAGGTACGGTCGTCAGTATACGCGACGGTACTTCCAGTAGTGTCATCGGAATAATCGTCGGTACACCTAGTAGGCGACAATATAGGCGACGGTATCTCCAGCAGAAGCCTCGATATTTGCGCCAATATTACCGACGCATCTACCGATGCATATACTAACACTTTGGTACTGACTCGCAAACCGACCTTTACACCGGCGTCGTGGAAAATTAAGCCGCCTTCTTTTTCCTCGGTAAAAGCCTCGGTATACCATCGAGCTGTTGTAGTGAGTGAAATTTCTTCAACATATCCTACACATACTTTCTTTGAGTGATATAAATTCTAGAATTTTTATAAACTAATTCAAGTCTAGGAAAATACTTTAATGACCCTAGATCACTCATTTTGAACTCCTTCATTTGATTTTGATCTACTTTGATGCCATTGGCATCATTACCTGTAAGTATGATATCATTATCATACACACATATGTAAATATGTATATCACATTTGAATTACTTCTCTTAACAAACAGAGCAGTATCTACTTTTCTCATGATGAATCCTTGATCTTGAAGGTATACACTGAACCTACAGTTCCATGCCCTAGGTGCTTTCTTTAATCCATAAGGAGCTTTGTTCAGTTTACACACATAATTTACACAGCCAAGAGGTTGAGCCATGTAAATCTCCTTTGAAATCCAGCCATTAAGAAAAGCATTGTTTACATCCAATTGTTACATATTCCAATTCCTTGATGTAGCCACACTTACCAACACCCTGATGGTTGGCATTTTGGCCACATGTGAGAAGGGTTCTTCATAGTCAACTCCTTGGGTTTGTGCAAAACCCTTAGCCACAAGTCTTGCTTTATACCTATTTATTGGATCTAAATTTCTCTTGATTTTTTAGATCCATCAAGAACCAATTACCTTCATAGACTCCTTCTTTGGCACTAGCTCCCAAATCATTCTCCTTGAGTGCTTCAATTTCTTCATCCATGGCTTCCTTCTATTCTGCATTGGTCTTTGCCTCTTCATATGATGATGGCTCTTCAAGTGATAAATCTTTGGCAAGGTAAATAGAATGCTTAGTAATTAAAGAAGTGTCATACCCATATCTGATTGGCTTCTTGCTCTCCCTTTGTGATCTTCTCATTGCTTGGCTAGATGATTCAAGTATGTCCTCCAACTTCTTCATCTTGACCTTGCCTTTTGATTTCCATGCCTTGAATTCCTTTAGGTTGATGATATCCTAATCATCTAATGTGATGTCTTCAATTTGGTTTCGCTCCTCCTTGGTGAGGCTTGGAAACTCCTCTTCCAAGTCATATGGAAACTTAACTTTCCTGCATTCACTTTGAAACCAAGAATCATTCGCATCAAATACAACATCTCTAAAGACCATAAATCCCTTGTTGGATGGATTATAAAACTTGTATCCTTTCTGATTTAAATCATACCCTATGAAGATGCAGTTCTCTGCCTTAGAGTCTAGCTTACCTCTGATTTGAGATGGGATATGCACATAAGCAACACATCCAAAGATTCTGAAGTGATCAAGTGAAGGTCTTCTACAATGCCATGCTTCATATGAGGTCATCCCATCAAGTGATTTTCATGGCAACCTATTAACAAGATAAGTGGTAGTAGATACACTCTCTACCCACAAATAACTAGGTAATTTTTTTTCTCATTTATCATTGACATAGTTGTTTCAACAATTAATCTGTTTCTCCTCGCTGCCACCCCATTTTGCTCAGGGATATACTTTGTTGTGATTTCCCTTTTCATTCCTCTATCCTATAAGAATGCATCAAAATCATTTGAGAAGTACTTACCTCCTCCATCTCACCTTAGTCTCTTTAGGATTCTTCCTGTTTGGTTTTCCACAAGTGAAAGATACTTCTTAAAGCAACTGAATACTTCATCTTTGTGCATCATAAAATATAAAATGGTCCATCTACTGAAATCATCAATGAAAGATACATAATACCTTGATCCAAAAATTGAGGGATCCTTACTTGGTCCCCATACATCTATATGTACAAGATCCAAGTAGTCCTCATGCATGTAGCCTTTCTTGGAGAAAGGTAACCTGTGAGATTTTCCAAAGTGACAAGCACCACTTTTATACATCATGTGTTGCTTGGATACATTAGGTATCCCAAGCACACATTCATCTCTACATATTTTCTTTAAGGTTCTCTCACCAATATGCTCTAATGTCTTATGCCAAATTTCAAGCTCTGATAAAGTTTGATCTCTGTAGCTCTAAAGTGCTATATTCTTTGTATCTTCAAGTTCAAATGTAAATAACCTACCTCTCTTTTCTCCCTTGGCAATTCTCTTGAATCCATGTTCGGGATCCTTCACAAATGCTCCATATTTGTTAAACCTAACCTGCAAACCCTTTTCCACAATCTGCCCAACACTCATCAAATTGTTGGTAATTGTAGGTACATATAGAACCCTGCTCAATAGATTTCTTTTTCCATCAGAGGTTTTAACATTTCCTACCTTGACTACTGAATGCTTGGTGTCATCACCTGTTTGTACCTGATGCTTCCCCTTATGTTCCTCAAGATCAGAGAGAAGAGCTACATTGCCTACCACATGGTTTGAACATCCCAAATCAATGTAGAGGAGATGGTCATCATTCATACCTTTCTTTGAAGTCATATTCATCATGAGAAGGGAACCCTCTTGTTCCTCTGTGTAATTGTTGTAGTGTTTCCTTGATTTTTAGCCTCTATGGTAGTTGTTATTGTAATTGTTCTTGTAGTTTTTATTGTAGCCTTGATGATGGTTGAATCTTCCTCTTGATGTGTATAGCCACCTCTTTGGAAAGCCTCTACCTATCTGATTCTTGAAGTTCCTGTAACACTCATCTATGGTGTGATTTGAAAAACCACAAATATTACATGGGGAAGAGTTGAAAGGTCTCCCCCTACCTTGCTTACCTCCTCTGCTCCTACCTCTTGGGTTTCTACCTGTTCGAGCATAGTTAGCTTGAGAAGTAGTACCTTCATCCTCAATCTTTTTGTTTTTCCCTTTCTCTTTATACTTGCCTTTATCTGTGTATAGAGAAGAAGAGTTATTACCTCTTGATAAATCTCAGTTTTTGTTGAGCTTGGCTTCATGGGTAAGGAGTTGTCCCATGAGTGTGGTAACATCTAGAATCTGCATATCCATGTAAAATTCCAAAGCGGTTGTGAAGCTTTCCCATTTGTCATCTGCCTTAATACCATTGATTACTTGTCTCACAATTTGCTCTTCTTCAATCTCCTCTGCTATGATTGCTTGTTGGTCAACCACATCCTTGACTTTGGTCACATACTCTGAGATGCTTTGCTTGGGTTGCTTTATTTGAGTGGTAAACTCAATCCACAATTGGTTCTTCCTAGCCCTTCTGTTGGAAGAAAAATATGAAGACAATGTATCCGAAGTCTCTTGGGATGTCTTATAGTTCCTAATGTGTCAAAGAAGAAAGTGAGAGATAGAGTTAAGTAAGTATGAGCTTGCTGATGCATCTTTGGCACACCATGAGTTGAGTCTTTCATGTTCCTCTCTTGTAGGTTGTCCTTTTCTTCTAAAAATGGGCATCTCCTCATCTCGTGGGATATATCCATAGAGACTCCTTCCTTGCAAGTATGTCTTCATTCTCAAGGACCATGCTTGGTAGCTTTTCCTATCCAATTTATCAATGAAAGAAGGAAAACCATCTCCCACTTTACCTTAGCTTGCTCTGAGACCACTATTGGGAAAGATGGATTGACCCTCCAAGAAATGAGTTGGTACTACTAATCCCCACTCTTTAGCTGCCCTCTTTCACTTCAGAGTTGATTTGTAGGCCCTTTTAGCTTTGCAATGACACTAATAAAGTGCATATGTACTTTGGAGATGATGCATGTAATGATTAATCCAAAATAGATAACTTCACAAGTCACAAGTCATCAAAAACTTTCTATTTTGGTTCACAAACCTGCTTCTTGTGAAGCTTAGTGCTCCCGGCACACTAGAAATTAGAAAAATTCCTCCTGGGGATATCTCATTAGCTTACAGAGCTAATGATTCCAAGTGGAATCACTTACAATGACTGACTATACACAGAGCAATCAATTTAGCAAGTGAAAAATTACCCCTATCTTTTAGGAGCTCTACAAAGAGTGACTAGTGACCACGTCGAGATGCATTTCTCCCAATCAACTAAATAAAATGCCTTCAAGACTTGTCAACATGTAGTAAACTTGGAGATGATTCCAACGAGCCATAGATCATTGAAAATGATGGAGTAATGACTGAGATATGAGCAAGCCAAGAACACTATTCACAGTGACAATGAAACAGATGATGGGGGATGATTCTAACAACCCAATGCAAAAATGGAAGATGGATGCCCTCCACTACGTCCACAAGTAGTGATATATGCTCACTGTTCTAAGCTTTTCTCTACACCAGTACATAGACTTATAATGAACTTTTGTTTAATTTTGGTTAACTATAAGAGATACCCAACAAGCTTCAAATCATCCGAAATGGATATTCTAGCTGAGAGAACCACCTTCTGCAAAACAGGCTACACACTCTCTGCCCATGTGCAGAGATATACCTTCACAAAGTTGGCAATTTCTCACAACTCACTTAGCCAAATAACTTGAAACTTTGGCAAAGTTCAGGGCACAATATGAGAGACCAAGTGAATCTTGAAATCAATGAAAATGAGTAAAATGAGAGAGCAAACAATGCTCTACAATCTGGTACAATCCGATTTTGAAAAGCCTAACTACACCTCGAGATAGAGAGGAGCAAAATCATGAGAAAATGAGGTAAGCAAGCAAGGGGGCTGCTTGCTCGAGTTTATGACTTCAGTTAACTAAGTGGGAAACTTTTGTAATGCATACAAATCAAGAAACAAAGGTGGGATGATGCTTATATAGATTTTTACTTTTCCTACAATCTAGCTAACCACCCACCAATCACTATAGGTGCACTTTTTGGTGGGTGATTTGATGAGATTTGAATTTGATTCAGTTTGGTGGAGCTTTTACTATTATTCCACGACTTTGGGTCCTATTTTTTGATTGGTCCACTTGCAAACCTCTTGGTTGAGACTTTTTGCATGATTGAGACTTGATTTTCAATGCTCCCCCTCAAGTCTCAATGCCTAGGTCCTTCATTCCAATGCATGCCTTGAAGTGTTGTAGCTTTACTCCATCCAATGCTTTAGTAAACATATCTGCATATTGGTCCTTTGTATTGACATGCTCCACCTTGACATCCTTTGAAATGATCTTCTCTCGAATAAAGTGGTAATGCACTTCTATATGGTTTGACCTTGCATGGAACTTTGGATTTTGAGCCAAGCATATGCTACTTATGTTGTCACAAAAAATAGGTACTTGCTTAACCTTCAAATCAAGATCAACAAACAACTTCTTGAGCCACCTAAGCTCACATGAGACTTGTGATAAGCCTCTATACTCAAATTTGGTTGATGAAAGAGCCACGGTTGGTTGTTTCTTTGACATCCATGAGATGGTCTTCTTCCCTAGGATCATAACTTATCCACTAGTGCTCCTCCTGTCCTCTTTGGAACCTGCCCAATCAACATCACAATAAACTTGTAAATTTAATCCATCATCAATTGGATAATATAGACCTTCATTCATTGATCCTTTGAGGTACCTAAGTACCCTTTTGGCTGTAATAAATGAGGTACTCAGCTTGGTGCTTGCAAAAATCGAGATAACACTCCAACTACATGTGCAATACAGGTCTTGTCATAGTAGCATACAAGAGAAAACCAATTATTGACCTATACATGGTCACATCCTTCACTTCTTCACCTTCACGAGCACTTAGTTTAACATTTACTTCTAATGGATTTGAAATGGGCGTGCAATCACAGAAGCCAAACTTCTTTAAAAGATCAAGACTGTATTTCCTTTGCATCAAGTATATACCTTCCTCTTTATATAGTACTTCAATCCCAAGGAAGTACCTTAAAATCCCTAAATTTGAGATTTTAACTCACATCCAACCTTCCTCTTTATGTCCGTAATGTTGGCTTCATCATCCCCTGTAATGATCAAATCATCAACATATATACAAATGAAAACAATTTTGCTACCTTCCTGCTTCACAAAGAGTGATGGGTCTGCATGACTCTGATTGTATCCACATTTTACCAAGTAGTCCACGAGTCTTTGGTTCCAAGCTCTTGGGGCTTGCATGAGTCCATAAAGAGCCTTCTTTAGCCTGCATACATGATGTGTAAACCTCTCATCTTCAAAGCCTTAGGGCTATTCCATGAAGGCTACCTCTTCAAGCTCTCCATTTCGGAAAGCATTCTTCACATCCAACTAGTACATCTTCCAACCTTTTGAGGCAGAAATTGCAATCAAACTTCTGATGGTGGTCATCTTAGCTACTAGAATAAATGTCTTCTCAAAGTCTGTGCCACAGGTTTGAGAAAAACCTTTGGCAACCAGCCTTGCCTTATACCTAGAGATGCCCCCATCTGCATGGGTCTTTACCTTGTACAACCATTTGTTGCCGATGACTTTCATGTCCTTTGTTCTTGGCACCAATGACCAAGTATCATTTTCTTCTAGTGCTTTGAATTCCTTCTTCATGGCTTCAATCCATTCCCTATGCTTATTTTCTTCTTCAAAAAAGTTAGGTTCTTTACAAGCTATAACTTGACTCATGTAGGCACAGTGTCTTGCAATGAATGAACCATAAGTTAACCTTTGAATAGGGTATTTAACCCTATTGGATGATCTTACCTCACCATTAGGTGGTAGGAATCTCCTCCTCCTTGGTTTAGATACTTTAGATCTTGGGGTTTCTAATTTTTCCATATCTTCGTCACTTGTAGATTCCATGTCTACACATCGATGGTCTTCGTCATTTGCCTTTTCCTTTCCTTTGCTACTTCCTTCACTTCAATGGGCTTCATTCCTTATCCTTCCATGCCAAGGTAATGTAGTACTCTCCTCTGATGGTGTGCTTGAAGTGATTGGACAACTTATCTCCATGCTTTGTTGTTGCTCTTTGAACTTCTTCTCGGCTTCATATGCATCGTCAACCTGTAACACATCTTTGCTACCATACCAAGGGATCAAATCATCAAATATTACATCCTTAGATACCTTAAGATCTTTGGTGCAAGGGTTATAGCATCTAAAACCCTTTTGCTTTGAAGAATATCCAAGAAATATACACCTATCTGCCTTCGGGTCTAACTTGTGTCTCAATTCTTGAGGTATGTGAACATAACACACACAACCAAATACTTTGAGATGTGAAAGGTTGGGTTTCTTACCACACCAAGCTTCAGAAGGTGTAACTCCATGTACTCCGGAGGTTGAACACCTATTCATAATGTATGTGGTTGTATTTGTTGCATCAGCCCAATAAGAGTTAGGAACATTCATTTCATTTAACAAAGATCTAGCCATTTCTACTATGTATCTATTCTTCCTTTCTGCCACTCCATTTTGTTGAGGTGTATACTTGCAAGTGAATTGGCTTTTGATGCCATGGTCATGTAGAAAATCTAAAAAATCATTTGAAAAATATTTTCCCCCTCCATCCGATCTGAGAGTCTTTATATACTTCCTTGTTTCCTTCTCCACTAGGTTTTTGAACCTCTTGAAGTGGCAAAAAACCTCTGACTTTGACTTCATGCAATACATCCAAAAAAACCTTGAATGATCATCTATAAATGTGACAAAATATATATTACCTCCAATGGATGGCTCCCTTGTAGGTCCCCATACATCTATGTGTATGAGATTCAACACTTCATTGCTCACATCTGCTCCCTTCTTGAATGTCAATCTGCTTTGTTTTCCTAATTGAGAAGCATGGCACAAATGTTGCACATTTTGAGATGTAAGATCAGGTAGACCACTCACCAAGCCCTTCCTTTGCATGTCCTTAATCCTTTTTAAGTTTATGTGCCCAATTCTTTTATGCCATAAGTGGATTTCTGCAATCTGTTTATTTCCAATTGACAAGTAGACAGTGTGAGGGGTTGATGGCTTTACCTCCATGGTGAAGAGTCTTCCTTGCTTATTTCCTTTTTCTCTGAGCTTGTAGTCCTGCATGGGGTCTTCAAGAAAACATCCTTGCTCATTGAACCTCACCTCATAACCTCTTTCAACCATTTGTCCTACCGAAACCAAGTTCTTTTTGATGGTTGGCACATGCAACACATCCTTCAACACCTTGGACCTTTGATATGCATTCAATACAACATCTCCCACATGTGTAATCTTGTGCTCAGTGTCATCCCCTGTCTCTACATATCCTTGAGTGATGGGTGAATTTAAATTAAAGAAAACATCTTTAGTGCAACTCATATGATTTGCTACAACCACTACCAATGTACCATGTAAAATCTGAATTGACTCTTTCACTTGAACCATACATCATAAGCAAGTTCTCATTTTCTAAATTTGTTGAAGTACTAGCATAATTACCTTTGTTCCTTTTGTATCATTGATTGCCTCCTCCTTTGGACCAACAATCTCTTGCATAACGGCCTCGTTTTCCACAATTGTAGCATTCTCCATTGGATGCTTCTCTTCCATGTGATCTTCCTCCTCTTCCTCTACTCCTTCCTCTTCCTCTTGATCCATAGCTTTGGTTGGAGCCTTCTTGGTTGCTTGATCTTGATCTTAACCTTCCTCTCCCTCTTCCTTAGGATTTTTGTCCACCTCTTTTTCCTTTGCCTCTACTTGCATAGAAAACTTGGGCTTGGGTGCCTTTTGATTGTGAACCTCCTTGGTTTATCTCCTTAGTCACCATCAATGTGACTAATTGATCAGATTCTAGTAGGGAATACCTCACATAAACTAATGTTGTGAATGCTTTCCACCTTTCATGATCTCTCAAGCCATTGAGAGTGTGTGCAATAAGATCATCGTCTTTGATTGGGCTCCCAATTGAGCCTAAAGCATCTGCAAGCTCCTTAACCTTCAAAATGTACTCATTTATATTAGTACTTGGAGATTTCCTAAGATTATTCAGCTCATTCTTGAGCTGAATTTTCCTTGCCTTGGTTGATGAAGAGTAGAATCTCTCCAAGGTCTCCCAAACTTCTTGGATGCATCCAAGTCTTATATATGCCCTATCATGCTATTGCTTATGTGTTGGGATAGATTTAATATGACTCTCCTATCCCTTTTTATCAATTCAATAAGTGCCTTGACCTGCCCTTGAAGTGGTGGATCATGTACATGAGGCATTGGCTCCGTGGCGCTCACTAATCCCCACAATCCTTTGCCCATAAGGTAGTTGCTAACTCTAAATTTCCTTGGTTGATAATTACCTTTCTCTAACTTCTCTATTTGTGCATTATACTCAGTCATACTCATCTCTAAGATGCTCCTCTAGCTTCTCCTCAAGGTTTTGTATGCTCTAGAAGGTGTGGATACTAGCTTTTGATAGCTTCTCCCTTGCTAACCTTTGACTAGTTGAGATCTCGATCCACGTAGCCCCCTTTTGATGTCTTCTTGTGTTGATGAGTTTTGTGTTTCCACAAGTTGTCTTGATCCCTTCAAGTCTTCAATATGATGACACTGATGTCTCCAACCCTCCAAAATGACTTTGATACCACTGATGGGGGATGATTCTAACACTCCAATGCAAAAATGGAAGATGACTGCCCTCCACTAGGTCCACAAGCAATGATGTATGCTCACTATTCTGAGCTTTCCTCTACACCACTATAGAGAATTAAAACTAAATTTTTCAGACCTTTAGTAAACAATAAGAGCTACCCAACAAGCCTTAAAGCATCCCAAATGGATATTTCAGCTAGGAGAACCACCCTCTGCAAAATAGGCTACATGTTTGCAACACTCTCTACCTATGTGCAGAGATATACCTTCACGAAGTTGACAATTTCTCACATCTCACTCAGCCAAATAACTTGAAACTTTGGCAAAGTTCAGAGCACAATATGAGAGATCAAATGAAGCTTGAAATCAATGAACATTAATACAATGAGAGAGCAAACAATGGTCTGCAATCTAGTACAATGAGATTTGGAAAAGCATAACTACACCACTAGATAGAGAGGAGCAAAATCATGAGAAAATAAGGTAAGCAAGCAAGGGGGCTGCTTGGTGGAGTTTATGGCTTCACTAAACTAAGTGTAAAACTCTTGGAATGCATATAACACAAGAAACAAAGGTGGGATGATGCTTATATAGAGTTTTCCTTTTCGTATACTCTAGCTAACCACCCACCAATGAGTGTAGGTGCACTTTTTGGTGGCTCATTTGATGAGATTTGAATTTCATTGAGTTTGGTGGAGCTTCTAACTTCATTCCAGGACTTTGGGTCCTCTTATTTGATTGGTCCACTTGCAAAACTCGTGGTTGAGCCTTTTTCATGATTGAGACTTGATTTTCAATGAGAGAGACCAATAGAGATACTTAATGATGTATATGTATTATGAAACATGAATTTACAACATCATCGGAAAAGGAATAATGCCAAATGATTGTGAGGTGACTGAGCAATGAAGTGTGCTACTAAACCTCTACTAAATGTTCAAATGAATGGCTCTCTAAGGGAGTATCTTGGCCGCAAGATTTTACAATCATTTTGTAGATAACTTGTCTCCAAGTTTGAATTCAAATTCAAACTTGGCTTTCAGCTAAAAGTTCTCCTTTAAGATGGGAGAGATTCCATCAAATTGATTCGTAGCTTTTATCTCTTCCAAACTCCACGATTTTGTAGGCTTTACAGGATTCTTTCAATTTAAATGACTTTTACAAAAGGTAAATGGTAACATGAATCCATAAGCATTGCTTCATGTGTATTTGCAATAAGTACACATAGCTTCTTCCAATGCCTAGCCGAGTGTGAAGGCTTGGCATTTGCACCAAATTGGATAGTATTCATCCATGTAGTCAAGGCTAATGATTCACAAAATCCAATAACTTTAAATTGTGAGTAGTCATGTGAAACAAGTGTTTCTTTTTTCTTCCACCAACTATGAAATTTAACTTTTATAAAAACTTTGTGCCCATGCTTTTGTGCTTAGGGGGTCAAATGAATAGCTTCCAAGTTCAATCTTCATTATATTATCCTATTTTTCTTTCATGGGAGCCCTTTAATTTCAATAATGGAGTGCCTATTCTACATTTGTTTGATCCTTTGCTTGTTATTGAATTAGGAGAGTTATCACTTCTAATGCAGACTAGCATCATTAGAGGAATGACTAGAAGAGGAAGGTTGAGCCTTTGGTTTTGATGAACCCAAAGATGAGCCATACTTGCTTTTCCCTTTCTCTAAGATATCAAGTGCTCGGGTTCCTTCAATCAAACCACTCCTATTCACTCTATATTACTTTTCTTGCAAAAGAAGAGATATAATCTACTTAAATACATACATATTTGGATTCCCTCTTGTAAAAAAATGGAGTTTGGTTGCAAAGCTTTGAAAAGGTTTTGGTAATACTCTCTATTTGAACACTTGTCAACTAGATGTTATGTAATTTTTGCGACTCAGATATGTGCTCAATTCAGATTTTGCTCAATTGGACTCTATCATAAGTAGTTTTATATGATGAAACACCAAGCTTGCAATATGCTTGCAGTGAATATGATCTACATCATAACCATCACTAGGATGCTGCCTCAGATACTCATTGAATAGTTTTTTATTTGCATTCATTTTCGCTACTTTCTCCAAAGATTTTTATGATCACTTGAACCAATGTAAAAACCTTTAGTTTTACACTTGTAAAAGGTAAAGTAAGGCTATAAAATCACAAGTTAGAGGTGCTTCTAATTTATTCAATGAATCAATCAACCATCAAAGCAAGATCAAGACTAGATCTCTTTTCTAGATTATAAAAAAGTTCATTGATTCTATTCAACAACTTAGATGACATGATTGTGATAGGCAATGATCTGAATGGCATTCAAAGAATCAATAGAGACATGCAAGAGTATTTCAAAAGTAGTGACTTAGATGAGCACCCGTATTTGCTAGGTATGCATGTGATTTAAACAAATGAACTAATGTATCTCACTTAGAGAAGATACATACAAGATCGACTTCACAAATTAAGAATGCACAACACAAAACTTGTAGGTACACATTTGGAACTAATCATGAACTAACTGTTTATGAAGGTGAGCATATTAATGATCCTAAATAGTACCCAAGCTTAGTTGGTAGCTTGATATATTCTACTCACACAAGACCGGATATATCCTATAGTATGGGAGTGCTTACTCAACTCATGCACTGACCTAGAAGACCACATATGGATGTTGTAAAGAGAATAGTCAAGTACCTCAAAGGGAAACTTAATGAAGGTATAGACCATCCTTACTCTTCGAATTTGGATATCAAAGTCTATTCAGATGCAAATTGGGTAGGAGAAAAGGATGATAGAAGAAGTACCTCCAGATACTTAGCATTTGCAAGATCAAATTATTAATTGGTGTCATGGAATTGCAATAAGCAACCAAGATTTGTTTTATCTTCAAGTGAAGAAGAATATAGAGGTCTAACTATTGCAACTCAAGAAGCAATATGGCAAAAGGAGTCATACTTAGATTTGGGACTTGTACGTTACAAACCTCACAAACTTGGAGATAATGTAAGTTCCATCCATTTGGTTGCAAATCCAATTTTTCATTGAATGATAAAGCACATAGAGGTTCATTATCACTTTGTCAAACATAAGCTTATGGCGAAGGATATCAACTTATTATATGTTCATACTAAGAAGAAAATAGCAGACATGATGAAAAACCAACTTGATGGGATAAAGCTATGCAAGTTCAAATTTATGGCAAGTATTCATGAACAATCAAGCATACTTTAGCTTGAGAGGGGGTTGTTAGAACACTGCTCAGATAGATGTTATGTTATTCTACTCACTTAGACATGTGTTGAATCTGATTTTGCTAGTCGGATTCTCTTATAATAATTTATATCCATTGAACGCCAAGCTTGCAATATGCTTGAAGTGAATATCATCTACGTCAAAAACATCACTTTGATGGTGCCTTAGATACTCATTGAATAGTTTTCTATTTGCATTCATTTTTTCTATTTTTTGTAAGGATCTTTATGATAATTTGATCCAATATAAAAACCTTGAGTTTTAAATTTGTAAACGGTGAAACTAAAGGCTCTAAAATCATGATTTATAGGTGCTTGTGATTAAGTCAATCAATCAATCAGGCACCAAAGTAGATCAAGATAAGATAACATTACTAGATTATAGAAAAGTTGATTGATTCGTTTTAACAACCTATTGCGCTCTGATTTGAATTAAGATCTTTGTAAAAAAAGGCATGGAATGCTAACTAAGAGTCTATATAATGACTCACCACATTGTACACTAGATAGAGAGAGAGGCGGAGAGACATTATATTTTTAAGCAATGTACATACATTGGTTATCATCCTTGTTCTTCTTATTTTTCCCATTTCCTTATTCTTTAGGCATAGTCATCGTGCAAACATTATTGTCTTTTCTACAAAGCTCTAAATCAAGTGATTAATAATTCTTTGGAAAGGTATCACTATTTACTTTAAAAAAATTTACAAATTTTCTTGTCATTTGGTTCAATGGATTCAGCAAAAGTATAGTTTTATAGTCTCAATTTGATCCTCTACACATCCTTAAAAAATTGAGATGACATCTAATTAGAGTTAAAGTTATCTCTTGTTCATTTTCTGTCATAAAGTAAGGCTTTTGTGCATTATAGCAAGCCAATTCTATGTATAATACTCCTTTAAGAGTATTTTTTCAATTGTAACTGTGCTTGTTGCTCTATGTATTTGAAGTCATAACTTTCATTTAGATCTAGGAAGTTTTTTATGAGCTAGTCAATCTATTTTGCATCAACTTGTTCTTGTTGATGTTCCAAAGTATCTATTTCGTTTTATTGCAGTAAACACAAGCCTACTAGTTCTTGTTTAGATATTCAAAGAGCTAGGCTAGGTCCTATGCTGGTTTTCTAAGCCATCATCACCACTTGACAGCTTAATTACAAGCTTCTCCAAACATCTCTATCTTCTCACACTTTCAAATATTACGCTTCAACAGAAGTGCAATCAATGCATGAGCTTGAGCGTCTTTGCCATCCCATCTAAGTTTCCATTGTGTAGGTTGAGAAAAAATGTCTTGCCAACGCTAGAGTAAAAAGTCCCCATTTATAGGGAAAAGTCTCACATCAAAGCTGCTCGAGGAACAATTAAGTGTAATATGCACCACTGTCCAATACCCATGCATTATCTATTGCCGATGAGTCCCTTGCCACATGGTGCATAGCCATTCTTCTCTTCTATCTTCTTGTTGTGGCACATTTGGACTCTCAGACCTTCCTTCTTGTAGTGGAAATACTTCCCCTTGAACTTCTTTTCCTTATTCTTCTTTTTGTCTACATCTTTTTAATAGTTTTCTATTCCTCCTTTCGAATTTCCTATGAAGAACCATATCCTTTGCTCCCCCCACTCCTTTCCTTGAGCCACAACTCCTCCTCCATGATTAAGGCACTAAATGCTTCAAACTTTAAAGGTTGACATTTGAATTGAGCATTATGAGCAGCTACCAAACCATCAAACTTTGATGGACTTATTTAGAGACAACATTGAGCTAGCTCTTCAATCAGCTTTTCTAAATCTGCTCTTGATGTTTGATATCCTTGATTCTTTATGCTAATGGTAAATACCTCTATAATCTCCCCATCTACAGACCTCTCAGCTATTAGATGATTCTCCAAGTTTTGAATCCATGTTTGATTACGCATTTCATATTGATTTCTCAATATGTTATGTGCTTCACAAACCTTGCAAGTATGTTTAATGATACTCAAAACACTATCAATTATACTTGTAAATAGTTTTGAAATTGCATTTGTGTTTCTACCATTCCAAGAATGTGGGAGATCAGCATCAAGACGAATCATTCAACCAACATTTTTTTGATCAAGTGTTTCTTGGTGCTCATGAACCATCCTAATAAAAATGTCTAGAAGGTAATATGAATTGAGCATAGAAGAGATTTTCAAATTCCCAAAAGGTATGATTCATACCATCAAGTCGACCTTCAATGAATGGAAGTGGTGTTAGCTACACTCTTGGGATGACCGACATCATTGTTATCCATGCTTGTGCTCCACCTAATATTGTTGATGAGCCACCTTGATTCCCATTGCTAGATTATGATATACTGATTGAAATATTCTCTCTCTCATAGTTCAAACCCCTATAACCATTACATTTTTTGCTTTTGCATCACTCAAAGCTATTGGAAAGATGGATGGAAACTCCGAGAAATGAGTAGGTACTGCCAAATCCTACTTAATACCAACCCCTTCTTGCTTAAGAGTTGAGATATAAGCCCTCTTAGCTTTTCAAAGACACTAAATAAGTGCCTATGTACTTTGGAAATGATGTGAGAAATGACTGAACCAAAACAAACTACTTCCAAGTTGAAGGATCAATAAAAACCTTCTATTTTTGTTCACACACCTGCTGTTTGTTATGCCCAGTGGTTCCAATATAGTAGGAATTAGAAAAAATCCTTTTGGAGATATCAAAGTACCTTAATGCGCTAATGATTCCAAGTGGAATCACTTAAAATGATGCACTATACACTGAGCAATCAATTTAGCAATCAAATCATTACCCCCAATTTTTTAGGACCTCTGTAGAGTTTGACGAGTGAGTGCTACGATGTAGTTTTCTACAAATTGGCTGCATGGATTATCTTCAAAACTTTGTGAGCATATAGAGAAGTTGGAGCTGATTCGAACAAGCTATAGAAAATTGCAAATGGTGAAGAAACGATTGAGATATGAGCAGTACAAGTTGACTCTTATGAGTGACTATGATAGAGAGAACATAGATGAAAAGTATTGATCTATTGTATTAGAACACAATGTTGTACAAGATCATAGGCATGATAATCAAACCCTAATGATATTGATTAGTATGGGCTATGATGTATGCCTTACTCTCTTACACTGTGATCAAGGAGAACTCGGGAATGGAGTCACCTATCCTGCAAGTTTTTTTACTTCTTTTATAGATAGGATATTTGAATTTGAATTTGAATCCTCCATTGGCTCTTACTAAAATGTTATCCTCTATTCAAGGAGATATTCTCTCAAGTAGAGTCGTGACTTTTCCAACTAATAAGTTCCACGAATTTAGTGGTAGCTACAAATATTCCTTCAAGTCAAAAAATGACTTTTACAAATGGTAAAGATAAAAAAGCTTCCTAGCAATGGTTTCCATGGAGCTTCAATTGTACATAAACTCTAGCCAAATGTGTCAGCTTGCTATTTTCATCAATAGCTCCCCCTCAAGTCAAACATTTTGGCTTGTTCTTCTTCTTCAATCTCCTTGAATGTCCTGCAATCCAATCATAGACTTAAATGTGCAAAGTTTTGTACCATCCAATGCTTTGGTCAATAAGTATGCACATTGCATGTTAGTTGATACATATGCCAATTGAATTTCCTTTCTTAATAGCTTCTCTCTCACATAATATATGCTCGGTCCTAGCATGATAAATAGGATTTGTTGTAAGATGTAGTAAACTTGTATTATCTCCAGAAATCATTGGAGATGTAGTATGCAAACCCAAATCTGTATATAACAATCTGATCCATATGGCCTCTTGAGTAGCATTGGCCAATCCTCTATACTCTGCCTCTCTAGAAGATAAAGCGACAGTAGGTTGCTTCTTCAAAGACCATGATATAGGTTTATCACCTGTAAAAGATAGATATCCTGAGGTACTCCTTCTATCATCTTTGCAACCTGGCCAATCTGCATCTGAATAACTCTTGATGTCCAAGTTTGAGGTATAAGGAAAATATATTCCTTCATTTTGAGTGCTCTTAAGCTACTTCAAAATCCTCTTGGCAACATCCAAAAATGAGGTGCCCTAGGTCTATGCATAAATTGGCTTGTAGCAGTAGATACACTCTCTGCCCACAAGTAATTAGGTAATTTTTTCTCATTTAACATAGACCTAGATATTTCAACAATTAATCGATTTCTCCTCTCTGCCATCCCATTTTGCTCAGGGGTATACCTTGTTGTAATTTCTCTCTTGATTCCTTTGTCCTGCAAGAATGCATCAAAATCATTTGAGAAGTACTCACCTCCTCCATCTGACCTTAGTCTCTTTAGATTCTTTCCTGTTTGATTCTCAAGAAGTGCAAGATACTTTTTAAAGCAACTCAATACTTCATCTTTGTGTTTCATAAAATATAAGACATTCCACCTACTAAAATCATCAATGAAAGATACATAATACCTTGATCTAGAGATTGAGGGATCCTTACTTGGTCCCCATACGTCTCTATGGACAAGCTCTAGGTAGTCCTCATGCATGTAGCCTTTCCTTGAGAAGGGTAACCTGTGAGATTTTCCAAACTGACAAGCACCACAATTATAGATCATGTGTTGCCTGGATACATTAGGTATCCCAAGCACACATTGATCTCTACATATTTGCTTTAAAGTTCTCTCACTAATATGTCCTAACCTCTTATGCCAAATTTTGAAGCTCTAATAGTGTTTGATCTTTGTAACTAAAAAGTGCAATGTTCCTTGTATCCTCAAGTTCAAAAGTGAATAACCTACATGTGTTTTCGCCTTTGGCAATTCTCTTAAATCCATGTTGGGGATCCTCCACAAATGCTCCATAATGGTTGAGCCTGACCTGCAAACCCTTTTCCACAATCTCACCAACACTCATCAAATTCTTGGTAATTGTAGGTACATATAGAACCCTTCTCAACAGATTTCTATTTCCACCAGAGGTCTTAACATTTTCTACCTTGATCACCGAGTGCGTGGTTTCATCACCTGTTTGTACCTGATGCTTACCCTTTGGTTCCTCAAGGTCAGAGAGAAGAGCTACATTGCATGCAACATGGTTTGAGCATCATGAGTCAATGTATAATACATGTTCATCATTTATACCTGGCTTTGAAGTCATATTCATAATCAAAAGAGAATCATCTTGCTCCTTTGTATAGTTGTTGTAATTTCTCCTTGATTTGTAGCCTCCTTGGTAGTTTCTATTATAGTCGTTGTTATAGTTGTTATTGTATCCTTGATGGTGATTGAATCTTCCTCTTGATTGTGTAGATCCACCTCTTTGAAATCCTCTACCTCTCTGCTTCCTGAAGTTCCTGTAACACTCATCTATGGTATGATTTGACAATCCACAAATATTAAATGATGACAAGTTATAAGGTCTCCCCCTAGCTTGCTTACCTCCTCTTCCACTTCCTCTTGAGGTTCTACCTCTCCTTGCATAGTTGGCTTGGGAGGTAGCTCCTTCATCCTCAATCTTCTTGTTCTTCCCTTTCTCCTTGGACTTACTTTTATTAGTGTATAGGGCAGAAGAGCTATTACCTCTTGATGAATCTTTATTCTTGTTGAGCTTGGATTCATGGGTGAAGAGTTGCCCCATGAGAGTGGTAAGGTTTGGAATCTCCATGTCCATGTACAAGTCCATGGCAGTTGTGAAGCTCTCCAATTTTTCATCAGCTTTAATACCATTGATTACTTGTCTTACAATTTGCTCCTCTTCAATTTCTTCTCGTATACTTGCCAATTGATCAGCTACATCTTTGACTTTGGTCACATACTCTGAGATGCCTTGCTTAGGTTGCTTTCTTTGAGTGGTAAACTCAATCCACAATTCGTTCTTCTTAGCCCTTGTGTTAGGAGAGAAATATGAAAAAATGTTTCCCAAGTCTCATGGCATGTCTTACAATTCCTAATGTGTGGAAGAAGAAAATCAGAACTGAGTTAAGTATGACCTTGCTAATGCATCCTTGCCACACCATGTATTCAGTCTTCCATGCTCCTCTCTTGTAGGTTGTCCTTTGCTTCTGAATATGGGCATCTCCTCATCTCCTCAGATGTATCCATAGAGGCTCCTTCATTGCAAGTATGTCTTCATCCTCAAGGACAATGCTTGATAGTTGGTCCTGTCCAATTTATCAATGAAAGAAGGAAAACCATCTCCCATTTTTAACCTTAGTTTTGCTCTGATACTAGTGTTGGGAAAGATGGATGGACACTCCAAGAAATGACTAGGTACTGCCAAATCCTGCTTAGTACCAACCCCTTCTTGCTTCAGAGTTGAGTTGTAGGCCCTCAAAGCTTTTCAAAGACACTAAATAAGTGCCTATGTACTTTGGAAATGATATAAGAAATGATTAAACCAAAATAGACTACTTCCAAGTTGAAGGATTATTGAAGACCTTTTATTTTTGTTCACACACCTGCTGCTTGTTATGCTCAATGCTTCCAACACCGTAGGAATTAGAAAAATTCCTTTTGGAGATATCATATTAACTTAATGAGCTAGTGATTCCAAGTAGAATCACGTAAAAGGATGCATTATACATAGAGCAATCAATTTAGCAATCAGATCATTGCCCCCGATTTTTTAGGACCTCAACAAAGTTTGACCAGTGAGTGCATCGACGCGCTTTTCTCGAAATTGGCTGAATGGACTATCTTCAAAACTTTGGGAGCATATAGAGAACTTGGTGCTGATTCCAACAAGCTATAGAACATTGAAAAAGAAATGACTGAGATATGAGCAGTACAAGTTGACTGTTATGAGTGACTATCATAGAGAGAACATAGATGAAAACTATTGATCTATTGTATTAGAACACAATGTTGTACAAGATCATAGGCATTATAATCAGAGCCTAATGATGTTGAGTAGTATAGGCTATGATTTAAGCCTTAATCGCTTACAATGTGATCAACGAGAACTCGGGAATGGAGTCACATATCCCACGAGTTTTTTGACATCATTTATACATAGGATATTTGAATTTGACTTTGAATCCTCTATTGGCTCTCACTAAAAAATGATCCTCTATTCAAGGAGATATTCCCTCAAGTACAGTCATGACTTTTCCAACTAACAAGTTCCATGAACTTAGAGGTAGCTACGAATATTCTTTCAAGTCAAAAAATGACTTTTACAAATGGTAAAGATAAAAAAGCTTCCTAGCAATGCTTTCCATGGAGCTTCAATTGTACATAAACTCTAGCAAAATGTGTAGGCTTGGTATTTGCACAAAAAAAGGCTTATGATGTCCGATAACAAGAAATAAAGCATAGAGCAATAGATCAATATACATAATAGAGGAAAAAAACTTAAAAAAATAAGACGTAGATTGAGAACTCAAATTTTGAAATTTCCAAGAGTAATGTAGCTACAAAGACGGTATCATCCACCTGTGCATTTTGATATGGATCTTAGATGGTGATCTTGATAGAGTATAGATAAAAGTCCTACTAGTGCACCAAAATAGTAAAAAACTCTAGGAGTTAGCAATCTCTAGAAGACAAAAATCTTTGAAAGGCCAAAAGTGAGGTGAAATTCATGAAATAACTTGCTTTCATTAGCTTGAGACTCTAATTTAATGTGTGGAAAATCGCTTTGGTCAATTTGAACCACATTCTAAGCTCTAAGAAGCTTACTATGAACATCGCTTTCTCAAAATAGATGGTTTCGTAAGTCTTGCGAAGAACAAAGTTATGTGTTAAAATGATTTAAGAGTGATGTTTCAAAGGACTTAGTAATTTTTTTGTGCATAATTGGGAGGATAAGGAAGTATATTAGACATTAAAGAAGCTATCTTGGTTGGTGTTGAACAATTTTTTCCAACACGCACTCATCTATGTCTATACCCCATCACCTCTTTACAATGGTATCCGAGCAAACTTAGAATCTAAGCATCATGGGTGATGGATTCCCTCATCTATTGACAAATTGGATTGATGAAAGTACTCCACATGGTCACTAAAGATGTAGGCCTATCTATAAGTAAGTAATCTATTTGGTTACATATATGGAGATGCAATGATGCCAATAATCAAAAGCAAGGGCCAACCAACACAAGAGGAGTAGGAAAGGTTAAATGCATGGTGGTCAAAGGATGCTTTGGCAATGCCATACATTCACAACTATATGTCAGATTTTTTACTCTATCACATTAGCGATTCCAAGACATCACAAGAAAGATGGAATGCTCTCGAAGTATTCTTTTCATTAATCTCAAAGGGTAAGAAGCATCAACTCTAGAGGGAGTTAAAAAAACTCAAGAATATGCCCAAGAAAAGTGTGCATCATCTTTTCACCTAGATAAAGGACATTGCAAACCAACTTGGAAGTGTTGGAGAGGTCATTGATGAAGAAAAAGTAGTAAGGAAAGTCATCAATTGGATCAAAGTGGATGACAAATGGGAAGCCTTCACCACAACTATGGACCTATACATGGACATGCAAGTTCTAGACCTCAATACACTCATGGGATAATTGTTCATACATGAAGAAAAGATTATGAAGAATGGAGACAACAAAAAAGGTAATCAATTGTCTCGTATCTATACAAATAAGAATAAAAGCAAGGATGAGAAAGGAAAAGGTAAGAAGTCTAATGATGAAGGAGGAACCGCTCAAGCCAACTTTGAAGGTAGAGGCAGAGGCTCAAGAGGAAGAGGTGGATGAGGTAGACAAGGCAGAGGGAGAGCTCAAATAGCATCACCTTGTGCAATATGTGGTCAAACCGATCACATTAGAGAGAATTTTTTCAAGAACCTAAGGACCCAAAAAGGAAGAGGATACAAGAAAGGAGGCTATGGAAACTCAATAAGAAGATTCAGCAATCCTTATGGATATAATAAGAACTCCAACAACAACTACCAAGGTGGATACAAACAAAGAAGATACTACACAACTACAGAGATGATCAAGATCAAGAAGATTCACTTCTTCTCATGGACATGAATAAGAAAGAACAAAACATAGATGGTCATGTGTTTTATATAGACTCAAGGTTCCCAAATCATGTTGTAGGAAATGTTGATCTACTCTCAAATTCGGAACACCCAAAGAAGAGACATGAAGTCCAAGTAGGAGATGACACAAGGCATCCACTTGAGAAGATAGGTAATGTGAAGACTCCAAATGGTAATATGAACTTACTAACTAGAGTACTCTATGTGCCTACTATTGCCAAGAGCCTCATAAGTGTAGGTTCAATTATTGGGAATGGTTTGTAGGTTAGATTTACAAACCATGGGGCATTTGTTGAAAAATCATGACTTAACTTGGATTGACTTAAGTTTACTCGATTACATTGATACACATCAAGGATTTACCATATGATGGACTCCAGTGAACTTGGACACCTCCTATGAGAAGACTTTTGAAGAATTGCACACTTTTCTGAATGTTCTTACATGCGCACATGTTGGCACAAGTTAGATCTAAACTACAATCCTAAGCTATATAAGAATACATTGGAAGGAGTACTACACTTGATCTCTCATCATGATAGAAGGTTTTCACAAGTTCATAGAAGTAAATAGTCCTTATGTGTAAGGAACAGCTTGTCCAACTTCTCAACCCAAAACTCTCTTGACGTAGAAAGAGCCATTCTAGCATCAAGATACTTCTCATATCTCATTTTACTATGAAGCTCATAGAGGGAACTAGAAGAATTGTTAATGTGAAGACTATCTATTTCAGTTTGAAGTTTCTCTCTTCTTTTAGCTCTAGTACGTCTCGTGAGATTTCTATAATGAGTAAAGAACTTTTCAATATCTTGCCTGAGTTCTGCTAGCCTCTAAAGGGAGAATAACGTGAGGAAAAGTGAAAGGTGATGGAGTCTTTAATTTTATTCAACACTAGGAAACTTGAAGATATTAGCATCTACATGATGCCAACCAGCCTTGAAATTAAGGACTACATCCCCTTTCTTTCTAAGAGGAATTTTGGGACTTCTATCACCATTGAGGAGAATTTGTTGTAGGCTAAAAGCTTCTTTATGGATAATTTCTCTAGGTCTCCCAAGAGGGGGGAGGATATCCAGAGAGCCAATGCTTTTATTTCCTTAAAGAGCAAGAAAACGTTCCCTCCTAGCGGGTAGCTTCTATCTTCGACTCACATGTCAGTGTGGATGAGGTTAAAGAAACCATCAGTAAATTGAAACCCTACAAAACCCTTACTACTATTCATGGGATTCTCAATGAATTTTTATTGGATCTTAAAGACTTCATTACTCCTTAACTTCTCTTGATATGGGAAGAGCCAACTATAAAAGGTGCTTTTCCTAGTCACATGAAAGCTCGAGTTATTGAATTGATTCACAAAAAGGGATAGAAAGAAGATCTGAACAAGTAGAGACCTATTACTTGCCTTAATACTATGTAAAAGGCTTTCTCTTGCACCCTTGTTAGAAGAATCAGTCCTATCATGAATATTTTTTATCCTTCTAGAGCTGAAAGGCTTCATCAAGGGAAGATTTATCCTTGATGCTATCATCTCCATGTGGGAGGGGTTCCAATGTGTTAATGAGCTAGATCAAGACATCTATTTCTTTAAAGTGGATTTTGACAAAGATTATGACCTAATTAAGTGGAATTTATAGGAAGAAGATTCATGAGGTATGTCAACATTCTATTTTTTGATGCGTACTCTAGGGTTTCTATTGATAGCCATCTCTCTAAGCCCTTCAAGGTTTGTAGATCTATTGGTGACATAAAGCAAATGCCTAGGTTTCTTCCATTCATGTTATGGACAAATAAGATGACATATACTCAGTAATGGATGTACTCACAAGAGCCAGTTTTCCCCATCCAAATTTAGATATTGACTTGGTTGATGCTCTCATGGAATGATGGAATGATGAGAGAAGAGCTTTTATCAATAAGAATTAAACAATTAGAGCAATGAAATGAGATATTAAAAGAACTAGTTCAAGAGATAAAGGAGACTAGGAACTTGATGTTTGCTATCTTGATCCAGCTTAATTTTCTAGTGGGAAATAAAGGAGCTCCCAACGAAATGAGATAAATAGTGGGAAACAAGGTATAATTCTACAAACTGAGTTATTAGAGCTTAGTATATGCTAGTACTTAGGATAAGCTACTAGATCTGAAATGGTTGAATGAATGAAAGATCTATAAACCCCACGATTTATTCATGTGATTGCTTATCTCATTGCAGAAACAAAAACATAATAAGATGTTTGTGAAGCTTACATCTAATTTATTCTCTAAAATTTATACTAATCCTCATAAATTTGCGTGAACATTTCAATATTTGAAAAGAAAAACATTAAAACTAAAGAGAGTTCTCAAAAGAATCTGGATTCACTTCTATTGGATTTTGCAGGTTGGCCCATCGAGATGATGTGCAGGTTTAGTAGGGGTAGATGTCGGGAACAAACCCTTGAAGGATTGTGCATCAAGAATTTTTTTTCAAATTTATCTCTTTGTTTATTTGGCCATGATATGATGGTTTGCCTACAAGAGTTATCAATTAGTAAAGTTTTTTATGAAATTAATTGCTTATGTGATGAAAAAATATTTTATCTGTGCATTAGGCCTGTACATTAACATCTTTTAAGTTCATCAAATCCTTAGAAATCAAATCTAATTTTGACCCATAAAAAACTATCTCAAACCCTTGGAAACCTTGAGGTTTTTGCCCCTAGTGTATATATTTAACCATTACTTGATGTGCCTAACATTAATCATAAGTAATCCTATTTTTTCCCAAACAAAAACCTTAGTCTTGAAACCTTAGAATCACCATTTACCTTGATTCTAACTTCTTAGTTTCATTAAAATCGTACATATGTGTGAAACGAACTAAAACCTTGACCAAAAGTTAAAAGGAAAAGAAAAAGAAATAAAAAAAGAAAAAGAAAAATTAGAAAAATAAAAAAGGAAAAAATAAAAAGAAAAAGAAAAGACCAAACTAGAAAGCAAAGATTTGTTTTTTAAAAAATAGAAAAAGAACAAAAACAAGATTTTGAAAATAGAATGGATCAAAAAGAAAGAATTTTTTAGAATAGAAAATAGAAGATTCTAGAGTTCCAAAGAGAGAACCTAGGCAAAAGCCATAAATAGGTTCCCAAGGCTCATATATTTTTCCCCATGGATTATTTTCTCAGATATTACCTCATGATTGAAGAAAAGCATTTAGAGCTTTGCGAAGATCGAAGATCGAAGTGAAGAAAGAGAAGACCTGTCTTTTCACACTGTGGCTGAGAAGACTATCTAGTTTTTACCTCATCCGCACTCTAGGGGAATTTTTATTATCCGATTCGTATTATCCACAAACACGTTGTCGTGGATTTCACCAAAGGAGGAAGGAGCTAAGTCCAAAGTTAATAGAAGTGTCAAGCTCGTAGAGAAGTGTCAAAGTATGAGGATTTCTATGAATTCTTGATGCAAAATATTTCACATTTGTTCATTAAATTAAAGTGATTGCGACTTAAGTTATTGCTGGATTTAAACCTCACTATAGTGTCGGGAAAGATGAATGGACACTCCAAGAAATGAGTTAGTACTACTACTCCTTGCTCTGTGCCAGCCCTCTTTCACTTCAAAGTTGAGTTGTAGGCCTCTTTAGCTTTCCAATGACACTAAAAAAGTGCCTAAGCACTTTGGAGATCATGCCTGTAATGATTGCTCCAAAACAAATAACTTCACAATTCACAAATCATCAAAAACCTTCTATTTTGGTTCACACACCTACTGCTTGTTAAGCTCAGTGCTCCAAGCACAATAGGAATTAGAAAAATTCCTTCTCAAGATATCTAGTTAGCTTAAGGAGCTAAAGAATCCAAGTGAAATCATTTAAAATGATTGACCATACATAGAGCAATCAATTTAGCAAGTGAAGCATTAACCCCGATTTTTTAGGACCTCTCTAGAGAATGACCAGTGACCACTTCAAGCCGCTTTTCTCCCAATCCACTAAATGGAATGTCTTCAACATCTGTCAGCATGTAGTAGATTTAGAGCTAATTCCAACCAGCCATAGAACATTGAAAGGATGGAGTAATGACGGAGATATGAGGAAGAAAAGGACATTGTTCTGAGTGACAATGATAGAGAGATCAATAGATATAAGCAATGATCTATTGTATTATATGACAATGTTGTACATGATCATTGGCATGATAACCAATGCCCAATGATAGTGAGAACCTTAGGCTAAAAAGTGAGCCACAAACGCTCTATAATGTGATCAACTAAGGCACAAGAATGTCTAGCTTGTCCTGCAAGTTTTTTACAATCAATTTATAGATGCTTTGATCAAAATTGAATTTAAATTCAGATTTGGCTGTCACTAAAAAGTGATCCCTTAATCTAGGAGATATTCTCTCTAAATGAAGTCGTAGCTTTCAATTCTATCTAACTCCGCAAGTTTAGTGGATTTACAAGATTCTTCCAAGTCAATTGACTTTTACAAAGGGTTAAAGATTAAAATCCATAAGCAATGGTTCTCATGGGTCTTCAATCATTTGCACATAAAGACTTCTCATGCCTAGCCAAGTGTATAGGCTTGGCACTTGCACCAACAGCTCCCCCTCAAGCCAAACATCTTGGCTTGGTCTTCTTTGTCAATCCTCTTGAATGTCCTGCAATCCAATCATAGCTTCAAACCTGCAAATTTAGTACCATCAAGTGCTTTGGTCAATAAGTCTGCACATTGCATATTAGTTGATACATATGCCAACTAAATTTCCATGCTCAATAGCTTTTTTCTCATATTATGATAGTGGACCTCTATATGCTTGTTCCTAGCATGATAGATAGGATTTGCTCCAAGATGTAAAGAACTTGTATTGTGTCCAAAAATCATTGGAGAGTTAGCCTGTAATCCCAAGTCTCCATATAGAAATCTTATCCATATGGATTCTTGAGTAGCATCGGCTAGTCCTCTACATTCAGCCTCTGTTGAAGATAAAGCAATAGTGGGTTGCTTTCTTGAAGACCATGAAGTAGGCTTCTCACATGCAAAAGAGAGATAACATGAGGTACTCCTCCTATCATCCTTGCAACCAGCCCAATCTGCATTTGAGTATATCTTGATGTCCAAGTCTGAAGTATAAGGAAAGTATAAACCTTGATTTTGAGTACACTTAAGGTACTTGAATATTCTCTTGGTAGCTTCAAAGTGAGGTGCTCTAGGTTTGTGCATAAATTGACTTAAGAAACTTACTTCATAAGCAATATCAATCCTTTTCAATGTAGCATGGTCTAGGCTTCCCACTATGCTTTGGTATCCTACAACATTTTCAAGCACATCACCTTCATGAGCACTTAATTTTTGGTTTACCTCCATAGGAGTGCTTGCTATCCTAGCATCCTCCAAGTGAAATTTCATCAACATATACTACATTTTTAGCTCTGAAGTATCATTCTCCTTGAGTGCTTCAATTTCTTCATCCATAGCTTCCTTCCATTCATACTTGGTCTTTGCCTCTTCATATGATGATGGCTCTTCAAGTGATAAATCTTTGGCAAGATAAATAGAATGCTTAGTAACTAAAGAAGTGTCATGCTCATATCTGATTGGATTCTTTCTCTTCCTTTGTGATCTTCGGATTGCTTGGTTGGATGATTCAGGTAAGTCCTCCAACTTCTTCATCTTGGCTTTGCCCTTTGATTTCCATGCCTTGAATTCTTCTAGGTTGATGATGTCCGCATCATCTGATTTGATGTCTTCAATCTCATTTGGCTCTTCCTTGGTGAGGCTTGGAAGCTCCTCTTCCAAGTCATATGGCAACTTAATTTTCCTTCATTCACTTTCAAACCAAGAATCATTCTCATCAAACAAAACATCTCTACTCACCATAAATCCTTTGTTGGATGGATTATAAAACCTGTATCCTTTCTGATTCAAATCATACCCTATGAAGATGCACTTCTCTACCTTAGGGTCTAGCTTACCTCTGATTTGAGATGGGATATGCACATAAGCAACACATCCAAAGAACCCGCAATGATCAACTGAACGTCTTCTACCATGCCATGCTTTTTATGGGATCATCCCATCAAGAGATTTTGATGGCAACGTGTTAACAATATAAGTGCCAGTAGATACACTCTCTACCCACAAATAGTTTGGTAACCTTTTCACATTTAGCATTGACTTAGCTATTTCAACAATTAACCTATTTCTCCTCTTTGCCACCCTATTTTGCTTAGGGGTATACCTTGTTGTGATTTCCCTTTTGATTCCTCTATCATGCAAGAATGCATCAAAGTCATTTGAGAATTACTCACATCCTCCATCTGACCTTAGTCGCTTTAGGCTTCTTCTTGTTTGGTTTTCCACAAGTGCAAAATATTTCTTAAAGCAACTACATACTTCATCTTTGTGCTTCATAAAATATAAGATAGTCCATCTACTGAAATCATCAATGAAAGATACATAATACCTTGATCCAGAAATTGAGGGATCCTTACTTGGTCCCCATACATCTGTATGGACAAGCTCCAAGTAGTCCTCATGCATGTAGCCTTTCTTTGAGAAGGGTAACCTGTGAGATTTTCCAAACTGACAAGCACCACATTTATAAATCATGTGTTTCTTGGATACATTAGGTATCCCAAGCCCACACTGATCTCTACATATTTGCTTTAAGGTTCTCTCACCAATATGCCCTAATCTCTTATGCCAAATTTCAAGCTGTGATAATGTTTGATCTTTGTAGCTATAAAGTGCAATGTTCTTTGTATCTTCAAGTTCAAATGTAAATAACCTACATGTCTTTTCTCCCTTGGAAATTCTCTTGAAGCCAGGTTGAGGATCCTCCACAAATGCTCCATATTTGTTGAAACTAACCTACATACCTTTTTCCACAATCTGCCCAACACTCATCAAATTCTTGGTGATTGTAGGTACATATAGAACCCTACTCAATAGATTTCTATTTCCATCAGAGATTTTGACATTTCCTACCTTAACCACAGAATGCTTCGTGTCATCACATGTTTGTACTCCATGCATTCCCTTAGGTTCATCAAGGTCAGAGAGAAGAGGTACATTGCCTGCCACATGGTTTGAACATCGTGAGTCAATGTAGAAGAGATGGTCATCATTCATAGCTTCATTTGAAGTCATATTCATAATCAGATGGGAATCCTCTTGTTCCTGTCTCTAGTTGTTGTAGTCTTTCCTTGATCTCTAGCCTCCTTGGTAGTTGTTATTGTAACCTTGATGCTGGTTGAATATTCATCTTGATTGTGTGTAGCCACCTCTTTGGAAACCTCTACCTCTCTGATTCTTTAAGTTTCTTCAACACTCATCTGTAGTGTGATTTGATAAACCACAAATATTACATGGGGAAGAGTTGAAAGGTCTCCCCCTACCTTCCTTACATCCTCTGCCCCTACCTCTTGAGTTCGTACCTCTCCCTCCATAGTTAGCTTGAGAAGTAGTACCTTCATCCTCAATTTTTTTGCCTTTCGCTTTCTCTTTAGACTTGCCTTTATCTGTGTATAGGGCAGAAGAGCTATTACCTCTTGATGAATCTCCATTTTTTTTGAGCTTGGCTTCATGGGTAAAGAGTTGCCCCATGATTCTGGTAAGATCTAGAATCTGCATGTCCATGTGCAAGTCCATAACAGTTGTGAAGCTCTCCCATTTGTCATCTCCCTTAATACCATTGATTACTTGTCTCACAATTTGCTCCATTTCAATCTCTTCTCCTATGCTTGCTGATTGGTAAGCCAGATCCTTCACTTTGGTCACATACTCTGAGATGCCTTGCTTGGGTTGCTTTCTTTAACTGGTAAACTGAATCCACAATTGGTTCTTCCTAGCCCTTCTGTTGGAAGAAAAATATGATGACAATGTATCCCAAGTCTCTTGGGATGTCTTACATTTCCTAATGTGTGGAAGAAGAAATTCAAATATAGAGTTAAGTAAGTATGACCTTGCTAATGCATCTTTGTCTCACCATGAATTGAGTCTTTCATGATCTTCTCTTCTAGGTTGTCCTTTGCTTATGATAATGGGCATCTCCTCATCTCTTGAGATGTATCCATAGAGACTCCTTCCTTGCAAGTATGTCTTCAACCTCAAGGACCATGCATGGTAATTGTTCCTATCCAATTTATCAGTAAAAGAAGGATAACCATCTCCCGTTTTACCTTAACTTGCTCTCATACCAGTGTTGGGAAAGGTGGATGGACACTCCAAAAAATGAGTTCGTATTGCTAATCCCTACTCTGTACTAGCCCTCTTTCACTTTAGAGTTGCGTTGTAGGCCCTTTTAGCTTTCCAATGACACTAAAAAATTGGCTAAGTACTTTGGAGATGATCCATGTAATGATTGATCCAAAACAAATATCTTCACAAGTCACAAATCATCAAAAACCATCTATTTTGGTTCACACACCTGATGCTTGTTAAGCTCACTACTCCAAGCACAATAGGAATTAGGAAAATTTCTTCTAGGGATATCTAACTAGCTTAAGGAGCTAATGCATCCAAGTGAAATCATGTAAAATGATTGAGCATACACAGAGTAATCAATTTTGCAAGTGAAGCATTACCCCTGATTTTTAGTACCTCTAGAGTGAATGACTAGTGACCACTTCGAGCCTTTTTCTCCCAATCCACTAAATGGAATGTCTTCAACATTTGTTAGCATGTAATAGAGTTACAACGGATTCCAACAAGCCATAGAACATTGAAAATGATGGAGTAATGAATGAGATATGAGCAAGACAAGAATACTATTTTGAAAGACAATGAAAAAGAGATCAACAGATATAAGCAATGATCTATTGTATTTTATGACAAGGTTGTACATGATCATTGTCATATCAATGCCCAATTGTAGTGAGAAGTGTAGGCTATAAGGTGAGCCACACACTATCTACAATGTGATCAACTAAGGCACGATAATGGCTAGCTTAAAGACTTCTCATGCATATAAAGACTTCTCATGCCTAACCAAGTGTGTAGGCTTGGCACTTGCACCAACACATAACACCTTGGAATTCTGACAAATTTGTCTCTCAAAGCACTTTGAAGTCACCACTAAGTCTTAATAGAAGTGTTCAAAGTTGGTAAATTCGACATTTGATGTGGGTATCCATGGTTTAAACGTGTAAATATAAATGCTCATATGCATTGAAAGGAGATGATTGAGTGTACGGACTATAACCATAGTTTTAATTTTGAAGTAAGTATCGTTCCATTGATTTCTCATAAACGTCATTAATGACACAAGCTTATATGAACTCACCGAAATGGCTTTCATTCAGTTCAAAACATGGACATCAATAGCTTCTGACATAGAAAGCTCACAGGCAATCATTCAGAGAACTCTCTTTCCATATGTTAAAGCTCAGATCACCTCTATCCTTAGGGTTTGAAACAAACACAATGACCTAAGAATGGTAAGACGTTCTTCTTGTTTTTGAAACATTTGGAGGTTTAGAATTAGATTTGTCCTTTCACCTAATTCTCAAATTTTCTCTTCTCTACGAGTCATGAGAGAATGCATTTGAAATAAGAGTGTTTATTCACGACTAACAGAGATGCTTAAGAATAAATGCAAAGCACTGAAGAGGCAGCCCAAGATTCACTTCTGAGTAAGATCATCAAACAACAAAAAAATTGACATGTTTATGGTTGCGGAAATAAACCCTTTAGGAATTCGATTTATTTGTCCCAAAACAAATTTCCTCACAAGATTTAAATTCTGGCGCAAAAACATTCTGGTTCATCTCAGTACTGCTAAACATTCATTGGAAGTAAAATATTCAATAGATCATATGGATGAACATTAATTGATCTGATGAGAAAGAAGACAATAGTCGTAATGCAATTTATAATTAAATGAAGATCTGCTCACGCAAATTATATTAAAGCAACGGCTGTATGGGTATGATTTAGTGCGAAAAAGAAAACATGTCTTTTCATTACTCTATTTCTTGTACTCCGTCATTCTCAGATTCATACTTTGGCTACGATTCAAGAGAGTGACAACATCAATCCCTGTGTATTTCTATTTTTTCAAATCTTCATTTCTCTGAACTTTCATAACAGCTTCGTCACCGGAGCATCTTCCAGCTAGTAAACAATTTTTAGCATCTTTTCATCTTGACACTCATAATATTCAAGGAACAGGTCATCAAGTGACTAAACTAGAACTGAATTACAGATATCCTCCAGAGCAGAATCACCTGCATCCTTGACTTCCCATCACAAGTAGCTTCTAGTCTTAGCTTCCTGGCACTAAATGGAGGATGAGCACCTCAATGCTCCCCCCCAAACTTCCGAATGAGTGCGAAGCGTGAAGACCTCTACAGATTTAGTTCAACCGTATGAACTTCTTGGTTTACCGATCTTTAATCCATGCCCTTTCAGAAACAACTCTCCGTTCAAACTCTTTTCTTCTTAAAGTCGTCTACTCGACACCAATCCTATGCGCATATATGATGAAATATGTTGTAAAGCCTGTCCAGTCTATCCGTAGGGAAAGTTGTCCTTGGGAATCTAGTTGTCTCCCGCTCAAAATTCTTTTGATGATGAACGGTGCCATCGCTAAAACCACCCCCTCCTAGGATAATAAACTCCTTGCAACTTATAAGTGGAGATCTCTTCCCTGCACCAACTTTCTATCGTGTTCCCTTATTCCCTATTACCATGAGTACAGCGCTCGACAAGCTCCTCCTTCCTAGTTTTCGAAAAAGTTGATACATATACCAATTCGTGGATAACTTGCGAGAGCTTCTGGACCACGTACTGTCTTTCTCCCTTTTTTAGCATCTATGCTAGTTGATTGGAGAGCGAGAATACTCTGGGTATCTTTCCTTCCACTGCTAGTTCTTGATGTAAGTCCTCTTGGGCTCCTCTTCCCTCCAAATTTGGCCGTTGGCCTGACCTCCTCTGCGTGACATCCTTCCCATGGCTCCTTCCTGCCCCTTTCGAACTAGAATGTTTCCATTCCTTTTCTACAAGCCACCTATTTTCCTTTCTAAAAGCAAGCCAAGAAAATTTGAGTGTGACGATTTCCTCATTTCTATTATTAATAAAACTCCATTGCCATTACCTGCATTACCTGTATAATTCTGCTTGGAGTCGGTTCACACTCTTGAGTGCACACACTTGTGTGCACATAAACATAACTTGGAAGTCACATGCACAAGCACATCTACATATAAATCTGTACACAATTTCTCCCACACTTTCATACACAAAACCCTAGGGACCTATGAACGAAGAAACACATGCAACAGTTTGAACACACACATATATCACATATACACACTTGCTTTAATCATTTGTCTTTAGTTTTCAGGTACATATGATCATTCAAAATATCAGTTTACGATTACTTGCAATGACTGATTATGAAAGTATTTGAAATGTTCCATAGATCAAAATGCAATAGAAAATACTCTATGGATAGAGATCACCAAGCATGAGGGAGTTGATATCATCCATCTCAATCGATTGCTGCTTTCTTATTTTAACTACAAGATTGACACGTTCGTTGAATTCAATTGAGCTTTGATTACCTTTCATTGAACTTTCTAACTGTATTTAATTGGATTGTGGCTTGGGTTTGACATCCCGATCACATCCACACCCTCTGAACCTATGCATCCTCCGGATGTGCCATCCTACATAGAAATCAATAAACACAAGCAAGCATCAAGTAGTCAAAGCAGATAAACCAAACCTAAAGAAAACTTTACATGAAAACTAAAAATGCATTAAATTTGGCATGAATTAAGAGAAGAAAATAGACACAAGCAGAACATACAACATACAAGATACACTAATGCATTTAGACTAGGAATCACATGAGTGAATCGAGAACTTCTTAGCTATTGTGTTAACTTGACCTGGTCACACCTAGTAGTCCATTCTAAGCATATGCATATACTAGCTCTTACGAATTCGATTTATGAAACTACCATCTAGCTTCCTTATTGATCTCCCATCGTCCAGGCCCCCACCATAACTTTTCTAGTTTTCTTTTACTACTATTTTGTTTTTCTTCACTTGAATTCTTCATCTGAGTTTTCAACTTTTCTATTTTTGTTTTTTCTTTTATTCATTTATTCTTTATTTACACATGTCGGTCTATGCTGAAATTGAGTGCGACTCGTGGACCTGACCACCCGGCCAGGCTTAGCCCATGCATCTATTGACCCAACATAGCATATGATACACAATGTCAGCCTCATACAAAATTAACGTCAGCTCTGGGTCTAACCACCCAGTCAGAGTGACTCCATCTACCTATCGACCTGTATGAGCGCACGACAACATATAGGTGAGGCCATACAACACAACTAGTGTCAGCTCGTGGCCTTGATCCTTCGATCGGGATAATTCCACTTGCCTACTAGCTCATCATAGTGCCCAACAGTACATACACATACACATAGATAGCTGACTGGTGTATAAAGTCTTTTCGTGAGACATAATTTGTCTGAAGGTGAGATTAGATTAGAGATCAAAAGCAGAAGTGGAAGCATCTCAATTGTCAAGTGTTCATGAACACTAGCATATATAGGTACTTAGTTTAGGGTTTCTCTTCACCTCCCTAGGTCTTGTTCCAAAAAGTTATAGTTCTTTTTCTAATTCTACTCGCATAATCCCAGCCCTTATACATCACATGTAATGTCAATAGTCGTATGAGATCTTTGGACTACTTAATTTTCTTAGTTATGCATCTCTTTACGCATCATATGCCCAAGTTATGTAGTATTCTCATATGGACATATATACATATATACACATGTATCCAAGAGAAAAGAAAATTGAAGCAATAACATCTAACCAGTATGAAGTCAGAAGCTGCTTGAACTTAATGCCTCCAATCTCCTCTTCTTTGTTCATTCCGAGTAACTATCTTCCATTTATTGATTTCATTCCTGTTTCTTCTAAAAAGCTCAATGAAAACCATCATAAATTTTATTCCATTATGTACAACTTAGTTTCTTTATTCAATTCTCTCATAGACCTCCTCTTTGAAGCTGAATGCTAAAACAAAACATGATCATGAAACACACATATATACACACTTCAAATCAGAATTTTAGAAGACATTATTCACCCTTATTTATGTACATTAGCAATACTGACTCCAAACTCATAATCCTTTAGTCTTATTGAATTTTAACTCTTATAGATGCCTATATATCAAAGCTCTTGTTGGGTCCACTGATTTAGAAAGTAAGTAATCATGAGTATAGGCATCAATCTCTTCTTCACTTAACGGATCATCTTCACATTGTTCTCGACCCCTTTCACAATATATTCTTATCACGACTCTTTCTTTTTCTTCTTCAATATGTGGAGACAACTAGTGGTGATACATTCAGTATTGTGTTTCGTTCTCCAAGCTTCTTCTTCTTCCTTGTATTGTTCACGTGCTTCCATAGACGTCTAACTCCAACACTTCTTGAGCATTCTCCTCTCTTTCAGTAGCTCCACTTCTTTGGAAAAAACTCATTATCACCCCACTATCAAAGGTAGACCTATTTTCGTCCGTTCATGCGATCCAAAAGTATCATCCATGAGACCATAGTGCACTGTATTTAGAATACCCCCAATCACATCCCTTTGTGAGTTCCTCCTCTTCTTCAGAGATATCTTCACCTGTTGTTTTTGCTTGTGAAACTATTGTATCTAGGCATCTGCTTGTTGGAAAGGGTGGAAGAGGTCGAAGAATTTTCAGAAGAGGCAAAAAGTGAGTGGAATGATTCTTTTAAAATTTGGCTCTTTTCATTGTGTTTGTCTCCTTGGCAAGCTCATACCTCTCTAACCACTTCTACATAGGTTTAGAGTTAAGGATGCAAAAATTCATTGCTTTCTCTCTAAAACCTGCATCCGTTTTTTCTTTGCATTCCTTTACCTTGCATTTCATCGCATATGAGACGAACATCTTTATCATTGCTCCATAAGTGAGGCATTTCTGGGTCCGACATGTGTAGAAATTCTATTATGAATACAAACGATTCTTATGCAAGCCATCCCTTTGCTATGCTACCCTCTAGATGTGCTCTTTGACGAACAAACCCTTTCAATGTCTTCATGAAGTGCTCTAAGAAGAACACCGATCGATTATGGAATGTTCCTCCTATTGCAACTTCATCAGCCACATGAACTAGTAAATGAAGCTTAATTATGAGAATACTTGTGGGAAAGTATTTCTCTACCATAAACACAACCTCTATAGCATTGAGTTTCACACTCTCTATGCTATCTCTCTTTATCTTTTTAGAGAAGATCCACCGTACCAAAGAACCAATTTTTTAAATGGCTGTTTGCACATCCTTTGAAAAGAAATCATTTAGAGCCATAAGGAGCACAAACTCTAAAACCGTGTGCTAATCATGAGATTTGAGCCCTTTGAGACATCATTTCATGTGAAGGTAGTCTTTAGACACCTCATGCACCTAGTATGTGTCCAAAGCACGGAAATCACCTTCTTTACTTGTTGCTTTTCCACCTTGCAAAGCACCCAAGGAGCTCTTAGTGATGACACTATTATGTTGGGCTTAGGAATTGCCCTAAATTCTTGCATACAACCTTTCTCTTCCAAGTCTTCCCTTTGTGTTTTGGTTTCTTCCTTTCTGATCAAAGTCTTTCTCTGCCACATTCTTGATAATATACATCGCGTCTACCAAATGATTGATCAATAACACACTCCAATAAGGGAGCTCATCAAAGATCAAAAACCATTTCATTCCAACGAGTGGTGTTTTTGCATCCCACAACTACTTCCAATCGCTTGCTTTCATTTGGTGTTTCGGTTGTTGACTAATTTTCTCTTCATGTAAAACATGTCCATCAGGAAAACATCTATGATGTCCTTCATAGAAAATCTTCCAAAGTGCTTTGGTTTAGCGTGCTTTGAGTCATGATCTGCATAGGGGACAAGCACGCTAACCCAAAATCGATAAACCTGAATATTCACCATAACCAGACTAGTCATGCATCGTCCACATAAGTATACCTTGCACTCACACATCCGGTCTTCTTATAGGCTGAGAAATGTCATGCACATTAATCCCATCCCATAAAGTGCACGGCTCTTCTACAAGTCATGCAAGGTATACATCCACGTTTTAAACCTTATACTTACCTGGCACAATGGGAGCTAATAACAAATGACCCTTTTTTGTGGCCAGCCATGGTGGGATGTTATACTTGACCAAACATACAAGCCACGTGCTCCATGAAGAGTCGCATAAACCAAATGGATTACTCCACCCATAGTTAGGCATAGACCATAGTTTTCAGGCTCACTAAGAAACTCTAGCCACTTACTATCTATGTGTTTCCAATTGCAATCATTCGGACAAGCATGAATCTTAGTAGTCCATTCCAATGGACTGTAAAAGTATTTTTGCATCTCCACGTGTTGGAGGCATGTCATTGCCCTCTAGCAAAAATTGATCTTTAAGAAGCGTGCAATAAGCAATTAGAACTATATTAGTAAATAAAGTTACTTTGATACAACAATGAAAGTTTATATCGAATCCACTTACCTAAATAATTCAGAGATACTACAATCTAACCATCCATAAATGGATTGCAGATTAAGCATCGTGGGTGACGCACGTAGTACAGATATCTTTGCTCCATTGTATAGTGGTAAATAAGCTAGTCTTCACATGTTTTTGTATTCTTCATCGGCTTCTAATTGTGGAAATTCTATTGTGTCCATGAAACTCTCTACATCTTCTCCACCATCATGATCTTCCTCCATCTCATAAAATGCTTCGAGCATTTCTTCCATGTGTTCATTTCTTGTAATGCTATTAGTACTTGCTTGTACTTCTAACTCCTTTTTTGTTCTCTTTGTCCATGAGAGATTACTAGTGGAATGTCGTTTGGCTCCATCTACTCACCTGGGGGACCATGCAATTGGTAGCATAGGTTTTTTAGTCAACTTTTATCAAAGGATCCATAGTCTCTAACATGTGCACTACAAATCCCTCCTTTTCAATAAATTTGATACTTTCACTGAGTGCAAGGACATGCCACCCTCTTCTCGGGATCCAAACTAGCCATCTAATACAATGTCGACATTTTAAAATGTTTGATTTTTTATTAAACATAAAAATCATAATCCTAAAGACTTAAACATGAAATACTAAAACCTAAAGACCTAACGACCTAAAAAAACCTAAAACCCTAATCCTAAAGACCTAATCCTAAAATCGTATTTTTTATATATATTAAAAATCCTAAAGACTATTTTGTATATATCATAAAAAGCCTAAGAACCTAAAATCCTAATTCTATTATATATATATATATATATATTCAAATTTTTTCTTAATGTTTTCTATATTTTCTCTCTAAATAAATTTAATTGAATTATATGTATGTAAAAACCCTTAAACCCTAATCCTAAAGATCTAGAACTAAAATATGTATATTAGTGTATGCATGTGTATATATATGTGTATGTGTATGCGTATGTATGTGTGTGTATGTGTATGTGTATATATATTTATTTTGATTAAAAACCTTAAAATTAATCCTATTTTTATCTATTTAATTATATATATTTAATTTATTTATTTAAAAGACTAGCTCTTTTCATATCTATTTATCTATACAAATATCCTATTACATATATATATATATATATATATATATATATATATATATATATATATATATATATATATATATATATATATATATATATATATATATATATATATATATATATATATATATTCAGACTTTTTTCTTAATTGTTTTTTTATTTTTTCTTTATATAAATTTAATTGAATTATATGTATGTAAAAATCCTAA